>OY101450.1:79001256-79131673 GCA_956483635.1 Panzeria rudis
TACATACATACATACATACATACATACATACATACATACATACATACATACATACATACATACATACATACATACATACATACATACATACATACATACATACATACATACATACATACATACATACATACATACACATACATACATACATACATCACATACATACATACATACATACATACATACATACATACATACATACATACATACATACATACATACATACATACATACATACATACATACATACATACATACATACATACATACATACATACATACATACATACATACATACATACATACATACATACATACATACATACATACATACATACATACATACATACATACATACATACATACATACATACATACATACATACATACATACATACATACATACATACATACATACATACATACATACATACATACATACATACATACATACATACATACATACATACATACATACATACATACATACATACATACATACATACATACATACATACATACATACATACATACATACATACATACATACATACATACATACATACATACATACATACATACATACATACATACATACATACATACATACATACATACATACATACATACATACATACATACATACATACATACATACATACATACATACATACATACATACATACATACATACATACATACATACATACATACATACATACATACATACATACATACATACATACATACATACATACATACATACATACATACATACATACATACATACATACATACATACATACATACATACATACATACATACATACATACATACATACATACATACATACATACATACATACATACATACATACATACATACATACATACATACATACATACATACATACATACATACATACATACATACATACATACATACATACATACATACATACATACATACATACATACATACATACATACATACATACATACATACATACATACATACATACATACATACATACATACATACATACATACATACATACATACATACATACATACATACATACATACATACATACATACATACATACATACATACATACATACATACATACATACATACATACATACATACATACATACATACATACATACATACATACATACATACATACATACATACATACATACATACATACATACATACATACATACATACATACATACATACATACATACATACATACATACATACATACATACATACATACATACATACATACATACATACATACATACATACATACATACATACATACATACATACATACATACATACATACATACATACATACATACATACATACATACATACATACATACATACATACATACATACATACATACATACATACATACATACATACATACATACATACATACATACATACATACATACATACATACATACATACATACATACATACATACATACATACATACATACATACATACATACATACATACATACATACATACATACATACATACATACATACATACATACATACATACATACATACATACATACATACATACATACATACATACATACATACATACATACATACATACATACATACATACATACATACATACATACATACATACATACATACATACATACATACATACATACATACATACATACATACATACATACATACATACATACATACATACATACATACATACATACATACATACATACATACATACATACATACATACATACATACATACATACATACATACATACATACATACATACATACATACATACATACATACATACATACATACATACATACATACATACATACATACATACATACATACATACATACATACATACATACATACATACATACATACATACATACATACATACATACATACATACATACATACATACATACATACATACATACATACATACATACATACATACATACATACATACATACATACATACATACATACATACATACATACATACATACATACATACATACATACATACATACATACATACATACATACATACATACATACATACATACATACATACATACATACATACATACATACATACATACATACATACATACATACATACATACATACATACATACATACATACATACATACATACATACATACATACATACATACATACATACATACATACATACATACATACATACATACATACATACATACATACATACATACATACATACATACATACATACATACATACATACATACATACATACATACATACATACATACATACATACATACATACATACATACATACATACATACATACATACATACATACATACATACATACATACATACATACATACATACATACATACATACATACATACATACATACATACATACATACATACATACATACATACATACATACATACATACATACATACATACATACATACATACATACATACATACATACATACATACATACATACATACATACATACATACATACATACATACATACATACATACATACATACATACATACATACATACATACATACATACATACATACATACATACATACATACATACATACATACATACATACATACATACATACATACATACATACATACATACATACATACATACATACATACATACATACATACATACATACATACATACATACATACATACATACATACATACATACATACATACATACATACATACATACATACATACATACATACATACATACATACATACATACATACATACATACATACATACATACATACATACATACATACATACATACATACATACATACATACATACATACATACATACATACATACATACATACATACATACATACATACATACATACATACATACATACATACATACATACATACATACATACATACATACATACATACATACATACATACATACATACATACATACATACATACATACATACATACATACATACATACATACATACATACATACATACATACATACATACATACATACATACATACATACATACATACATACATACATACATACATACATACATACATACATACATACATACATACATACATACATACATACATACATACATACATACATACATACATACATACATACATACATACATACATACATACATACATACATACATACATACATACATACATACATACATACATACATACATACATACATACATACATACATACATACATACATACATACATACATACATACATACATACATACATACATACATACATACATACATACATACATACATACATACATACATACATACATACATACATACATACATACATACATACATACATACATACATACATACATACATACATACATACATACATACATACATACATACATACATACATACATACATACATACATACATACATACATACATACATACATACATACATACATACATACATACATACATACATACATACATACATACATACATACATACATACATACATACATACATACATACATACATACATACATACATACATACATACATACATACATACATACATACATACATACATACATACATACATACATACATACATACATACATACATACATACATACATACATACATACATACATACATACATACATACATACATACATACATACATACATACATACATACATACATACATACATACATACATACATACATACATACATACATACATACATACATACATACATACATACATACATACATACATACATACATACATACATACATACATACATACATACATACATACATACATACATACATACATACATACATACATACATACATACATACATACATACATACATACATACATACATACATACATACATACATACATACATACATACATACATACATACATACATACATACATACATACATACATACATACATACATACATACATACATACATACATACATACATACATACATACATACATACATACATACATACATACATACATACATACATACATACATACATACATACATACATACATACATACATACATACATACATACATACATACATACATACATACATACATACATACATACATACATACATACATACATACATACATACATACATACATACATACATACATACATACATACATACATACATACATACATACATACATACATACATACATACATACATACATACATACATACATACATACATACATACATACATACATACATACATACATACATACATACATACATACATACATACATACATACATACATACATACATACATACATACATACATACATACATACATACATACATACATACATACATACATACATACATACATACATACATACATACATACATACATACATACATACATACATACATACATACATACATACATACATACATACATACATACATACATACATACATACATACATACATACATACATACATACATACATACATACATACATACATACATACATACATACATACATACATACATACATACATACATACATACATACATACATACATACATACATACATACATACATACATACATACATACATACATACATACATACATACATACATACATACATACATACATACATACATACATACATACATACATACATACATACATACATACATACATACATACATACATACATACATACATACATACATACATACATACATACATACATACATACATACATACATACATACATACATACATACATACATACATACATACATACATACATACATACATACATACATACATACATACATACATACATACATACATACATACATACATACATACATACATACATACATACATACATACATACATACATACATACATACATACATACATACATACATACATACATACATACATACATACATACATACATACATACATACATACATACATACATACATACATACATACATACATACATACATACAATGACTGATAAACACAATACCCTTCTTTGCGTCGCGCAGTCGGGTAAAAAAAACAAATACTTTCGCCTCGGACTTTCATGCAAATGCTAGTTTTTTGTGGTGACATATAAAGAATTATTGACTAGTTATCAATGCGAATCATCAAATTTTAAGTAGTTTCCCATCGATTTCTAGTTGCATATTTGTGCATATACTAGTGGTTGTCCAAACTCGTTTGGACACCAAAATTAATATTAAATTTTTCATAAAAAAAGAAAATTAAATTGTAATTTTATATTAATAATCATTAAGTATAATTAATTAATATAAGCCAGCTGGGCACAATTCATCACAGCAAAAAACGGCGGTAATTAGTATGGCAACACTAGGGATATTTTTAGTACTCGCCGTAGTAAAAATATCCCTTCGTCAAAAGTTACTTTCCTAAAAAACCGAACCGTAAACTAAACGAAATTTATAAAAACTTTTTTACTTGAATTTTATCGTTCATACAATTCATTTCGCTCTTTAGCAACAGCGCTACATATTAACATGTATTTATCTAAATTGAAAAAGTTATACTTACCAACATTGCATTGCTGTATACCCTGCAGGAAATGCCGATAGTAAAATTGTACTGATTCACTATTGACTTTGTCACCAGTACTACTGACTAATTGTACCCAAACAATGTTCTGTGCTATAGACATTTAACACGTGCTTGTCATTGAGATTCCACTACTTACCTCGGAACTGTTGACTTACTATAGACTAGGTGGTTCTTATGGGACCATATGGAGACACTGGTACCAGAGATTCACTATTGCATTTTAATGATTCTAGTCAACACATATGAAACTTTTTACCAGCTAAGACAAATAAATTAGATTTTTCATGAAAATTTTTAGTTTTCCGTTCAGCCGCATATATTTTCAACACATCAAAATGAGACCATAAAAAATCGTCTTCTAGCTGTTAAAAACTTCTCTTCTCATTAAAGCTAAAATAGAAAATGTAGACGATTCGTTGACAACGTCACCAAACTTGTCGACAAAAATGGTGACTTGGAGACACTTGGCCCCTGGCTTTCTTCAGGGTACTTACCTGAGTTATATAAGTGCCTAAAAGTGTAATTATTATACCTACCTTAAGCTAAGTGAAGAATCCCATTGTTTAAATAAGCTTGTACATCTATTGCATTGAACTGAAATATATTACCTTGTCATTTATCATAAGGCAAAAGGAAGGTGAGCAGTCCCTATCTATTACCAGCAATTTCCCAAATAAACCCCCAAAATTATAACTGCCCAACTCGGAGCAATTATAATTAATTCTCCTTCTTACAGATTGGCCCCTCGCATCATCTAACACCCTCTCTACCATCTACAGAAAGGGAGAATTTAAAATATTTGCAAACTGCAAAATATTCAGTGGTAAGTGCATATTTTGGCAATAAATGCATATTTCCGCCTTATACATACAAATGTTTTTTCAAGCATATTTCTCAATTAAAAAATATTAATAGTCCGATTATGGATTGCAACCGAGTCTCAGTTGGGTTGCCAGTTGTTGAAAAATCCACGTCTCACAAGCACGCTAAAAGCCACATTGGAGCAGAATTACTTCAAATTCAACAATAGCATATATAGGCAAATCAACGGACTAGGAATGGGAAATCCAACATCAGCAATACTAATGGAAGTATTTATGCAAAATTTAGAAGAGAAATACGTAGAGGAGTTAAAAACAAATTTTTGGGTAACATTCTATGCAAGATACGTGGACGATGTTATATGTGTAATAGAAGGAAATATGGAGGAGCAAATTCTGGATCTACTGAACAAACAACACAAAAACATAAAATTTACAATGGAAGTGGAGGAGAACGAAAGGATAAACTACCTAGACCTAACGATTAGGGCAAACAAGAGATTAAATAGAATTGAATACGAAATATACAGAAAACCGACCGCTACAGATACAATAATACACAATTCATCAAACCATCCTCAACAACATAAGAACGCAGCAATTAGGCAATTAATAGCGAGACTTGAACGAATACCCCTAACACGTGAGGCCTATATGAAAGAGTTAGGAATAATATATAACATAGCGGAAAACAACGGATATAAAAAAGACCTAGTTGACAAGATTAGAAAGGATATCGAGACAAGTAAGATACGGAACAGAGAACAGGAACAAGAAAAGAAAACCTGGGCTACCTTTACGTATATGGGAAAATCAACATACAAACTGGCAAAATTTTTTAGAAAACACAACATTAACACAGCATTCCAAACAAGAAACAACTTGGGTAGAATACTACAGAACAGAACAAACGAAACAGACTTCGTAGATAAACAAGGAGTGTACAAATTAACTTGCACATGCCAACACAGTTATATCGGACAAACTGGAAGAAAGATAAAAACAAGATTTCGCGAGCACATGAGAGACTACAACAAGAAACTGAGAGAACCAGGAATAACACCAGAATCGAATTTCGCAAACCACATATTCGACAACAAATGTACACCAGGACATATTAGAAAAACAGTTAAACTATTACATTCACAACATAAAGGACGGCGACTGAACGTATTAGAGAACATGGAAATATACAAGCAAAAAATATTTGACGGAAGAATAATAAATGAACAAATAAACACTGCGTCAGACGTAATATTTGAACCGTTAAAATATTTTTACACAAAAGAAAACAATAGTCCAGGCAACGTGGTAGAAAATGAACAAGACAAAAGGATTACCCAGAAACGTACAATTACGGATTATTACCTACGTAGGGATAAAACAACTGATAACTAATAGAGCAGATTATAAACCAAATATTAAACACAAACATAATAGTAACAGAAACAGGTAGCAGGTAGAGACACACAAAAGCATATAGAGGCGAGAGAGAGAGAGAAAGAGCGGGAGAGAGAAATAGGGAGCAAAATACAAAAGGGATCAAGGAAGGAAGTTAGGTATACAAACGAATTATAAAAGAAACAACGTACAACAGAAAAACGATTTAGTATTCAATAGAACACCGAAGATGGCACATAGCCGAAACCGGTCTGTTTACAAACCAAATTTGACGTGGGATGACGGAAAATCGTTCCAAATTCAAAAAACCCCGTCGGAAGAAAAACACAACACTCAGAAAAATATAAGTTGGAAATACATAGTTAAGTATGTAGACGACGTTTTGGCTATAATTAAACTTGACGATAAAAATGAGATTCTACAGGCACTCAACAGCTTCCATCCTAAAATACAATTTACTGTTGAAATGGAGAAAAACTGCAATTTACCATATTTAGATATAATTTTACAACGACGAGAGAACAAAATTTTATTCGACTGGTATGCAAAAGATATAGCATCAGGAAGACTAATGAATTTTAATGCAACACAACCAAAAACGCAAATAATTAATACGGCCAAAAGTTTCATTTTTAGAGTATTAAATATAAGTGACGAACAATTTCACACCAAGAAAATAATAAAATCACTAAATTACTCAAAGACAATAGTTTTCCAATAAATCTCATTAACAATTTAATATATGAGACAAAACTTAAACTCAACAATAATTATTCCCAAAACAAATAGCAATACCAATAATCAACCAAATATTTTTTACGGTGTAACTTTTATACCAGGCTTAACAGATAACAAAAAGTTAAAAACAACAATAAAAACAGAAAATATAAAATTTGCTTATAAACCTAATTCTACACTTAATACAGTTTTCACCAATATGAAAGACAAAGTAGAAAAACAACAACAATACAATGTTGTTTATGAAGTAAAATGCAAAGGCAATGATGAACAAAACTGCAATTTAATATACATTGGAACAACAAAACGAACTTTGGAAACAAGAATGAGTGAACATAAAAAAGACATCACAAAACAGAGAGAAACAACAGCATTATCACAGCATATACTCAATACTGGACATGCAGCTGATTTTGATAATGTTAAAATACTAGATATAGAAAACAAAGGGAAAAAAAGATACACTATAGAAAGTCTACGTATACAACAAAATATCAACAGAACGATGAACTTAAAAGAAGACACTAACAACATAAATACGAGCTACAGCGTTGCAATAAGTAGGAAATTTTAACTGTGATATTAATTTTTAAGTTGTGTTTGATTTAATTCTTTATATAAAAAATTTTTAGCAGTTTACTTATTTTAGAAACACTAATATTTAAATGTAAATTGATTTTATAATATCATTTTGTAAGTTAACCATAATTTTTGGTGTGATTATTTGTAATAATATTAAGTTTTTATTTTTAAATAGACGAAACCCTTGAAAAAGTCAACAAAAAATTGACGAAACGTTGGGTAAATATGTAATAAAAAGTTTTTTATTGACATAAACTGCGTTAGGCCTTATTAGCTGAAGATTATTTAATCAACAATACCAAAAACATTTTTGCTTAAACTTGAATCGGATAAAATTATACTCTCACACATCAAAAAATACAAAAAAAAACAAAGACACCTTGTCTCAACTAACCCATGTATAATTTAAGAAAGAAAAATAAAACAACTGCCAAAATCATCAAAAAGAACAAAACAAATAAACAATATACTAACAACAACAATTCTTTAACTAGAGACATGAATATCCAAACAAATAATACAACAATGCCAACAAATTCTAAAACACCCGCGCATAAGCGTGTAATAAGAGAAACTTTAAAAGACTCTATTTCTCTTGGTGAATTTTGTAAACACCAAGAAAATAATAATGTGGCGAGTGAATTACGTCTAAATGAAATACCATATTATGAAGATGAAAATCGTATGGACATATTTCATTCAATCTGTAAGACAATTAATATTACTGTTCCTGCAATAAAATCAATCTATCGATTGCAAAATCATAACAACAAATATAAAAATAACTCTAAGGATGCTGTTATCATCGTTAAGATGTGGTCTCCCTATGACAAGAATTTCTTTATGAAATCCTTGGCGAATTTAAAAAAATAGAGATTTTATATTCCGACTGAGACATATCGGGTTAAACTCCGATAATAGGTTTTATATTAACGAAAACCTTACTAAAACAAACTTTCATATTTTTCGTACTGCTATTAAGCTTAAAAAGAGAAGACTTATTCATAGTACGTTCACAATGCGCGGCTTTGTTTGTATTAAAAGAACAGCAGATGATGAATTATTGCAAATTGATGAGATTAAACATTTGTATGATCTGGTTCCATGTGGTACTGATATGGATATCGTCGAAAATAACTGTGACGGCCAACCTGCTTAAAACGTTTTTAATATTTCAACTAAATAAAATCACTAACATATTTTTTTCGACACTTTGCCTTCTAATAAATCTAGTCGTAAATCTTAACATAACTTTGGTTTACTTACACAATCTTTTTATTAAATTTATACCACACAAATTCCTTTTTAATATTTCTTCAAATTGTTATTATTTTAATTGCGTTGTAACTTCACAATTTGATCATGTCTTTTTCAGGTGATTATCGCTCCAAAGACTGCGTGTACAATGTGATAAGAATTCTTGCTAAACAAAAAAATGGTCTAAAAATTGTTCACTTAAATGCGCAAAGTTTGAACAATAAAATGGATGAATTTAGATATTTGTTTGCTACGTCAGGGATAGATATTATATGGGTATCTGAAACCTGGTTTCAGGTTGGTGTTTCAGACACGATATTCGATCTGTCAGGTTTCAGGCTTTATCGTTCTGACAGAAGAATTCTAATTAATGATATCGAAACTAGATCTCGTGGCGGTGGAGTCGCAGTATACGTTCGTAATGGCATTCGATGTAAACAGATATTGCGGTCTGACCCCAGTAGTGAGATTGAACATCTTTTTCTTGAGATCTGTACTTCGGATAGAAGAAAAATGCTTTTAGGTAGTGTATAAGAGCCAACAACAACATAAATTTTAGCCCTTTTATTAGCACTCTTGAAAACGCTTCTATTCAATATGATGATATTATCACCGCTGGTGATTTTAATAATAGTTTATTGACTGATAACACACTAGTCGGACCAATGCAGGCTCTTGATCTAAGCCCTGTGAACACTTATATACCCACACATTTTCATGCGACTTCAAACAGCTTAATCGACATTGTGTTTGTGAACCATAAATCGAAGGTACTTCTCTATGACCAGCTGTCTGCATCTGCCTTTTCTAAGCATGATATTCTTTTTTTAACTTATGATTTACCTATAGCAAACCAAAATACCTACATTTCCTATCGGGATTTCCATAACGTTGACTATATATCGCTCAATCGATCTATTGAAAGTATATGCTGGGATCGAATTTATTCAATCGAAAGTGTTGATGATCAAGTGGATTTCATTCAAAACAATATTAATAATCTGTTTGCTTCTTGTGTTCTTATTAAAACTAAACTTATTAAAGCCAATGAACAGCTTTGGTTTAGTCCTGACATAAAACGTTTGATAAAAGAACGTGATGACGCGTACTCCCGGTGGAAGAGGTTCAAAACTGATGATCTTAAGGCTATGCATCAGACTGCTCGTAGAGAAGTAACTAATCGTATTAAAGCAGCTAAATCACTGTTTTATCAGCGAAAGTTTTCATCTGCAATCGATTGCAAATCTAAATGGAGGGAAATATGTAAAATCGGAATCGGACAGAAAAGTGCTCCTCCGCATAACCATGATGCAGATTGTGGATGCCTAGAAGTTTTATACCTTGTATAAAATTCTACTTTATGAATTATAAGTTTTTTAAGTTTTCTGTGTTTTTTACTTTTTATATTTAAAAATATTTATGTCAATTGTTTTAGATTATTATAATAAATATCTTTGAATAAATAACATTAATTTTATAAACAAACTGTTTTGATTAGTAATAATATAAAAGCACCATATTGGCGATCCTGCCAATATTTTACAGAAACTATGGCTAAGAAAGCTGCCTAAAAGTCTTAATGTAGCTTTAACTGGTTCTAATCATAGTAGTGTATCGGAAATGATACAGTTAGCGGATAGAATTTGGGAAGTGATGTTTAGTTCTGAGGTCGCAAGTATTAAGGAAAATACTACAAGTAATGCAGAGCATGTTGTAGATAATTTAACAAAGATTTTATGTGAGAACATCAGCAAGTTATCTATTGAAGTAAATGCTATCAAGAATGAATTAAGAGATAGACAACAGCGTACACCTTTCAGGAATAATTACAGGAGCAATTCCCGCTCACGACAGCGTAAAAATAACAATGATTGGCTATGTAGATATCATTATCGTTTCGGAGATAAAGCTTTACGATGTGAACAACCTTGTTCTTTTTCCAAAACATCGTTAAACTAATATATCCCACTGTTAGTGCGACGAACAGTGGTGATGATTTTACATCACGTCGCCTTTTCATATTGGATAAAAGTAATAAATTGAATTGACATATGGACAGAATATCCGTTTGCCGGGAGAAATTGTGGTTGAACAAGGTCAGTTTGATGTTTCAGATACTTTGTTTAAGTTGAAAGATTGTTTTAAAAATGTGAGATCAAAAGTAATACATCATACAGATTCGGAGTCAGGGTTTTATGTGCCAAAAGATTTACAAAGTTGTAGACAAGTATTTCTGCGTGTAATAAACAAAAGATCATTACAACCACCATATGAAGGTCCGTACAGAGTAATAGAGAAGGATAAGAAATGTTTTAAAATTGAGAAAGATGGGAATATTGTAACTGTCCCTATAGATCGTTTAAAACCTGCAGTTGTAGAAAATGTTACCAGTAAAAATACAAACATTCATAATACTAATCCATTACATAAAAACAAACGTGTTACTTTTAATTTGTTAAATGTTAATCTTTTTCGAAAGGGGGAGTAATGTGGATGCCTAGAAGTTTTATACCTTGTATAAAATTCTACTTTATGAATTATAAGTTTTTTAAGTTTTCTGTGTTTTTTACTTTTTATATTTAAAAATATTTATGTCAATTGTTTTAGATTATTATAATAAATATCTTTGAATAAATAACATTAATTTTATAAACAAACTGTTTTGATTAGTAATAATATAAAAGCACCATACAGATCAACTTAATGATAAATTTTTAAATATAAATATATCACCACCAAATAATAATATATATGATAATCTATGCCATGTTCCAATATCAAACTCATTTAGTTTTCATTGTGTTGACCAGCTGGAAGTTCTTGCTTGCCTTACTGCAATAAAATCAAATGCCACTGGGATGGATGATATAAGCCCAATTTTTCTAAACATTTTAGTTCCAAAGCTATTGTCTTACTTAACTTATCTGTTTAACACGGTTCTGACGAAGTCGTCATTCCCAGAAAAATGGAAATTGTCAAAAATCATACCTATCCCAAAGACGAACAATGAATTTCGACCAATCGCTATCTTACCGTATTTACCTAAAGTTGTTGAGAAAATTATGAGTAAACAAATAGGCAATTATCTAGCTAAATACAATTTAATATCTGATAGGCAATCGGGCTTCATAAAAACCAGAAGTTGCATAACAGCATTGGTAGACGTTGTAGAAGATATTCGATCAAAGCTCGACGATAACATGGTAGCCTTCTTAGTCCTTCTAGATCATAGCAAAGCGTTTGATACTGTAGATCATCAAATCCTTATTACAAAACTTGGGAAATTGCTTAATTTTTCGAACACGGCATGTAATTTGATTTCCTCTTATTTAAGCTCCAGATTTCAAAGGGTACATTATAATGGTGTTTACTCTAATGCGCTTAATGTAACCAGGGGAGTACCACAAGGCTCACAAGGCCAAGAGGCCCTCTTTTATTTTGTTTATATATAAATGATTTACCTGACACACTGGACGGTAGTAAAATGCAAATGTATGCAGATGGTGTACAAATCTACAACAGCTCCACTATAGATGATATTGCAACATGTGTAAGCAAAATAAATCAAGACCTTAACAAAGTTAACACTTGGGCTAGGGCCAATGGCTTGTGCATCAATCCATCAAAGTCGAAATGTTTATTTCTTTCAAGATCATCAAGAATCGCTCACAGCTATGAAATAAAAATAAACGGTGACTGCATTGCTTCTGTTGAATCGGTGGTTAATCTAGGAGTTACATTTAACCATAAACTTAATTGGTCCAACCATATCAAAGTCGTCGTGGGAAAAGTGTATGGTATGCTACGCAATATATGGGCCGTTAAGGACTCCACTCCTTTTGCTATTCGAATGTTACTAGCAAAAACTTTTCTTATCCCATCGCTTTTGTATGGATGCGAGTTGTTTGCGAATTGTGATAGCGACGATCTACGTAGATTAAATGTTGCATATAATTACATCGCAAGATTTGTTTTCCTGAAAAGTCGGCGTGACCACATTTCACCTTATTCCTACCAAATCTTCCAGATGGAATTTGTAAATTTACTTAAATTAAGATGTCTTTTTTTATTGCACAAAATCATTACATCGCAACAACCATCTTATCTTTACAATAGAATTATTTTTGCCAGGTCGAACCGTGGAAAGAAAATTATTCAACAAAAATATAGAAGTCTCTTATCGCAACGACAATTTTTGATTTATACTGTCAGTCTTTGGAATTCTTTACCCAATTCAATACAAAGAATAAGCAACGCAATTATGTTTAAAAGGGAGTTGTGTAAATTATTGGCATAAAGTATTAATGTATTACCATTTTTTCTTTTTAATTAAACATTTACATATATTTTTTACCTTCTTTTATCTTCATCCTTTTAATATTTGAATAATTGTAAAGCTAGGTCCTATTGTCATAATGTTGTATTTTAAAAATACTGATCAAACAAGAATATTTCAAAACTAAAGCAAGCCCATCTTATGAATTTTTATTACATATGACAATATGACTCTCAGCACATCTTATGAATATCATAAATACCATAATTGTTTTTTTTATTGTTTTTATAACCCTGATAAAATCATATTTTTTTTATTTAAACTTATTGTCAATCTATTAACAATTTATTATATTATATACATGTTAATTTTGTAATCTATGTTTGTTATTATCTGCTCGATTACTAGCACTCTCATTTATAAGATTATCATATCTTGTTGTGCTAGATAACTCAAAATTTTATAAATAAATAAATAAATAAATAAAAAATAAATAAATAATAACAAAAATTAAGAAAATATTTTCACATTATTTTAGTTTTGTTATTTTTTTCGTAGGTAAATGCATATTTTTGCGCATATTTTTAATTTTTAGGTGCATTTGTTAAGCGCTTAAAATCAATTTGTAGTTGCATGAAAGTCCGAGCCCTGATAATAAACCAAAACAAATTTATATTAAAGTTCGGGTTTTAAGTACAAACAAATAAAAATTTATAACTGTAATAATGTATACATAAGAAACGATAAACAAATATAAAAAATTCATTTAAAATTACGAGGGGTGAAAATATTTTTCGACATCTGGAGCATGCCATATTGGATTTTATGTGACGTCACATATCATATAACCAAGATATGATCAAGACGCTTCTCATGATACCTCATTTCAATGGTGTAGTGTGATAACTCTCATTCATTCTTTTATATATTAAAAAGCTGGCAACCCTCAGTTGCAGCCAAGTGAGGTAACCTATTCTTTTTTTTAACTTCCTTAGACATCCGCCTGTAACGCGAACTACAATTGATTAAAAAAAACACGTGAGCGAAAGATACCGCAAAAAATAAATTATTTCTAATTCGATTAAGAATACTTGCGGCCATATAAAAAAATTATTTCGTTAAAAAAGAGATGAGCGCAGAAATTTGCTGTCGGCTCTTAGACTATAAAACCCTGCTCATAACAAAAATCAGCAGAAATAAAGTTTTTGTCTGCATTGACCTTTATCAAAAATCCGCGACAATTTAAGAGTGGACCAGGACACCAACATAGTTGATCGGATATAGTTATCATTAATTTTCTACATTAGTTTAAGCATGAAAGAGGTTAAATTTATGGGTCGAAATGACCTTGGAAGTGTAATATCCCTCCTACCTATCTTAGGTAGAAATATCACTCTTGCCCTGCTCCATACCTGTGGTATGTAGCCTAGAGCTAAGCTGCTCCTGGTCCACCTTATTAGGTGGGCATAAGCTCCTTTTCTCCTGTTGGAGAAATATAGGGAGGATGCCATCCACCCCTACGGTCGAAAGCAGCCAATAGCCCATTCTAGGATTCTTTGTTTCATCTAAGTCCTTTATTTTTTATAGAGTTAAGAACAACTTACAAGTCTTTATTGTACAAAGTCTTCAAGTAGGGATGAAATCAGATTCAAAAGTTATAGTTATTTCTTTATGATATCCGGATAATTCTATGAAAAACGTGTAGCAATAACTATGATGCTCATATATAATAAAGTAATATCGGATATGATGTATTAAGCTCCAAGAAAATATAAACTACAACAAAGTCTGAAAAATGTTTGCTTTTAGTGGATTTAATTTCTCTAAATCGATTCGTTTTAAATCATCTCGATATACAGATCAGGCAGGAATATAAAAATTTTTTTTATGTAAAACTAAAAACTTTAAATTTGGTGCTTTTTTTCAAGAACTATCCGTTTTTACTTGTTTCAGTGCTTTTTGAAATCCAAAACTTGAGAACGCTGACGTTAACGCTCTAAGTGTGTGTAGTTGTGCTTTTTCGGCTACTCGTACGCGGTGGCGGCTAAGACTGATGAAAATCATAAAGTTTTGATATTTTAATTTGATAAGCAATTATTTAATAGTCTCCAGTTGTGATTAAAAAAACAATTTCAGTTGCTTTGTGATTATAGCGATGGACAAATGCACAGACGAAAAATTAAGTTGATGTTAATTTTTCCCTTGTTCCTTGGAATATTAATCATTCCCAATTCTTTCTGAATATAACGTTACGAACCTTAGCCTAAAAATCAATTTGGATTCACAAAGCAAATACGTTCGAAGTAATCATATTAATAAACAATTAGCTACTGGCTTGAGCTTTTCACATGTTTACATGTTCGTATATACTCAAGTATAAAATCAAACCAAAAAAGTTTGTCTTGAGTAAAACAAAAAATCAGAAAAATGGGAATGAAGAAAAATAAACCGATGGCAACGCTGGGAAAGTGCACTTTAATATCAGCTTGAGAGTGATTTAATTCTCGTATTAAATTTTCACGAAAAAGTTGTATGTATAAGAATTAAAATCACATTCAACAGAGACACCTGACAAGTGGTGATAAGCAAATACACGTGAGCACTGACGATGGAAGTGTAGCGGCTTCCGAAAGTGGCGCTACTCTGTTCTGCTGTGTGCGTTGAAAAATTAAGTTGATGTTAATTTTCCCTTGTTCCTTGGAATATTAATCATGCCCAATTCTTTCTGAATATAACGTTACGAACCTAATAATCAATTTGGAAAAAAAATATTTTACGTTTCATTGCACATGCCAACACAGTTATATCGGACAAACTGGAAGAAAGATAAAAACAAGATTTCTCGAGCACATGAGCAACTACAACAAGAAACTGAGAGAACCAGGAATAACAACAGAATCAAATTTCGCAAACCACATATTCGATAACAAATGTACACCAGGACATATTAGAAAAACAGTTAATCTATTACATACACAACATAAAGGACGGCGACTGAACGTATTAGAGAACATGGAGATATACAAACAAAAAATATTTGACGGAAGAATAATAAATGAAAAAATAAACACTACTTCAGACGTAATATTTGAACCGTTAAAATATTTTTACACAAAAGAAAACAATAGTCCAGGCAACGTAGTAGAAAATGAACAAGACAAAAGGATTACCCAGAAACATACAATTACGGATTATTACCTACGTAGGGATAAAACAACTGATAACTAATAGCCCAGAGTATAAACAAAATATTAAACACACATAATAATAAGACGAAAGTAAGAGAAACAGGTAGCAGGTAGAGACACACAATATCATATAAAGGCGAGAGGGAGAGAGCGAGAGAGAAAGAGTGAGCAGAATACAAAGGGATCAAGGAAGGAAGTTAGGTATACAAACGAATTATAAAAGAAACAACGGACAACAGAAAAACGATCTAGTATTCAATAGAACACTGAAGATGGCACATAGCCGAAACCGGTCTGTTTACAAACCAAATTTGACGTGGGATGACGGAAAGTCGTTCCAAATTCAAAAAAACCCGTCGGAAGAAAAACACAACACTCATACATATTTCTATTCATAAATACATATTTACAAATAAGACTATAATAATAACTGATATTGCTGAAAATGTTTTTTCTTTTTTGTGCTTGGTACTCACCTGTCGTACTAGGTATTCCGCTGGTGAAGGCGATAAATAACGTTAAGAGCAAACAAGACAAAGTGTAGCTGCGATTCCAGTTTACATTGACATGTTGGTTGACCGATTGGAAGATACTCATTGCACTAGGTGCTGTGCCGCTACTACTACATTTATTATTAATATTTAAAGCTCTTCTGTTCGTCAATGAATTTGTATGTCGCAGCTGTTTGAGTTTGTTGATCGAAGGATTGTCGTGAACATAATATCGTAATATGGCTGCCCATTGGCAAGTTTCATAATTTTCGATTGATGGCGATGATAATAACGTGCACGTCAATGAAAATGTTAGTGTTTGTGATGACAACAAGTTTGTCCTTTTTATCTGGAGGTGCATTCGTCTTTGGCACTTTTTTGGTGTTGATATGATTGTTGACAATTTGTCATAATTGTTTTGTTGATAGCCTATTTCACCAGCAATATCGGTATCTTTATTAGAATTTGTATAGGCACGATGATTTTCAATGATACCATATTCTATTCCCTCCTTCACGTTTGCCAACGATTTGTTCTTGCCATTTTTAATCGTGTTTAACTTTGCAAGAAGTCGTGTAACCAATTTGCTATTATCGATTTTACTATTGCTAAAGTAGTAGTAATTATTTCTGTTGTTTACATTATACGAGTATATTCTTAGGCAATTGTCAACCTTAATGATTTTATAAAAAGGGATTTGCTTTGCATTTTGGGTATATTCTGTCGTATTCTTTTCGATTACCAGAAGCTGATATTTTTTATTTTGTTTCCGCTGATGATATGTTAAATACCATTGCCGCTGCTGTTTGATGTTACTGCGAAGCAGTGTATTTCTCCGTTTGTACTTATAGTTAGATTTTAAAAATGTTGCAATATTCATATCGTGTCGATTACATATGTCATAGTTTATATTAAATGTTCTATTCGAGTTTAAATATATTCATCTGTGTTTCATATTGCTGGTGTTGAAAACAGTCGACTGGCTGCATCAATAACTGAAAATAATTTATGGAAAATAAACTAAAAATTAATCCACTACGGCATTAATCGTTATTCAGTCTCTGATTCGTAATTCAACGCCATAATACATACAAAATTACATTCTTCGTCATACAAAGTTTTGGGTATGAGTTTTCACAATTGTGTTTCAATTAAAGTTTTCCTTTTTCTGGACTTTTTATTTTCCGGGAAATCGAGAATAATTTTAAAATTTGCTGGGATTCCGGGAATTTCAGTAAGAAAAAACTATTGAGAAATAAGTGCAATTTAAGGTTCTATTCTGACACAGTAATAATAATAATAGTCACCATGGTTATAATTTGTAACCAAAGTTATAAAAATTGGTAATTGGTATTCTGATAATTTTTTATCGTAACAAAAGTCAACAAAACTATTACCTTCAAAAAAATAGGTCACAAGAATTTATTTAAAAAATTTTTTATCCAATTTGTTATTAATGTTGGATACAAGCCCTTAAATTCATTAAACATCGTTCAAATTAATTTTACTGTGAAAATTGCGCCGATTCGCGAGAAAAATGCAAAATTGCAAACGAGCACTAAATTTGCTAAAGAGTAGCTAAAATTGCGAGGAATGCCAATAATTCGGAAAAACTCGCGAAAATGGCTTGAATTTCAAAAACTTACTAAGATTAAAAATATGGCGAAGTGTGATACTGATTACTAAAAACATTGGCAAAAAGAAATTACTTTTACCGCGAAAATTGCGAATTTGCATAGTTTTTAAAATTTTTTTGCGAGCTTTTGGCATTTTTTAAATTTTAGCTAGTTTTCAGCAATTTAGAATTCAGAATTTTCTTTCTTTTTAATGTTAACAAGTTTTCGCGAATTATCCTAATTTTCGCGATTTTATTCCGAGTTTTTTTTACGATAAAAGGTAGTCCAATACTCTCTTTTCGTCGCCATATTAACGTTCTGACATTTAATAGAATTATGAAAATTCATGCTACCATATTAATTTATGAAATCCAATTTTTTCCGTTTTATTTAAAAATAAAAAAATACAAAAAAAGTCTAATAATTTTTATTAAAATGCAGTAATACAAGACACTTTTTTAAGGATTCTGGTGTAAAATTTGTTAACTTTCCAACAATTCCTTATGTTCGGCGGCTTAGTTTATGCAAGCTCAGTAAGTCTGACTTACCAAAGACACCTTTGGTATGTTCATTATATTTTGGAAAAGATAACATAGTCATAGGGAAGAAGCAGGTTTGGGGAGTAATGATTACATTTTGACTTCAATTCCATACAAGTAATTTTTAATGGCCTTGGCGCAATTGAAGTTTCTCGTAATTGTAATTGGACTACTACCAAATCCAATTACTTCTGGCTGTAATTGATGTATCACCAATTACTACTATAAATAATTGTAATTGTAGAAAGCCTATTACAAATTACTTGTAATTGTTAATGCAATCATACCAATTGAAATTAAAAGTCATTTGTATTGGTATGATTGCAATTACAATTACAAGGAAAATTTAATTTAATTACAATATACTCAATTATATTTTGCGAGAACTTTCGCGATTTGGCGACAAATGTGTTTTAAGCGATGTTTTCGCAAACTTTGTTCATTTTCGCGATGTAAGTAATTTTTCTAGCTTTTATCCTCTTTTAGAGCTCAAGCGATTTCCAGTTAATTTTACAGATAAGTTGAACAACTATATATTGCAATTTTTTTGTTGAAGTAATTATTACCTCTGTATGAGCAATTACTATGACTTCTGCCCAAATACATGTAATTGTAGTTGATAATCTTCAATTACAATTAAAATAGTTTGTAATTGTTAGTATATCAAATACGCATTGCATGTAATTGTAATTGTTCAGCCCTCAATCACAATTACATGTAAACGTAATTGCTTAGTTGGACACGTTATTAAAACATTTTGCAATTTTGAAATTTGTGTAACTTGTAATTTGTTAATTATTAAATTATTTACAAAAAGTACATATTTTGTAAAAAAAATCTAAATTATTAGTTCCCATTTCTTAAATGTGGCAAGGTTTTCATTTAATATTTCTAAAAAACAAACTTCAAAAATCAGCTTAAAAGTCAAACAGTTTTAAAATGTAATTACCTAGTATTTTTGTATCATGCATTTTATGGCTCATTGAAAAATCGCCCAAAACCAAATCGCCAAAAAATAACAATGAAAAATCGCCCAAAATTTTTCCATACAAATTTTGGGTGATTTTTCAAGTTGCAAGAATAATCGCCCAAAGCACCAAAATGAGCAATCGCCCAATATTTTTGGGCTTTAGTTCATAATGAACAAAGACCCAAAAAATTGCAAATCGCCCAAAATTTTTTGAAAAATCACCCAAATACGAAAATGAACGATCGCCCATTATGTTAAAGCACCCAAATTTATGATGAACAATCGCCCAAAAAGGCTGAATGAACAATCGCCCATGAAAAAAATCGCCAAACTACATAAATGAACAAACGCCAAAAAAAGTAAAAACAATTTGGGCGATTGTTCATTAATTTATATCTTTCGACATTATTCAAATTCTTGGGTGATTCTTCATAATGAACGATCGATCGGCTGCATGACAAATCGCCCAAAACAAAAACGCCCAAAAAATTTATGAATTATCGCCCAACTTAAAAATTGTCCAATAAATATGAAATAATGCCCAAAAATAAAATATTAAATATAGCACAAAAACTATGAAAAAGGGCCAAAATTAATGAAAAATTGCATATTTTTTATTAATATTTATTTATGTATAATCAAAAAAGTTAGAAAGATTTTTATTTGTAAATTTCAATAGTGTCTGCTACTACTGAACGGCAGTAAGAACATTCATAGCTAAGATTGCCTGCATAGCCGGCATTTAGCCGCTCTTAAGGCTTTTCTCCTCTAGGTGCACCGTCGAAAAGTGTCTTTGTGTAAAGATTTTTGTGCATTTCCGGCCTCTGGCATGGCTTAAGAATCGAAAACTGGCTTCGCTGCGATTATGCTGCATAGCCGGCCTTTGGCCGGGCTCAATTGTTTTTACCCCCAGGTATATCAAAGAGAGGCTACGCTAACTAAAGATTTTCCTGTATAGCCGGCCTCAGGCCGGACTTAAGGCATTTCTTCTTTAGGTATGCCGAAAAGTGGCTTCGCTGAGTAACGCTTATGCTTCATTGCAGTCCTTCGGCCGGGCTTAAGGATTTTCTTCTTTAGGTATGTCGAAAAGAGGCCACGCTGAGTAAAGATTTTTCTACATTAACGGACCACCGCTGGGAATATTTTCCTCTAGAATATTTTCCTCTAAGAGTGTCTAATAGTGGCTTCGACGAGTCAAGGTTTTGGTTTAACCAGAATCAGACATTTAATGCTAAAAGTTCTTTTGCCAGTCCGAGGAGAAACCCTTCATTAGCTGCTTTCAGCGAAGCCAATTTTCAACATATCTAGAGAAGAAAATCCCTAAGCTCAGCCGAAGGCCGCCAATGCAGAACAATCGTCAATCAGCGAAGCTAATACTCGACATACCTAGAGACAAAAACACCTAGATCAGAAAACTCTATTCAGCATGGCCTCTTTTCGACATACCTAGAGGAAAACACCTTTAAGCTCGCCCGAATGCTGGCTATGCAAAACAATCTTTCTTTAGTGAAGCCACTTTTCGACATACCTATAGGAAAAAACTCTTAATCCCGTCCGAAGGCCGGCTATGCAGAAAAATATTTACTCAGCGAAGCCACTTTTCGACATACCTATAGGAAAAAACCCTTAAGCCCGGGCGAAGGCCGGCTATACAGGAAAATCTTTACTCAGCGAAGCCAATTTTTTAACGATTTCCTCATCTATGTATGTCCAACAGTGGCTTCGCTGAAGAATGATTGTTTGCCTGCCACGCTTATTGATTTTCTCATCTATGTATATCCAACATCGGCTTCGTTGAAAAATTATTTTCTGCCTGGTCGGCCTTCGGCCGGGCTTAATGATTTTCTAATCTAGGTATATCAAACAGCGGCTTCGCTGAAGAATGATTGAGTGCATAGCCGGCCTTTGACCGGGCTTAATTATTTTCTCATCTATGTATGTCTAACAGCGGCATTGCTGATTAATACTTTTTTGCCTTTGGCCTTTAGGGCCTTCGCTGAAGAATGATTTTTTGCATAGCCAGCCTTCGCCCGGGCTTATTGATTTTCTCATCTATGTATGTCCAACATCGGCTTCGCTGAAAACTTATTTTCAGCCTTGGCGGCTTTATTATCCAACAGCGGTTTCATTGAAGAATGATTGAGGTATGCAGAACATCATTCTTTAGCGAAGCCACTGTTCGATACAGACGCATAAATAAGAATATCACTAAGCCAGGTTTTTCAGAAAATCATTATTTGGCGAAGCCGCTATTGAGCATACATAGATGAAAAAATTATTAAGCCAGGCCAAAGTTATTCCAGGCAAAAAATTATTCTTCAGCAAAGCCGCTGTTGGACATACACAGATGAGCTAATTATGAAACTGCACAACATAAATTCAGGCGGTGATATCTCGAAAACGAGAAGAGATATCAAAACATTAAAAAAATTCAAATTGTGTGATTTAATATAATGAACAATGATCCAAAGAGATGGGCTATTGTTCGCTTTGTGACTTGCGGGATTCTTCACAAAATTTTGGGCGATTTGTACTTTGTTTGGGTCTTTATTCATTATGAACAATAGCCCAAAAACATTGGGCGATTGTTCATCTGGGTGATTTGACATTTTCCTTCACACAATTATTCGAAAAGCTAAATATTCACTATTTCATACAAAACGTAGATTTACAATTGCCCAAAAAATATTTTTTGGCTCATTGTACATTTTTGTGAAATGGGTGATCGTTCATAATGAGCAATCACCCAAAAAACTATTTATGTCAAAACACCCAAGACCAATGAACAAACGCCCAAATTTACAAAAACAAATTTTTGGGCGATTGTTCATTGGGCGATTATTCTTTGGGCGATTATTCGTGCAACCTTCAGTTTGCATTTTTTTGGCTTCAAAGTTCGCTCTGGCTATGAAAAAGCACCATCAAAAAAACTTAATTTAAAAATGCGATTTTCTCGTTTGTTACTTAACTTGGTCGACTTTTTCTCTTTTGATAATACTTAAACAGGTCCCTAGTACAAATAAATGAGGAAAATAAAAAAAAGTTATAGCATATATATTTTCCTTTTTTCCCCTCCAAGTACGCTCGGCTTATGAAAAATCACCACCGAAAAATTCAAATGCTTCAAAATGTTAGCATATTCTCTAAAACAGCTCCGATATTTTTAAAACTTGGTATTTTTCGTATCGAAGCCAACATAAGACTGTGTGGCACATTTCATAACTGTAGGTTAACTCCCCTAATTTTGCCCACTCGTTATTTGGGGACGAATCACTGTGGGGCGGTTGGCAATCAATCGCTTAGATTTTCTTTAGACATCGTTGAACAGGTAGTTAGTCTTTGTTGTTTAAAAATTTAAAATTGATATTTTAAAAGCCTCATAGTTATGGCTGTTTTATTGTGGTTTCCAAGCTTTCAATATCAAATAATTCGTAGTTATCATTACAAAACGTCTATAATGTTAACAGGTATTCAAATATCATTTTGAACTGTTTGTTGTGAAAAAAAAACTAAAATTTACTGCATGTTACTTGGGGTCGGGTAAATATTTTTCTTCCCCCCAAAAATATTTTAAAACCCCCTAAATTTTGCCTATTTTGAGTATAACGCCCCTAAATGCAAAAGTTTATATAAGAGGTTAATACAAAGTAAATTAACTTGATTCAGTTTCAATTTTCGTACTAATATCCTTACCTGGGTAAAGCGAAAACACAAAAATTTTTCTGAAATTTATATTTAAAAAAGTAACACTTTAATAAAATACTTTTACGTATGTATAATTGTGTATAAAATGCAAGGGTCTATCGTAATTTTTAAACAATTTTCAGGAGATAAAAAACTTAATAAAAAGCAAACTTTATGATTATAAAAATGCCTTTTTCTAGGTAGTATCATTAATAAAGTCTGAATTATTGATATTATCTTGAAAACCCAGTTTTTGCAATTACAATACTTTGCTTTTTATTAAGTTTTTATCTCTCCCGCGAAATTTTTTGAAATGATAATAGTCCCTTTTGCATTTTATATGACGATATGTGAGTATATATATTGAATTTTATACTACAGTAGAGTGAGTAGAAAACTGGCTGCTATAAACATTGGATTAAGTTTCATCAAAAATATGAAGAGATGCCAAATCATCATCGCTACCTTTATATGTTCATATTATCAGAATAAAAAAGTTGATATTTTGTTGATACATCCCTCCCCCACTCCTTCGTAACGCTTTTTACAAAATTTTCAGTACATATAATTTGTCTAATCCGTAAATCCGTTCTCTAATCTCTAAATTTCTTCGGATATAAACAAATACAGTTCGACTAAAACTCATAACTTAAGAACAAAAATGTAGTTTAACTTTACTTTATCTATTACAAAAATTAAATTGATCGATTGTAAAATACAGAAATTTTAGTTATAGGGAAATCTCCTAGCTATCATATATGACAACGACACTGAATTATCTACTGCGAATATTTTCGGAATAGGACTTTCTGGGTGGGGGAGGAGGGGCAATGCCCCCATACTTAATTTTGCTCCCCCCTCCCCCCAGAATTGCTGAACGTTTTCTCGTTTTGTGAAAAATAATAAAAATTCAGTTACAAGTTGTCAATGTATGACCATCATATGATATCCAAAAGTTTATATCGACCCTTAACCGCAAGAAAATCGAAATCCACAATTTCTAAATTTTATACTAAATGCATACTTCTTTTATTTTAAAAAGTAATATTTCTTTAATATTGAGTAAATAATACTGTTTGCTTTGATGTATGTATATGAAATGATTTAGGTTTTATTGAATTACTTTTGGATACGATTTTTTGCTTCATGACACATATTTTTCGTAATGAAGTTAGACAAGGCTAATTTCGCGACAAGTCATAATTTTCGCGACGAGTGTTATCAATTTCAATTTTGCGCAAAAGTCCGTAACGTGATATTCACAAAGAATTAGACCGCATAATTATTCTAAGGAACCAGGGAAAAATTTCCAAAAACAACGTTGTTCTGTTCTGCCATGTATGTTGAGAATTTTCTTTTGAAGAATACCTACATAAAAATATGTGTAAAAAACAATTAAAATATAATTCTATGTAAAATACACAAAATCATTCAAACAGATTGTCAATTTACAACGAAAAGGTTTAAATTTGCTAATGCATTTTTTAGGGTAATTAGGAATGATGTGCTATACACTGAAAAAAGTTCACTTCAGCCGTTCTTCATATAACTGTACATTTGTGTTTTTAGATGTATGTATGTGCATATATTTACTTCTCTTCAAAGCACCATCCAAAGTCGATTATACGATTCTTCTAAAGACGCCGGAACAAAGCCGATGAAACATTGGGAACAAAAATGGAATAAATTGTTTTATTTGCAATTTAAAGTAAAGAAAAAATCTGATACAACACAGAATATCGCCCATGTTCTGGAAAACGCAGAGTTTTCAAATCGCTTACAGTTTGAAGAACGCGAAACCGATTTCAGCATGTTCTGAAAAACGCGCGATTTGATAGCATTTTGTTATTTTTCGACGTTGTGTTCGAGCAATGAAAACAGATGTTTTATCATAACAAAAAAAAAACAAATAAATTTTAAATCAAAATGCCTACAGCGTTCTTGCTTGCTACATTAGCTTTAAAAAAGATACAATCATCGCCATTCATACAATTGACAAACTCAATGCAAATCTTTAAATTTTATATTTTAAATTAAAATTGTGAAATAATGTTAGAAGTTTTTCTTCCAATAAAAAGAAAACATTTTAAGTTTTAATTGTGCATCATTTAATTTTCTCTTTAAAGCGCAGTTTAAATAAAATATACCAGATCGCTGCAGTATACACTAGCGGTTTGAAAACGCCAAATTTCTACATCAGAGTTACAAGCCGATCGGCTCAAAATCGACGGCTAGCCGCCGCCAGTCCTTTTTGTCCGAGCCGAGCCGCCGCCGATTGACTTTTGCTATACAAAACAACTAATTTTTATGAAATATTGCAATTTTTAGCTAGAAAAAAATTTTTTTATTTCAAAAAATTTTTTCAGTATATTTTCGTTCAAGCCGACATTTAAGTCGCCGCCGAATCATCGTTGTAAGCGCCGCCGCTGCCGACCAATACAGTCCGCGCCGCCGCCGCCGATCAAAAGGCCTCGGCTTGGAACTCTGTTCTACACAAAAAAAATGAAATGTAAAATCCACATGACGCAATTGTGATTTGAAATCATATTAAATTTAGATGAAATAATTTGTCGCTTAAGTGTGTTAGTGTTTATTTGCTTTGTTCATTGCTATAGTTCACTGTTGTGCTTAGTTGTGTGACTTGTTGTTGTTCATTCTTACATATGTCGGCTATGTAGACGACAAAAAAACGAATTACCGGCGAAAATTTACTGTTGCTGGTCTAAATTTCTATTGTTTCAAATTAATTTTAAATGAAAAATTATTAATCTAAACTTAAATCTCTTTGATTTTTAAATGCTTCACTGTTAAAACAACTTTGTTATAAACGTTACATTTCATTTTAAATCAAAATGGTATAACTTTAATAAAATAAGTTTTATGTTAAATAATCATTTAAATCATGTTGAATTAAAATGATATTAATTTTACGTGCGATGGTATTTATTTAGTGTATAGGTAAAGAAAAGTTTGAAGCTGTTGTGGTTGCAGTGGTTAGCGCGTGGACTATCATGCAGGTGACACGAGCTCAAATCAGCTACATTGTTATAATGTCTCCCACTATTTCCCGTGTTATAATGTCACCCGTTATTCCCTTGACACGAGCTAACATAATATAATATACATATGTATATATGTACATGCATAAACATATGTATATACATACATACTTTAACTTGTTTATTTTTATTGCAAAAATGCAATTTTATTTTATTTTAATACATTTTGCCAAATTTAATTCCAGATATTTTTCTTAGGAATTATTTCCAAATCAATTACATTTCCGTTCTCATAACGAAAATGCAATTCAACCTACTTTATTTTACCAAATTATTTAATTTTTCCTAAGAATTGTTATTAATTATTGTTTTGCTTAAACAATTTTCAACATAAGTTTTTTTGTTCCCAACACCAATAACGGAAACAGAACACACTTATGATTAGTAGGCAAAAACCGATGAAGAAACATTTTTATTATAAATTTATTTAGTGGGCAAAAACCAATTGTAACTTAGCATATAAGAAAAGAAATTAAAATAATAAAGGCAGTTGATTTCAGATGATCACTTAAACAACGTGTTTTTTTAGTTCTTTAAAATTATACACCTTTTACTGGCGCAGTCGGTAGGATACCGCGGAGTATTGTCCTTCAAAGGAGAAAATAACTTTTTCATTTTTGTGAATTAACGCGGTAACGATATCATTTGAAAGATCAAAGGACGCATAAAAAATTATACTTTTAACAGATTAAAAGTAACATTTTCGGGAAAAAAACTTTTAAAAGATTAAAAGTAATTAAAAAAAAATATTTGTGGACATTCTTAACAAGAAAAAAACTTTTAAAATATTAAAAGTAATTTCGTTTGCAAAAAAATACTTTTGTGAATATTCTTAACAAAAAAAATGTTTAAAAGATTAAAAGTATTTTTTTTTTAATTCTGTGAACATTCTTAACAACAAAAAATCTTTAAAAAGGTTAAAAGTCACTTTTTCAAAAGTTTTGTGATCATTTTTTTCCTTTCCTATAAAAGTAATGCAAAGGATGGCATTCATGTGAACAAACGCAAAAAAATGTGTTAACAAATAATAGAAAAAAAACCTAAAAGACTGTGCTAACAAATAAGCGAACAAACGCAAAGGATTGTGGAAATTAGTTAACGCAAAATATCAATAAAATCCAGCGGGCAATACAACAGAGACATTAACAACAAAATAGAACAAACTTCAACAAAAAAAAAATAAAATCCAAAATCCTCAGGACCAAATAAGGAAGCATCAACAACAGCAAAGGAGAAAGTAAATTACAAAAAGAAATCTGAAGAACTTAAAACATCATCAAAAAGAACAACAACAGCAAATTCACAAGGAAAAAGAGGAAAAGTAACTTCAAGACAACAACATCAACGAAAAAACCAGAGTAAGACTTAATTTAGTTATAATCATAATTTTTTATATTAATGTATATAACAGAGAAGTTCGAAATAGAATCAGAAATAGAAACTATTATATTATACACTAAAAAAGAAGAAGATATTGAAATCCTAAGAAAGTACTCACGTCAAATAACCTTAATAAAGATAGATGCAAGAAGGAAATATTTAAAAAATATTAGGGTTTCAAAATTGAAAAATAAAATGTTAAGTACACATACATATTTAACAATTTGCTATTACTTCTGAGACTACACTAGTTTACATACACTTCTTAAAATGGTAGATCAGGTCGAAATTCAAGTCAACAGATTGACTATAGGTCCGTTAAAATACCTAAACTATACTCGTTGACAGAGTATACCCACATCTACGCACTTACGATGAACTGTCTCAACTACTTCTTTCTGATGTAATAAAGTCCAAACTCAAAGGAATGGCGAGGCAGGCGATCGAAATAAACTGCCACGCAGTTTCCTGCACAGATATAAAGAATGTTTTACAAAATAATTTTGGGGACAGACGGTCTTGTGAGGAACTTTTTGACGAACTTAGAAGTGCGACCTTCAGGACAAACACCTTAGACTTTTATAATGACGTAAAGAACTAACTACACACATTAAATAATAAACTGGTAGCTAACTCGGAGAAACCGAAGCAACCAATCAATGTGCGACCAATAATATGCGCACCGCTTTAAATATATTCAAAAGCATAATCCCCGAGCCAATGAAATCCATATTGCTCTGCAGAACCCACAGAACCTAGAAGAAGCTATGGACATCTTATTTCAAGCCGGATAAGCATACACAGGGAACAGTAATGGAAATAGGTCACAGATAGGGAATAGCACACAACTAAACAAACGTTCGGACTACAATTCTCAACAGAACTATACAAAAAGGAGAAACTATCAGAATCAATCACAGAACCCAAGAAATCTTTCACAACAGCATCCACAAAACTTCCCACAAAATTCCAGATACCCACCACAACATTTCCAAACTTCACAACAACAATTACAAAAATTTCCACAAAATTCACGACACCTATCACAACGGTTCCAATACTCGCAACAACAAAATTTCACACAAAGCACGCGTTAACCAACACAACAACAATACCAACATTTTCAAAACCTACAGACGCAACCACCACATTCTGAACCAATGGATATAAACAAGCACGAAGTAATAGCGGAAAATTTTCGGATAGCAGCCTCGGACACCTTCCACATATAAAAGTAAAAACTAAGTTAGGACATAACAATAAAAAACTTTCTTATTTTCAAGCTCAAGGTCATTTATTAGTAAAAACTTCTTTTTTCGATATTTCGCTATCCGCTGGATAGCATCTTCAGGAATCTATATACATATGTGTGTACATATATAACTTAGGACATATAAAGCTAATAATCGACACTGGTGCTACCACTTCAATCCTAAGCCCAGGCATTTGCCATCCTAAATGGTTGTACGAAACAAATCCTATTTCTGTAAAAACTATACTAAGTAAAACTCAATTAAAACAAAAAGCTAGAATTAGACCTTTCGACGAATTCGGTCAAAAATTAGATTTTATTGAATTTTTTATAATGCAATTTCACGACTACAATGATGGTTTAATAGGTAACGACCTACTAATACCACTTGAAGCCTGTATAAATTATAAGAATAAAACTATTCAATTTGGTGACGTTATTCTCTTTTTGAAAACGAAAAAGAAGAAAACAAAAAATAAACGAAGATAACTATAAAAACCAAAGGCAAACGAACAAAAGAAAGTACGAAAATGTCAATGAAAACAAGGAAGAAGACAAAAACTTAGAATCAATTTATCTCCAAGAACTACTACAAAATAAGGAAATATCTTTAGAAAAACATCATGTTAAAACTCATAAAAAATTATTCAGATATATTTTACCAGGAAAATTCCAAACTTACTTTTACATCCGCCATAAAACATAACATACGTACTGTTAATAATGTCCCAATATTTAGTAAATCTTATCGATATCCATATATACATAAAGAAGAAGTAAAAGAACAAATCCAACAAATGCTGGAAGATAAAATAATCAGACCAAGCAACTCTCCCTACTCCGCACCTATATGGATCGTACCTAAGAAAGCCGATGCCAGCAACAAAACCAAGTGGAGACTTGTCATCGATTACCGAAAGCTAAATGAAGTAACTGTAGGTGACAAGTACCCAATTCCAAATATTGATGAAATATTGGATAAACTGGGTAGATGCCAGTACTTCACCACCCTTGATTTAGCCAAGGGATTTCATCAAATTGAGATCGCGGAAGAGGACATCCATAAAACTGCATTCAGTATGGAAAACGGTCATTATGAATTCCTAAAAATGGCGTTTGGGCTAAAGACAGCCCCAGCGACATTCCAAAGGTTAATGAATAAGTCCTTAAAGAATACATAAACAAGATATGTCTAGTTTACTTAGATGATGTCATAATTTTTTCTACGTCGCTGTAAGAACACTTTTTAAACTCCATTAAGCTGATTTTTAATAAATTAAAGGAAGCCAATTTAAAACTTCATTTGGATAAGTCCGAATTTCTAAGAAGGGAAACGGAATTCCTAGGACATATTGTAACCCCTCACGGAATAAAGCCAAACCCCCAAAAAATTGAGTGTGTAAAGAACTTCCCTATTCCCAGAACCCCTAAGCAAATAAAGCAATTCCTTGGCCTAACTGGTTATTACAGGAAGTTCATCAAGGACTATTCTCTGATTGCGAAACCAATGACCAAATACCTCAAGAAAGACTCCAAAATGATCACATCTAATCTATTATACCAAGAAAGTTTCAACACCCTTAAAACTTTACTAATAAATGAACCCATTTTAACATATCCAGATTTCTCCAAAAGATTTACTCTAACAACAGACGCTAGTAATACGCACTTGGAGCAGTACTTTCGCAGGAAAACCATCAGATTTGCTATGCCAGCCGTACTTTAAATGAACACGAGATCAATTACAGTACCATAGAAAAAGAGCTCTTAGCAATCGTTTGGGCCACCAAGTACTTTCTTTCCGTTCTCATAACGAAAATGCAATTCAACCTACTTTATTTTACCAAATTATTTAATTTTTCCTAAGAATTGTTATTAATTATTGTTTTGCTTAAACAATTTTCAACATAAGTTTGTTTTGTTCCCAACACCAATAACGGAAACAGAACACACTTATGATTAGTAGGCAAAAACCGATGAAGAAACATTTTTATTATAAATTTATTTAGTGGGCAAAAACCAATTGTAACTTAGCATATAAGAAAAGAAATTAAAATAATAAAGGCAGTTGATTTCAGATGATCACTTAAACAACGTGTTTTTTTAGTTCTTTAAAATTATACACCTTTTACTGGCGCAGTCGGTAGGATACCGCGGAGTATTGTCCTTCAAAGGAGAAAATAACTTTTTCATTTTTGTGAATTAACGCGGTAACGATATCCTTTGAAAAATCAAAGGACGCATAAAAAATTATACTTTTAACAGATTAAAAGTAACATTTTCGGGAAAAAAAACTTTTAAAAGATTAAAAGTAATTAAAAAAAATATTTGTGGACATTATTAACAAGAAAAAAACTTTTAAAATATTAAAAGTAATTTCGTTTGCAAAAAAATACTTTTGTGAATATTCTTAACAAAAAAAACTTTTAAAAGATTAAAAGTTTTTTTTTTTTAATTCTGTGAACATTCTTAACAACAAAAAATCTTTAAAAAGGTTAAAAGTCACTTTTTCAAAAGTTTTGTGATCATTTTTTTCCTTTCCTATAAAAGTAATGCAAAGGATGGCATTCATGTGAACAAACGCAAAAAAAATGTGTTAACAAATAATAGAAAAAAAACCTAAAAGACTGTGCTAACAAATAAGCGAACAAACGCAAAGGATTGTTGAAATTAGTTAACGCAAAATATCAATAAAATCCAGCGGGCAAAACAACAGAGACATTAACAACAAAATAGAACAAACTTCAACAAAAAAAATAAAATCCAAAATCGTCAGGACCAAATAAGGAAGCATCAACAACAGCAAAGGAGAAAGTAAATTACAAAAAGAAATCTGAAGAACTTAAAACATCATCAAAAAGGACAACAACAGCAAATGCACAAGGAAAAAGAGGAAAAGTAACTTCAAGACAACAACATCAACGAAAAAACCAGAGTAAGACTTAATTTAGTTATAATCATAATTTTTTATATTAATGTATATAACAGAGAAGTTCGAAATAGAATCAGAAATAGAAACTATTATATTATACACTAAAAAAGAAGAAGATATTGAAATCCTAAGAAAGTACTCACGTCAAATAACCTTAATAAAGATAGATGCAAGAAGGAAATATTTAAAAAATAGAAAAAGAATACAAAAACTTATTAGGGTTTCAAAATTGAAAAATAAAATGTTAAGTACACATACATATTTAACAATTTGCTATTACTTCTGAGACTACACTAGTTTACATACACTTCTTAAAATGGTAGATCAGGTCGAAATTCAAGTCAACAGATTGACTATAGGTCCGTTAAAATACCTAAACTATACTCGTTGACAGAGTATACCCACATCTACGCACTTACGATGAACTGTCTCAACTACTTCTTTCTGATGTAATAAAGTCCAAACTCAAAGGAATGGCGAGGCAGGCGATCGAAATAAACTGCCTCGCAGTTTCCTGGACAGATATAAAGAATGTTTTACAAAATAATTTTGGGGACAGACGGTCTTGTGAGGAACTTTTTGACGAACTTAGAAGTGCGACCTTCAGGACAAACACCTTAGACTTTTATAATGACGTAAAGAACAAACTACACACATTAAATAATAAACTGGTAGCTAACTGGGAGAAACCGAAGCAACCAATCAATGTGCGACCAATAATATGCGCACCGCTTTAAATATATTCAAAAGCATAATCCCCGAGCCAATGAAATCCATATTGCTCTGCAGAACCCACAGAACCTAGAAGAAGCTATGGACATCTTATTTCAAGCCGGATAAGCATACACAGGGAACAGTAATGGAAATAGGTCACAGATAGGGAATAGCACACAACTAAACAAACGTTCGGACTACAATTCTCAACAGAACTATACAAAAAGGAGAAACTATCAGAATCAATCACAGAACCCAAGAAATCTTTCACAACAGCATCCACAAAACTTCCCACAAAATTCCAGATACCCACCACAACATTTCCAAACTTCACAACAACAACAATAACAAAATTTCCACAAAATTCACGACACCTATCACAACGGTTCCAATACTCGCAACAACAAAATTTCACACAAAGCACGCGTTACCCAACACAACAACAGTACCAACATTTTCAAAACCTACAGACGCAACCACCACATTCTGAACCAATGGATATAAACAAGCACGAAGTAATAGCGGAAAATTTTCGGATAGCAGCCTCGGACACCTTCCACATATAAAAGTAAAAACTAAGTTAAGACATAACAATAAAAAAACTTTCTTATTTTCAAGCTCAAGGTCATTTATTAGTAAAAACTTCTTTTTTCGATATTTCGCTATCCGCTGGATAGCATCTTCAGGAATCTATATACATATGTGTGTACATGTATAACTTAGGACATATAAAGCTAATAATCGACACTGGTGCTACCACTTCAATCCTAAGCCCAGGCATTTGCCATCCTAAATGGTTCTACGAAACAAATCCTATTTCTGTAAAAACTATACTAAGTAAAACTCAATTAAAACAAAAAGCTAGAATTAGACCTTTCGACGAATTCGGTCAAAAATTAGATTTTATTGAATTTTTTATAATGCAATTTCACGACTACAATGATGGTTTAATAGGTAACGACCTACTAATACCACTTGAAGCCTGTATAAATTATAAGAATAAAACTATTCAATTTGGTGACATTATTCTCTTTTTGAAGACGAAAAAGAAGAAAACAAAAAATAAACGAAGATAACTATAAAAACCAAAGGCAAACGAACAAAAGAAAGTACGAAAATGTCAATGAAAACAAGGAAGAAGAAGACAAAAACTTAGAATCAATTTATCTCCAAGAACTACTACAAAATAAGGAAATATCTTTAGAAAAACATCATGTTAAAACTCATAAAAAATTATTCAGATATATTTTACCAGGAAAATTCCAAACTTACTTTTACATCCGCCATAAAACATTACATACGTACTGTTAATAATGTCCCAATATTTAGTAAATCTTATCGATATCCATATATACATAAAGAAGAAGTAAAAGAACAAATCCAACAAATGCTGGAAGATAAAATAATCAGACCAAGCAACTCTCCCTACTCCGCACCTATATGGATCGTACCTAAGAAAGCCGATGCCAGCAACAAAACCAAGTGGAGACTTGTCATCGATTACCGAAAGCTAAATGAAGTAACTGTAGGTGACAAGTACCCAATTCAAAATATTGATGAAATATTGGATAAACTGGGTAGATGCCAGTACTTCACCACCCTTGATTTAGCCAAGGGATTTCATCAAATTGAGATCGCGGAAGAGGACATCCATAAAACTGCATTCAGTATGGAAAACGGTCATTATGAATTCCTAAAAATGGCGTTTGGGCTAAAGACAGCCCCAGCGACATTCCAAAGGTTAATGAATAAGTCCTTAAAGAATACATAAACAAGATATGTCTAGTTTACTTAGATGATATCATAATTTTTTCTACGTCGCTGCAAGAACACTTTTTAAACTCCATTAAGCTGATTTTTAATAAATTAAAGGAAGCTAATTTAAAACTTCATTTGGATAAGTCCGAATTTCTAAGAAGGGAAACGGAATTCCTAGGACATATTGTAACCCCTCACGGAATAAAGCCAAACCCCCAAAAAATTGAGTGTGTAAAGAACTTCCCTATTCCCAGAACCCCTAAGCAAATAAAGCAATTCCTTGGCCTAACTGGTTATTACAGGAAGTTCATCAAGAAAGACTCCAAAATGATCACATCTAATCCATTATACCAAGAAAGTTTCAACACCCTTAAAACTTTACTAATAAATGAACCCATTTTAACATATCCAGATTTCTCCAAAAGATTTACTCTAACAACAGACGCTAGTAATACGCACTTGGAGCAGTACTTTCGCAGGAAAACCATCAGATTTGCTATGCCAGCCGTACTTTAAATGAACACGAGATCAATTACAGTACCATAGAAAAAGAGCTCTTAGCAATCGTTTGGGCCACCAAGTACTTTCTTTCCGTTCTCATAACGAAAATGCAATTCAACCTACTTTATTTTACCAAATTATTTAATTTTTCCTAAGAATTGTTATTAATTATTGTTTTGCTTAAACAATTTTCAACATAAGTTTGTTTTGTTCCCAACACCAATAACGGAAACAGAACACACTTATGATTAGTAGGCAAAAACCGATGAAGAAACATTTTTATTATAAATTTATTTAGTGGGCAAAAACCAATTGTAACTTAGCATATAAGAAAAGAAATTAAAATAATAAAGGCAGTTGATTTCAGATGATCACTTAAACAACGTGTTTTTTTAGTTCTTTAAAATTATACACCTTTTACTGGCGCAGTCGGTAGGATACCGCGGAGTATTGTCCTTCAAAGGAGAAAATAACTTTTTCATTTTTGTGAATTAACGCGGTAACGATATCCTTTGAAAAATCAAAGGACGCATAAAAAATTATACTTTTAACAGATTAAAAGTAACATTTTCGGGAAAAAAAACTTTTAAAAGATTAAAAGTAATTAAAAAAAATATTTGTGGACATTATTAACAAGAAAAAAACTTTTAAAATATTAAAAGTAATTTCGTTTGCAAAAAAATACTTTTGTGAATATTCTTAACAAAAAAAACTTTTAAAAGATTAAAAGTATTTTTTTTTTAATTCTGTGAACATTCTTAACAACAAAAAATCTTTAAAAAGGTTAAAAGTCACTTTTTCAAAAGTTTTGTGATCATTTTTTTCCTTTCCTATAAAAGTAATGCAAAGGATGGCATTCATGTGAACAAACGCAAAAAAAATGTGTTAACAAATAATAGAAAAAAAACCTAAAAGACTGTGCTAACAAATAAGCGAACAAACGCAAAGGATTGTTGAAATTAGTTAACGCAAAATATCAATAAAATCCAGCGGGCAAAACAACAGAGACATTAACAACAAAATAGAACAAACTTCAACAAAAAAAATAAAATCCAAAATCGTCAGGACCAAATAAGGAAGCATCAACAACAGCAAAGGAGAAAGTAAATTACAAAAAGAAATCTGAAGAACTTAAAACATCATCAAAAAGGACAACAACAGCAAATGCACAAGGAAAAAGAGGAAAAGTAACTTCAAGACAACAACATCAACGAAAAAACCAGAGTAAGACTTAATTTAGTTATAATCATAATTTTTTATATTAATGTATATAACAGAGAAGTTCGAAATAGAATCAGAAATAGAAACTATTATATTATACACTAAAAAAGAAGAAGATATTGAAATCCTAAGAAAGTACTCACGTCAAATAACCTTAATAAAGATAGATGCAAGAAGGAAATATTTAAAAAATAGAAAAAGAATACAAAAACTTATTAGGGTTTCAAAATTGAAAAATAAAATGTTAAGTACACATACATATTTAACAATTTGCTATTACTTCTGAGACTACACTAGTTTACATACACTTCTTAAAATGGTAGATCAGGTCGAAATTCAAGTCAACAGATTGACTATAGGTCCGTTAAAATACCTAAACTATACTTGTTGACAGAGTATACCCACATCTACGCACTTACGATGAACTGTCTCAACTACTTCTTTCTGATGTAATAAAGTCCAAACTCAAAGGAATGGCGAGGCAGGCGATCGAAATAAACTGCCACGCAGTTTCCTGCACAGATATAAAGAATGTTTTACAAAATAATTTTGGGGACAGACGGTCTTGTGAGGAACTTTTTGACGAACTTAGAAGTGCGACCTTCAGGACAAACACCTTAGACTTTTATAATGACGTAAAGAACAAACTACACACATTAAATAATAAACTGGTAGCTAACTCGGAGAAACCGAAGCAACCAATCAATGTGCGACCAATAATATGCGCACCGCTTTAAATATATTCAAAAGCATAATCCCCGAGCCAATGAAATCCATATTGCTCTGCAGAACCCACAGAACCTAGAAGAAGCTATGGACATCTTATTTCAAGCCGGATAAGCATACACAGGGAACAGTAATGGAAATAGGTCACAGATAGGGAATAGCACACAACTAAACAAACGTTCGGACTACAATTCTCAACAGAACTATACAAAAAGGAGAAACTATCAGAATCAATCACAGAACCCAAGAAATCTTTCACAACAGCATCCACAAAACTTCCCACAAAATTCCAGATACCCACCACAACATTTCCAAACTTCACAACAACAACAATTACAAAAATTTCCACAAAATTCACGACACCTATCACAACGGTTCCAATACTCGCAACAACAAAATTTCACACAAAGCACGCGTTAACCAACACAACAACAATACCAACATTTTCAAAACCTACAGACGCAACCACCACATTCTGAACCAATGGATATAAACAAGCACGAAGTAATAGCGGAAAATTTTCGGATAGCAGCCTCGGACACCTTCCACATATAAAAGTAAAAACTAAGTTAGGACATAACAATAAAAAACTTTCTTATTTTCAAGCTCAAGGTCATTTATTAGTAAAAACTTCTTTTTTCGATATTTCGCTATCCGCTGGATAGCATCTTCAGGAATCTATATACATATGTGTGTACATATATAACTTAGGACATATAAAGCTAATAATCGACACTGGTGCTACCACTTCAATCCTAAGCCCAGGCATTTGCCATCCTAAATGGTTGTACGAAACAAATCCTATTTCTGTAAAAACTATACTAAGTAAAACTCAATTAAAACAAAAAGCTAGAATTAGACCTTTCGACGAATTCGGTCAAAAATTAGATTTTATTGAATTTTTTATAATGCAATTTCACGACTACAATGATGGTTTAATAGGTAACGACCTACTAATACCACTTGAAGCCTGTATAAATTATAAGAATAAAACTATTCAATTTGGTGACATTATTCTCTTTTTGAAGACGAAAAAGAAGAAAACAAAAAATAAACGAAGATAACTATAAAAACCAAAGGCAAACGAACAAAAGAAAGTACGAAAATGTCAATGAAAACAAGGAAGAAGACAAAAACTTAGAATCAATTTATCTCCAAGAACTACTACAAAATAAGGAAATATCTTTAGAAAAACATCATGTTAAAACTCATAAAAAATTATTCAGATATATTTTACCAGGAAAATTCCAAACTTACTTTTACATCCGCCATAAAACATAACATACGTACTGTTAATAATGTCCCAATATTTAGTAAATCTTATCGATATCCATATATACATAAAGAAGAAGTAAAAGAACAAATCCAACAAATGCTGGAAGATAAAATAATCAGACCAAGCAACTCTCCCTACTCCGCACCTATATGGATCGTACCTAAGAAAGCCGATGCCAGCAACAAAACCAAGTGGAGACTTGTCATCGATTACCGAAAGCTAAATGAAGTAACTGTAGGTGACAAGTACCCAATTCCAAATATTGATGAAATATTGGATAAACTGGGTAGATGCCAGTACTTCACCACCCTTGATTTAGCCAAGGGATTTCATCAAATTGAGATCGCGGAAGAGGACATCCATAAAACTGCATTCAGTATGGAAAACGGTCATTATGAATTCCTAAAAATGGTGTTTGGGCTAAAGACAGCCCCAGCGACATTCCAAAGGTTAATGAATACAGTCCTTAAAGAATACATAAACAAGATATGTCTAGTTTACTTAGATGATATCATAATTTTTTCTACGTCGCTGCAAGAACAGTTTTTAAACTCCATTAAGCTGATTTTTAATAAATTAAAGGAAGCTAATTTAAAACTTCAATTGGATAAGTCCGAATTTCTAAGAAGGGAAACGGAATTCCTAGGACATATTGTAACCCCTGACGGAATAAAGCCAAACCCCAAAAAAATTGAGTGTGTAAAGAACTTCCCTATTCCCAGAACCCCTAAACAAATAAAGCAATTCCTTGGCCTAACTGGTTATTACAGGAAGTTCATCAAGGACTATTCTCTGATTGCGAAACCAATGACCAAATACCTCAAGAAAGACTCCAAAATGATCACATCTAATCCATTATACCAAGAAAGTTTCAACACCCTTAAAACTTTACTAATAAATGAACCCATTTTAACATATCCAGATTTCTCTAAAAGATTTACTCTAACAACAGACGCTAGTAATACGCACTTGGAGCAGTACTTTCGCAGGAAAACCATCAGATTTGCTATGCCAGCCGTACTTTAAATGAACACGAGATCAATTACAGTACCATAGAAAAAGAGCTCTTAGCAATCGTTTGGGCCACCAAGTACTTTCTTTCCGTTCTCATAACGAAAATGCAATTCAACCTACTTTATTTTACCAAATTATTTAATTTTTCCTAAGAATTGTTATTAATTATTGTTTTGCTTAAACAATTTTCAACATAAGTTTGTTTTGTTCCCAACACCAATAACGGAAACAGAACACACTTATGATTAGTAGGCAAAAACCGATGAAGAAACATTTTTATTATAAATTTATTTAGTGGGCAAAAACCAATTGTAACTTAGCATATAAGAAAAGAAATTAAAATAATAAAGGCAGTTGATTTCAGATGATCACTTAAACAACGTGTTTTTTTAGTTCTTTAAAATTATACACCTTTTACTGGCGCAGTCGGTAGGATACCGCGGAGTATTGTCCTTCAAAGGAGAAAATAACTTTTTCATTTTTGTGAATTAACGCGGTAACGATATCCTTTGAAAAATCAAAGGACGCATACAAAATTATACTTTTAACAGATTAAAAGTAACATTTTCGGGAAAAAAAACTTTTAAAAGATTAAAAGTAATTAAAAAAAATATTTGTGGACATTATTAACAAGAAAAAAACTTTTAAAATATTAAAAGTAATTTCGTTTGCAAAAAAATACTTTTGTGAATATTCTTAACAAAAAAAACTTTTAAAAGATTAAAAGTATTTTTTTTTTAATTCTGTGAACATTCTTAACAACAAAAAATCTTTAAAAAGGTTAAAAGTCACTTTTTCAAAAGTTTTGTGATCATTTTTTTCCTTTCCTATAAAAGTAATGCAAAGGATGGCATTCATGTGAACAAACGCAAAAAAAATGTGTTAACAAATAATAGAAAAAAAACCTAAAAGACTGTGCTAACAAATAAGCGAACAAACGCAAAGGATTGTTGAAATTAGTTAACGCAAAATATCAATAAAATCCAGCGGGCAAAACAACAGAGACATTAACAACAAAATAGAACAAACTTCAACAAAAAAAATAAAATCCAAAATCGTCAGGACCAAATAAGGAAGCATCAACAACAGCAAAGGAGAAAGTAAATTACAAAAAGAAATCTGAAGAACTTAAAACATCATCAAAAAGGACAACAACAGCAAATGCACAAGGAAAAAGAGGAAAAGTAACTTCAAGACAACAACATCAACGAAAAAACCAGAGTAAGACTTAATTTAGTTATAATCATAATTTTTTATATTAATGTATATAACAGAGAAGTTCGAAATAGAATCAGAAATAGAAACTATTATATTATACACTAAAAAAGAAGAAGATATTGAAATCCTAAGAAAGTACTCACGTCAAATAACCTTAATAAAGATAGATGCAAGAAGGAAATATTTAAAAAATAGAAAAAGAATACAAAAACTTATTAGGGTTTCAAAATTGAAAAATAAAATGTTAAGTACACATACATATTTAACAATTTGCTATTACTTCTGAGACTACACTAGTTTACATACACTTCTTAAAATGGTAGATCAGGTCGAAATTCAAGTCAACAGATTGACTATAGGTCCGTTAAAATACCTAAACTATACTCGTTGACAGAGTATACCCACATCTACGCACTTACGATGAACTGTCTCAACTACTTCTTTCTGATGTAATAAAGTCCAAACTCAAAGGAATGGCGAGGCAGGCGATCGAAATAAACTGCCACGCAGTTTCCTGCACAGATATAAAGAATGTTTTACAAAATAATTTTGGGGACAGACGGTCTTGTGAGGAACTTTTTGACGAACTTAGAAGTGCGACCTTCAGGACAAACACCTTAGACTTTTATAATGACGTAAAGAACAAACTACACACATTAAATAATAAACTGGTAGCTAACTCGGAGAAACCGAAGCAACCAATCAATGTGCGACCAATAATATGCGCACCGCTTTAAATATATTCAAAAGCATAATCCCCGAGCCAATGAAATCCATATTGCTCTGCAGAACCCACAGAACCTAGAAGAAGCTATGGACATCTTATTTCAAGCCGGATAAGCATACACAGGGAACAGTAATGGAAATAGGTCACAGATAGGGAATAGCACACAACTAAACAAACGTTCGGACTACAATTCTCAACAGAACTATACAAAAAGGAGAAACTATCAGAATCAATCACAGAACCCAAGAAATCTTTCACAACAGCATCCACAAAACTTCCCACAAAATTCCAGATACCCACCACAACATTTCCAAACTTCACAACAACAACAATTACAAAAATTTCCACAAAATTCACGACACCTATCACAACGGTTCCAATACTCGCAACAACAAAATTTCACACAAAGCACGCGTTAACCAACACAACAACAATACCAACATTTTCAAAACCTACAGACGCAACCACCACATTCTGAACCAATGGATATAAACAAGCACGAAGTAATAGCGGAAAATTTTCGGATAGCAGCCTCGGACACCTTCCACATATAAAAGTAAAAACTAAGTTAGGACATAACAATAAAAAACTTTCTTATTTTCAAGCTCAAGGTCATTTATTAGTAAAAACTTCTTTTTTCGATATTTCGCTATCCGCTGGATAGCATCTTCAGGAATCTATATACATATGTGTGTACATATATAACTTAGGACATATAAAGCTAATAATCGACACTGGTGCTACCACTTCAATCCTAAGCCCAGGCATTTGCCATCCTAAATGGTTGTACGAAACAAATCCTATTTCTGTAAAAACTATACTAAGTAAAACTCAATTAAAACAAAAAGCTAGAATTAGACCTTTCGACGAATTCGGTCAAAAATTAGATTTTATTGAATTTTTTATAATGCAATTTCACGACTACAATGATGGTTTAATAGGTAACGACCTACTAATACCACTTGAAGCCTGTATAAATTATAAGAATAAAACTATTCAATTTGGTGACATTATTCTCTTTTTGAAGACGAAAAAGAAGAAAACAAAAAATAAACGAAGATAACTATAAAAACCAAAGGCAAACGAACAAAAGAAAGTACGAAAATGTCAATGAAAACAAGGAAGAAGACAAAAACTTAGAATCAATTTATCTCCAAGAACTACTACAAAATAAGGAAATATCTTTAGAAAAACATCATGTTAAAACTCATAAAAAATTATTCAGATATATTTTACCAGGAAAATTCCAAACTTACTTTTACATCCGCCATAAAACATAACATACGTACTGTTAATAATGTCCCAATATTTAGTAAATCTTATCGATATCCATATATACATAAAGAAGAAGTAAAAGAACAAATCCAACAAATGCTGGAAGATAAAATAATCAGACCAAGCAACTCTCCCTACTCCGCACCTATATGGATCGTACCTAAGAAAGCCGATGCCAGCAACAAAACCAAGTGGAGACTTGTCATCGATTACCGAAAGCTAAATGAAGTAACTGTAGGTGACAAGTACCCAATTCCAAATATTGATGAAATATTGGATAAACTGGGTAGATGCCAGTACTTCACCACCCTTGATTTAGCCAAGGGATTTCATCAAATTGAGATCGCGGAAGAGGACATCCATAAAACTGCATTCAGTATGGAAAACGGTCATTATGAATTCCTAAAAATGGTGTTTGGGCTAAAGACAGCCCCAGCGACATTCCAAAGGTTAATGAATACAGTCCTTAAAGAATACATAAACAAGATATGTCTAGTTTACTTAGATGATATCATAATTTTTTCTACGTCGCTGCAAGAACAGTTTTTAAACTCCATTAAGCTGATTTTTAATAAATTAAAGGAAGCTAATTTAAAACTTCAATTGGATAAGTCCGAATTTCTAAGAAGGGAAACGGAATTCCTAGGACATATTGTAACCCCTGACGGAATAAAGCCAAACCCCAAAAAAATTGAGTGTGTAAAGAACTTCCCTATTCCCAGAACCCCTAAACAAATAAAGCAATTCCTTGGCCTAACTGGTTATTACAGGAAGTTCATCAAGGACTATTCTCTGATTGCGAAACCAATGACCAAATACCTCAAGAAAGACTCCAAAATGATCACATCTAATCCATTATACCAAGAAAGTTTCAACACCCTTAAAACTTTACTAATAAATGAACCCATTTTAACATATCCAGATTTCTCTAAAAGATTTACTCTAACAACAGACGCTAGTAATACGCACTTGGAGCAGTACTTTCGCAGGAAAACCATCAGATTTGCTATGCCAGCCGTACTTTAAATGAACACGAGATCAATTACAGTACCATAGAAAAAGAGCTCTTAGCAATCGTTTGGGCCACCAAGTACTTTCTTTCCGTTCTCATAACGAAAATGCAATTCAACCTACTTTATTTTACCAAATTATTTAATTTTTCCTAAGAATTGTTATTAATTATTGTTTTGCTTAAACAATTTTCAACATAAGTTTGTTTTGTTCCCAACACCAATAACGGAAACAGAACACACTTATGATTAGTAGGCAAAAACCGATGAAGAAACATTTTTATTATAAATTTATTTAGTGGGCAAAAACCAATTGTAACTTAGCATATAAGAAAAGAAATTAAAATAATAAAGGCAGTTGATTTCAGATGATCACTTAAACAACGTGTTTTTTTAGTTCTTTAAAATTATACACCTTTTACTGGCGCAGTCGGTAGGATACCGCGGAGTATTGTCCTTCAAAGGAGAAAATAACTTTTTCATTTTTGTGAATTAACGCGGTAACGATATCCTTTGAAAAATCAAAGGACGCATACAAAATTATACTTTTAACAGATTAAAAGTAACATTTTCGGGAAAAAAAACTTTTAAAAGATTAAAAGTAATTAAAAAAAATATTTGTGGACATTATTAACAAGAAAAAAACTTTTAAAATATTAAAAGTAATTTCGTTTGCAAAAAAATACTTTTGTGAATATTCTTAACAAAAAAAACTTTTAAAAGATTAAAAGTATTTTTTTTTTAATTCTGTGAACATTCTTAACAACAAAAAATCCTTAAAAAGGTTAAAAGTCACTTTTTCAAAAGTTTTGTGATCATTTTTTTCCTTTCCTATAAAAGTAATGCAAAGGATGGCATTCATGTGAACAAACGCAAAAAAAATGTGTTAACAAATAATAGAAAAAAAACCTAAAAGACTGTGCTAACAAATAAGCGAACAAACGCAAAGGATTGTTGAAATTAGTTAACGCAAAATATCAATAAAATCCAGCGGGCAAAACAACAGAGACATTAACAACAAAATAGAACAAACTTCAACAAAAAAAATAAAATCCAAAATCCTCAGGACCAAATAAGGAAGCATCAACAACAGCAAAGGAGAAAGTAAATTACAAAAAGAAATCTGAAGAACTTAAAACATCATCAAAAAGGACAACAACAGCAAATGCACAAGGAAAAAGAGGAAAAGTAACTTCAAGACAACAACATCAACGAAAAAACCAGAGTAAGACTTAATTTAGTTATAATCATAATTTTTTATATTAATGTATATAACAGAGAAGTTCGAAATAGAATCAGAAATAGAAACTATTATATTATACACTAAAAAAGAAGAAGATATTGAAATCCTAAGAAAGTACTCACGTCAAATAACCTTAATAAAGATAGATGCAAGAAGGAAATATTTAAAAAATAGAAAAAGAATACAAAAACTTATTAGGGTTTCAAAATTGAAAAATAAAATGTTAAGTACACATACATATTTAACAATTTGCTATTACTTCTGAGACTACACTAGTTTACATACACTTCTTAAAATGGTAGATCAGGTCGAAATTCAAGTCAACAGATTGACTATAGGTCCGTTAAAATACCTAAACTATACTCGTTGACAGAGTATACCCACATCTACGCACTGACGATGAACTGTCTCAACTACTTCTTTCTGATGTAATAAAGTCCAAACTCAAAGGAATGGCGAGGCAGGCGATCGAAATAAACTGCCACGCAGTTTCCTGGACAGATATAAAGAATGTTTTACAAAATAATTTTGGGGACAGACGGTCTTGTGAGGAACTTTTTGACGAACTTAGAAGTGCGACCTTCAGGACAAACACCTTAGACTTTTATAATGACGTAAAGAACAAACTACACACATTAAATAATAAACTGGTAGCTAACTGGGAGAAACCGAAGCAACCAATCAATGTGCGACCAATAATATGCGCACCGCTTTAAATATATTCAAAAGCATAATCCCCGAGCCAATGAAATCCATATTGCTCTGCAGAACCCACAGAACCTAGAAGAAGCTATGGACATCTTATTTCAAGCCGGATAAGCATACACAGGGAACAGTAATGGAAATAGGTCACAGATAGGGAATAGCACACAACTAAACAAACGTTCGGACTACAATTCTCAACAGAACTATACAAAAAGGAGAAACTATCAGAATCAATCACAGAACCCAAGAAATCTTTCACAACAGCATCCACAAAACTTCCCACAAAATTCCAGATACCCACCACAACATTTCCAAACTTCACAACAACAACAATAACAAAATTTCCACAAAATTCACGACACCTATCACAACGGTTCCAATACTCGCAACAACAAAATTTCACACAAAGCACGCGTTACCCAACACAACAACAGTACCAACATTTTCAAAACCTACAGACGCAACCACCACATTCTGAACCAATGGATATAAACAAGCACGAAGTAATAGCGGAAAATTTTCGGATAGCAGCCTCGGACACCTTCCACATATAAAAGTAAAAACTAAGTTAGGATATAACAATAAAAAAACTTTCTTATTTTCAAGCTCAAGGTCATTTATTAGTAAAAACTTCTTTTTTCGATATTTCGCTATCCGCTGGATAGCATCTTCAGGAATCTATATACATATGTGTGTACATGTATAACTTAGGACATATAAAGCTAATAATCGACACTGGTGCTACCACTTCAATCCTAAGCCCAGGCATTTGCCATCCTAAATGGTTGTACAAAACAAATCCTATTTCTGTAAAAACTATACTAAGTAAAACTCAATTAAAACAAAAAGATAGAATTAGACCTTTCGACGAATTCGGTCAAAAATTATATTTTATTGAATTTTTTATAATGCAATTTCACGACTACAATGATGGTTTAATAGGTAACGACCTACTAATACCACTTGAAGCCTGTATAAATTATAAGAATAAAACTATTCAATTTGGTGACGTTATTCTCTTTTTGAAGACGAAAAAGAAGAAAACAAAAAATAAACGAAGATAACTATAAAAACCAAAGGCAAACGAACAAAAGAAAGTACGAAAATGTCAATGAAAACAAGGAAGAAGAAGACAAAAACTTAGAATCAATTTATCTCCAAGAACTACTACAAAATAAGGAAATATCTTTAGAAAAACATCATGTTAAAACTCATAAAAAATTATTCAGATATATTTTACCAGGAAAATTCCAAACTTACTTTTACATCCGCCATAAAACATAACATACGTACTGTTAATAATGTCCCAATATTTAGTAAATCTTATCGATATCCATATATACATAAAGAAGAAGTAAAAGAACAAATCCAACAAATGCTGGAAGATAAAATAATCAGACCAAGCAACTCTCCCTACTCCGCACCTATATGGATCGTACCTAAGAAAGCCGATGCCAGCAACAAAACCAAGTGGAGACTTGTCATCGATTACCGAAAGCTAAATGAAGTAACTGTAGGTGACAAGTACCCAATTCCAAATATTGATGAAATATTGGTTAAACTGGGTAGATGCCAGTACTTCACCACCCTTGATTTAGCCAAGGGATTTCATCAAATTGAGATCGCGGAAGAGGACATCCATAAAACTGCATTCAGTATGGAAAACGGTCATTATGAATTCCTAAAAATGGCGTTTGGGCTAAAGACAGCCCCAGCGACATTCCAAAGGTTAATGAATAAGTCCTTAAAGAATACATAAACAAGATATGTCTAGTTTACTTAGATGATATCATAATTTTTTCTACGTCGCTGCAAGAACACTTTTTAAACTCCATTAAGCTGATTTTTAATAAATTAAAGGAAGCTAATTTAAAACTTCAATTGGATAAGTCCGAATTTCTAAGAAGGGAAACGGAATTCCTGGGACATATTGTAACCCCTCACGGAATAAAGCCAAACCCCCAAAAAATTGAGTGTGTAAAGAACTTCCCTATTCCCAGAACCCCTAAACAAATAAAGCAATTCCTTGGCCTAACTGGTTATTACAGGAAGTTCATCAAGGACTATTCTCTGATTGCGAAACCAATGACCAAATACCTCAAGAAAGACTCCAAAATGATCACATCTAATCCATTATACCAAGAAAGTTTCAACACCCTTAAAACTTTACTAATAAATGAACCCACTTTAACATATCCAGATTTCTCCAAAAGATTTACTCTAACAACAGACGCTAGTAATACGCACTTGGAGCAGTACTTTCGCAGGAAAACCATAAGATTTGCTATGCCAGCCGTACTTTAAATGAACACGAGCTCAATTACAGTACCATAGAAAAAGAGCTCTTAGCAATCGTTTGGGCCACCAAGTACTTTCGCGCATACCTTTTTGGACGTACATTTATAATCGAAACGGACCACAAGCCGTTAACATGGCTCTTTTCAATTAAAGAACCGAACTCCAAATTAGTCAGATGGAGGCTTAAGCTGTCAGAGTTCGATTATGAGATTATATACAAAAAGGGGACAAAAAACAGTAATCGAAAAAGGATCTGCCAACATCAATTCGCTAGAAACCATTCAACTAAATTTGAAAGATAGTGATTCGCCTATATATTTATTTAAAAACCAAATTATCATTAAAAAAAATCTCTTCCGGATCAGCACGGATAAAAAACGAAACCATTTTTAGGAATATTAAGAAAACAATAACGGTTAAAGAATTAGATAAGGAATACGCAATTATGATATTAAAAACACACTGTCACCCAACTCAAATAAATGCAGTCCTGATAGATGAGGAATTTTACGACACTTTCAGAGATACTTATAGAGAATTCTTTTCAAGTAATGACGGGTTCAAATTAATTAGGTGTTATAAACAAATAGAAGACGTAGAAGATGAACTTGAATTAACAAACATAATTGAGAAAGAACATCTAAGCAAGAATCACAAAGGCATTCAATCAGCATTCGAAGAATTAAAAATGAAAATTTATAATCCCAAACTTAAATTAAGGATAACTCAGTTTGTTAACAACTGCGAAGTATGCACACTGGAAAAGTATGACAGGAGACCCCCTAGACTACATCACAAACTAACGGAAACACCCTCAAGACCTAGAGAAATATTACATATAGACGTATTCTATACACTAGAGAAACAATTGTACCTAACTATGATTGACAAGTTTACAAAGCATGTCATAGCATACAGAATTAATGGAAGATCGTGGATAGACTTCAAAACGAAATTGATTGAATATACTAGCACGTTTGGGAAAATAGAGAAAATTGTTGTCGACGATGAGTTAGGATTCAAAGCCATTCCGATGCAAGAACATTTAAAGAAAGAAAATATTAATATACATTACACCTCCAACAGCAACCATACTTCAAATGCAGACATTGAACGACTCCACAATACGTTGGACGAACACGTAAGACTACTACGACATGACGAACAGTCTAAAAACGAGACGACAGAAGAGAAAATATCGCGCATTATAGGATTCTATAACAACACCATTCATAGTACTACACAAATCAAACCAATAGACTTCATAAATGGCAAGGTAAACGAAAAACAATATCCCGAGATACATGACTTAATATTAAAGAAAAAGCAGAACTATATAAATAAACTTAACAAAAATAGGACCGATATTGAGATAGAAGAAGGTACTAACTACATAAAAGAAATACGAGGAGGCAAAAATCATAAGAAGTATAGGAAAATAGAATCCAAGAAAATCGACGAAGAACACATAGAAAACACAAAGACAGGACATAAATATTACAAAATACACATAAAGCCAAAAAAGATACCAAGACAAAATTAAGGCAAAAATTAAATAACTATACTTATGTATATATATATATATATATATATATATATATATATATATATATATATATATATATATATATATATATATATATATATATATATATATATATATATATATATATATATATATATATATATATATATATATATATATATATGTATATATTTTTAGATGACTAAATGGATCATAATAACACTTATAACCGCCAGGGCCCATACACTCGATCTACAAGACCTATCGACCAATAACGGTTACATACCAATCAAAACGGGGGAAGTAAAAACCGTTGAACACTACATCAAGATACTGCATATAATAAACACAACAGAATACGAACGGACAACAGAGATAATCAAAACCAACATCGACACTCTAAAGACATCAAGTACCGAAGCAAAAAAACTTCTAGATACAGTAAATAAGAATTTTATGCTATTAAAAGCAAAAATAGAAAATCTCAACCCACATCTCCTACATGCAAATGACAAAAACTTAACGAACAGGATGGACAAGTTAACATACATAAACAACGTCATGAATTCCCAAATCCAGAATATTAGCAATCACATAAATTACCAACAAAACATTATCGGAGATTATTTAAATAAATTCAAAAATATTATAGGAAATAAAATGTCAACCTTAGAAGACGAGATAACATTTATAGAACACATATACCAGATTAACAACGATATCTCACTTTTTCGCCACCACATAGATGACATCGGACAAATTATTTTTTCGGGCAAAGTAGGAATCATCCCAACAGATATTTTAACCAAAACCGAACTTAACCTAATCACAGACTTTGACAGCTACACAAACATTAAAGTTGCCATAGCACTCCATGAAAGTAACATTATATTAATCCTCTCAATACCACAATTATCAAAAGATCCACTATCGATGGCGACAACAAATCCCTAGAGCTAAACCATTTTGATGTACTCATGGACTTAGAAAATAATATTTATAGTACATACATTCAAGATAATTTAAAAAGAAATCTAATAAAAATCAATGACAATTGTTTGAATAATATATTAAATTTTGAAGAATCCAATTGCAAAATGCAAACATTTAACAAACAAGAAATAGTCGAAGTAATTCCGGGAATACTGGTTCTCAAACATTTTAATGATAACATATCCCATAATTGTAACAAGGCTAAATTGAAAATTAGTAGAAACTATTTAATTAAATTATAAAATTTGGAAATATATGCATTAAATAAGACTTTTACGAATGTTAAAATAAAATTACACGACAAATTTATCCTACCAAATCTTATAACTAAAATTAAAGAAGATAGTAACACAGTGCTAGCAGACATAAACATTTACCCCCACATGCAAAAAAATAAGGTGTGTTTGAAATGTATGTTAAAACCGGGTTTTCTATGGAAATTTTGTTTTAACATACATTTCAAAGACACTTTATTTTTTTTGCATATGGGGGTTAATCTTTATATCTAAAACAATTAGAATATGAAAAAACACTAAAACAAGTATTATATGAAGATAAGAATTCGAAAATAATAAGTTTTGGCATAGATGTCTCAATTATTGTATCAATATGTGTCCTAGTTATTTTTGTATATTTCTTTAAGAACAGACAAACATATATTCCAAATGTACAATTAAAAAACGAAACTACGATAAATAACCCAATAAAAATAATATAATAAATAATAATGTATTTCGTCGGAGCCTCAAGCTAGTGGTGGGGATGTTATAATGCCTCCCACTATTCGCCGTGTCATAATGTCACCCGTCATTCCCTTGACGCGAGTTAACATATTCTAATATACATATGTATATACATATGTACATGCATAAAGATATGTATATATGTACATACATACTTTAACTTGTTTATTTTTTATTGCAAAAATGCAATTCTATTTTATTTTAATACATTTTGCCAAATTTAATTCCAGACATTTTTCTTAGGAATTATTTCCAAATCAATTGCATAACGAAAATGCAATTCGACCTACTTTATTTTACCAAATTATTTCATGTTTCCTAAGAATTGTTTTATTTTTTTTCGATTATATTATTATTTGTGGTACAAAACAGCTTCCGAAAAGACAACAATTGGTGATGAGCTTTAAAAATTTCATAAAATTTAAACTTTTATCCACTCTAACTTGGTCGCTTTTTATTCGATCAGAGCCACTATTCGACGCGTAATTTAGTAGCCTTTCAAATAATATATAATTCATTTTAAACGAACCAGCCTTTGATTCTGAATGACGCTTTAACAAGAAGGATACACCGAAAAACGAAAATGAACCATTATATTATGCACAATGGCCACAATAAAATGTTTTGCTCCTTTTTTTGGTTAGCACATCATAGATATTCTAAAAAAATGATTTAGAAAATTAAAAACTTCAAAAAATAAAAGTTTGTAAAGCAGTGTTATTAAAAACAATAGATTTTTTAGTGGTATTGTTAGTTAGAAAAATCCATAACCGAATTAAAAATTAAAAAAAAAGTTTTTTTTTAATAAAATCCCTTAAATTTAGGGGAAACACCCTAAACTGGCAACTCTGATACCTAAGCAGAAACAAACTTAAAAGTCATGTACAAAATAAGCTAGTGTAAAAGCTTCCTCCGAAGCTCTATTTAATAAATAAATTTCGCTACGAATTTATAATTATAAAAATTCATTGTACCAAGTACCAAAAGCATATTTGTGCTGGGTAGTCAAAACAGCACATATTTTACAACCCTATCATTTCTTAGTGATCAGCTGTTTTTCTAAACTTGCAAATTTTTGCAATTTTACGTTCACGTACTACTGTGTGTAAGAGCCATTCTTGTGAGTAAAATTCTCAAATTACCCAATATTTACTCAACTACTGGATTTTACTGGAAAAGTAAACAAACGGACCTATTAATATAAGGAAGGCGCTTGAATATATCAAAAGAGCATGTCAATGTATGAGCCGTTATTTCAATTGCGATTTTCGACAGCGATGTCTTTCCATACGGAAATCGTTTTTAATAACTCGAGAATAAGGTGTTAAAAAGTTTTTACGTACATAAATAGCTATGCATAAGTATGTATGTATGTGTATATTTTTTGTTTGCAATTAAAGCGCACTATACATATATATTTTCACATAAAAAATATACTGCCTAAAATAATTTTTGATTTATATGAAAAAAAGAATTTATGATTATTTTCGTTTAAATTAATGCTTTTTGAGTTTATTTTTGCATACGTTAACAGAAATACAAGTTGGGGGACTTACTGGCTGACTGTGTAAATATGCATTTTAAAACAAAACCACCCACAGGTTTTTAAACACTTTTCGGTATGTTTGAAATTTTTATTTTATTTATTAATTTCTTGCAGAACTTTTTAGAAACTTAAAATATATTTTCACTTTTTAATCACTTGCTCTTCCTTTCGTTCGCTCTTTACTTCTGTTATTTCATTTAATTAAATTATTTTTTAACATAATAACAATTTGGAAATATATATTTGAAATTAATTTTAAACGCTTTTAAGATTGGTGCTAAACCCGTTCGCTGCATTTGGTAGTCAGATACAAACTGAATTTTTTGAAAACCAAAATTCTTTTTTTACGTAATATAAAGACAAATTTCCATGCATCCATGCATCCATGTAACCAACAACCAAACCTACCAACCAACAATCCATCGAATACACTCACATTCCGACTTACTGACTGCAGCAACCAGCGTTGTCAACTTATAGATTTCATAAGGCACTGATACAAAGAAAAAAAGCGTAATTTGTTTAAAAAAGCACTAAATTGTAATTTTTTTTATTTTATTAAAAAAGTCTTTCTCAATTGATTGAGAAATAAAGCCATTATGCTGTTATTTCTCCTACAGCTCAATAGCATTTGAAGCATTAAGAAATAACGCCATATGGCGTTATTTCTTATATAAATGCATATAGACAATGCACCAGCAAATAAATTTAATTTAATATATTATAATTTTAACCTGTTGGAATTGAATTTTGGGTTTCGATGTTTACATATTAATTTTTATGTTTTTATATACATACATAGGCAATGTATACATAGCAACTTTATTATAATTAGCAATCATGAATTATATTTATATTGCACATAAAAATTTTTGTAAAGATTTTTTTTTTCTAAAATGAAGAAATTTTTCCCGAAGAATGAAGATTTTTCCTCGAAAATTTCTGGAACCACTGGGTATTCTGGGTCTTCACAAGCCATGGAAATGTCTTGACAAAAGTCAAAGTCGATATGAAAAAATAGCACTAACATTTTTGGAATATTTTTATGTATGACGTTTGACAAATGATAGAACAAAATTATGGCTCATCAATACTCAATACGCTACGTTAACCCGAACCAATATCTCTTTTAATTAAGGGCCAGGCTGCACTGGCGTTTTTAAAATGCACGTTTCTGATTTTTTTGTATGAAACTTGAAAGTTTTAAAATTTAGTTTAAAAAGTAGAAATGCGCGTATTAAAACGCCAGTGTGGCCTGCCTCTAAGCGCACACAAATTGCGCGCATCCTGCGATATGACCTGACGATACTTGCTTTATTTTTAACTTGTACGTGCTTTTCTTGGTTGTTAGTGCGCTGTAATTTATTTCATAAGTAATTTCTGCGGAATTACGGAGTTATACACAATGATTATGAAATTTGAAACTCTAAAAATAAGAGACAGTATAATGTGCATATATGCTACTCTTAAGTGCGCATAATATGGCTCAATCATTACATCTTATGGCTCACATATGATAGCCCGTCGAAAAGTTGAAAAAGCACTAAAAATGGTGCGAAAAGCACCGAGTTGACAGCGCTGGCAGCTACTTTATCAGCAGTACGAGCAACCAAAAACAAAAATGAATACAACAAAAAAGTACATGCGAAAACATCGAACATACTTGCATATGTTTGTTGCTCGGTTGTCGGTTTAAGCTGTTGCAAGTAGATATTACTAAAGGTACGGCCGAGAAAAACGTGACCAACAGGCCAGCTAAAATTGTATTTCCTTTAATTCCAATATTTTTTTAAATATGGGTTCGCATGGGCTTTAAACATTTTGAGGAAAAGTCTTTAATGCGTTATTTATCGTCTATCTGGGCCCGTAATTGCAACGAATAGATAACTACCAGTGTAAATACCTAATAGTTATTTATTCCTAGCCGGTAAAATCACGTTGGTAATTTTAATGTTTATTTTACTACGTGTTTCTACACGATGGATATTTTGGACAATCTGGCCACATTCGTGTTTGACGTTACTTTTTAAGTCAAAAATATTTGTCAAATTAAATTATTTCTTGTAAGTATTGCAATTTTTTTAAAATAATTGAAATTTTTAAAATAAAATGTCTACAAACGAAAATAAAAGAAGTGCGAATTTCACGGAGGGTGAAAAAACAACATTAATAAATCTAGAAAGCAAAAAAAAAAAAACGGATTCAGCTAGCAATCAGCAAAAACAGCAGTTTGGGCAAAAATAACGCAGACGTTTAACGCAACCAGTGGCAGATCTCCTCGGTATGCCTCCAATTTAAGATCGAAGTACGACGACCTAAAGAAGATTCTTCGAAAGAAAATGGGATATAATCATAGGGAAATGTACAAGATGGGCGGTGGATCTGCTTCAGTTATGAATTTAACACCGGGCGAAGAATTACTAATATCGTTAATAGGACCGTCCACATGTGGGTTACAAGATCGAGGAGGTGGTCACAAGGAGTTCAGTACAATTGTAAGTTCAAGCTAAATTATTATGTGTGATGTGTGTTTTTTTAGAAGGATGAAACAAATGAGTCCATTAAAGAATTGGAAACCAATTTAGAAAATTTTATTGGAGATGATGACATATCCTTTCGCCCAAGAGAAGCTATAAATATTTTGAAACGACCAATTCGAAAAGTATTAGCTAGCGATGAAGCCCTAAGTGACGATGAACATTTTGAAGAGCAAAGACCCTTCCTACACTTGATTGTTATGGAAAATAAAATAAAAGAAAGCGATATACCGACAATCTTGATGATTTAATTGACGAATATGCCGATCTTACGGCCAATTTTTAACTTGGATTTGCAAAGTCATTTATGTTTAAATTCGTTTTAAATACAAAATTCAGTTTTGCATTAAACACTTAAATCAAAATTAATTCACCATTCTTGGACATTTAAATTCGATTTAAGTTTTATAAATTACCATATGATTTTGACTCGTTGTTCTTCTTGTTCAAACAAAAAATTCGTGCCCGCTGACAAATCAACTTTTGTTGGCGTGAAATTTGGGGTTTCTTTGTCTATATTTCGCTTTCTATCATTTTGTGAGCTGTTTTTATTCTTTTAAAACATTGCAGCAACCCTTCATTATTATTATTTCCTAAATGTAGAAAAATATATATTTTGGAATTTTTATTTGTTTATGTTGAACAGCTGCTTACCCTGCGTTTAGACATGTAAGTACTTGCATGCAAGTTCTGTGTACGTATTATCAACCAAAAAGCAATTTGTATTCGTTTCTCTGTCTTTCTCACAGCTCAACCAAAAGTGTGTTAGTAGAAAAGTTTGAGTGTATTGAGTTTTTCGAACTTGCACTTGCATGTGTAAAGGCCAGGTTATTTGGGACATTTATGGGAACCTTATAATATTTTATGGTGCTACCATATTTTTGCCACAATTAAATACAAAAAACTAAATACGACTGAAAAACGGAATTTGTATTTAATTACAATTTAAATTTATATGAAAATTAGAAAAATAAATATTTAATTACTCAAGTCAAAAACTGGCGGTTATACTACTAAACTAAATACTATAGGGATAAAAACGAAAGGGAAAATGAATTATTTAAAATGGAAATGAAAATAAAAAAATACAAAAGCAGGAGCAGGAACTTAAACTGAAAGTTCTTAAAGAAACAAAAATCAATTAATTTATACATATATAATGCACTATTATTTGCATTTTAGAAATATTCATAATAATATGAAATGAATACATACATTGCATTTTTTATAATTTTTTAATAAAAAAAATACAATGTAATATTTACAATGAACAAAAATAACTTGATATAGGCATTTTGCTCCTAAATATTTTCAAAGGGTGTTTTTTTTATTTATTGAGATAGGACTTTAAGAATGAGTTCTTTTATAGTCCATAAGAGAACGCCGTGCATTTACAATGTTTCAATTTATCTGTTATTACAAAAAGAAATAAATTACAAAAAAGTTTATAATGAATAAAATAAAAAATTAGTACAGGAAAATATAAAAATAAAATAGTAAAAAATAATAAATAAAGATATTGCAAAGTTTAAATTAAATAAAAATCAGTACAAGCAAAATATTACAATAAATTAGTAAAAAAATAAGGATAATAAAATGAGCTATGTATATAGTAAAGAGAATGAATATGTAACACAGAGGAAAAAAATAGAGGAAAATATAGAGGAGAAGACAGGGCTATAGACTAGATATTTTGCGTAACATATTCGCTAAGGGCTTTCTTAAAGTTCTGTCTTTCAACAATGAGCTTTATATTTGTGGGCAATAATTTCCAAAGCTTTATGGCATTGATGAAAAAGAATCTGCTTGTATTTAAGTATTTGTGTCTTGGTGGGAAAAAGAATCTGCTTGTATTTAAGTATTTGTGTCTTGGTGGTATTAACGTCAGAATTTTGTCGGCATATATTATGAAGGATTGATGTAGCAATCAGTATATCCTAAATTGTAGATAAGTTAACTCTTATACCCATTGAAAGCATAGGAAAACGGCGTTTCCAAACTTCAAAACATCTTTCAATTAGATTTTTGGTTCTAATCTGATACTCGTTGTATAACTTTTGAGCATAAGTTCTAAATTTGTCTAAGAGTATCATTAGATAGGTAGAGTATCATTAGATAGAACTGTAGCCGGCATAACCTCCGTTCCATTAATTTTAATTTTTAACGTGCTTTTTCCCAAATTTGCATTAGCCCCAATGAAATGGCCATAGGAACTAGCTAATACCCCTCCATAATCAATTTCAATGTATTTTAATACAAATTTTATGTTTTACTTAAAAAGCAAAATATTAATTTGGGAAAAAGCACGTTAAAAATTAAAAAAAAAAAATTTTGAAAATCGGTTCACAAAAGGATTCAGCATGGGCGGGAGCAAATTTCCCCATTCATTTCGAAAAAAATTACAGAATAAAACTGCAGACAAATCCTTAAAAAAAATAGATAAATATAAATCAGTTTACATATGACACCGTTAATAATGGAGGGTGGAAATTTCACCACCGATTTTCGAAAACAAATTATGGGACTACGCTTCAGGCAAATGAATTTTGAAAATCGGTTCACAGATGACAGATTTTTACACGGGGCGAGCAAATTTCCTCACCGATTTTCTAAAAAAATTATGAAACTAAGCCGCAAGCAAACCCTTTAAAATCAAAAAATAATTTTAAAAATCGGTTGATAAATGATAGAGTTATGCGTGGGGGACGAAACTTCCCCCATCCCCTTTCACAACTTGTTCGAAAAAATATGGGACCGAAGTGCAAGCAAAACTTTTCAAACGAAAAATGAATTTTGAAAATCGGTTCACAAATGACATAGTTAAGCATCGATTTTAGGAAAAATATAACAGAATAAAATTGCGGGCAAAGCCTTTTAAACCAAAAAAGAAATTTGGTTCACAAATCACTAGGGTATTCATTGAGTTAACCGTTGATCGGTTAATTGCTACCCGATTAACTGACCGGTTAATTTAAAATTGGATATTTTCGATTAACGGTTAAACCGGTTAATTTCAGCCGATTAACCGACGTAACAAATTTTTTCGTATTTTATTGTATTATAAAGTATTTTTTGTGTTTAATTATTTGTTTCGTCGCATATACAAAATGTATGTGTTTGGAAATTATTTTTCATACAAACAAATAAGTGTGTTCAGTGATTTGAACTTAAGTAAACCATTGAAATCTTTAGATGTGGCTATAAAAAGTTTAGTAAAGACTCTGCTACTCTAAATGAACTTGAGGGAATTATGTATAAAGCTTTTGTTTAATAGTTTTATAAAATCTCATAATACTGTTGCCAACGATTTAATTTAAGAGAGATTAGATTTAAGGAGAGACGAATTCAATTATTTTATACCTCCACTCAGCAATATTTCCTTCTAGCAACAGTGGTTTAAAATACAGTACAAAAGCGGACACTAAAGAATTCGGAAATAAACTTTTTTCTGCCAGCATGAATTATATGATGACCTTACAACAGAAGAAAATATCGATAGTAATACAAGAAATGTTTTAACGGAATTAGCCGAAACAATTAGAAGTGCTATGAATTAAAAAAAAAATAAAACAGGACACTAATAGCATAATGGAAAATTTTAGAGAAATCCAGGAAAAGGACTGAGAAACTAGATGTTCTGTATTATGGATAGCTTTCGATTTCTTCGATATCTACATTAAATGAAATTCCAAGTCTTATCAAAACTAAAGAAGTTATTTTTCTGAAAGATTGTTTTAGAATTTCTCCTTAAACTATTGAAATAACTGATAGAATGATCTCACAAACTACAAACAAAGTACAAGAATTGTTATGTTTGTTATATTATTGTTTTTTTACTAATAAATTGAACATAATAGATTATTTATGCAATTTTATTTGTTGAAATTACTTGATTTGTGAAAAAACGTCAATAATCGGATAACCGGTTAATACCCCAATTAACCGATTACTAACCGATTACTAACCCGATTAAATGAATACCCTACATATGACAGAGATAAGCATAGTCACCACCGATTTTGTAAAAAAAAATGTGGAACTTAGCTGCAAGCAAACCCTTTCAAACCAAAAAAAATTTTAATCGGTTGACAAATAACAGAGCTACGCGTTGGAGACCAAAATTCCCCCTTCCCCTCCCACGTTTTTCGAAAAGAATTTTGAAAATCGGTTCACATATGACAGAGTTAAACATATGTGGTGGCAGGGGGTGGGGGCGAATTTCCCCACCGCTTCTCGAAAAAAATTATTGGAGTAAGCCGCAAGCAAACCATTTCAAGCCAAAAAAGAATTTTAAAAATCGGTTGACAGATTACAGAGCTACGCGTGGGGAACCGAATCCCCCTCTCACTTCACTCACCACCGACTTTCTAAAAAACAATTATGGGACTAAATTGCAAGCAAAACCTTTCAAACAAAAGAAGAATTTTGAAAAATATCTCCACCGATTGTGGAAAACAAATTATTGGACCTAACTGCAAGCAACCCCTTCCAAACCAATAAAGAATTTTGTAAAACGGTTGCCAAATGAAAGAGTTATGCTTAGGGGGAGGTTTTGACCCATTTTATTCCCTCCCTTTCCAAAATCCGGGGAAAAAAGTACAGCCTATATTAATTGTGGGCCAAATATCTATGTATATGTGTACCAAATTAAATCGGTTCAGCCGTTTAGGCGTGATGCCGTAACAGAAATCTGCAAACAAACAAACAAACATACACCTAATTTTTAAATAATGTAAAAATAACTCTTTGCAGAATAATTAACTTTATTTTGTGATGTAAAAACCAAGTTAAATCCCACTAACCCTTAGCAAAAGTAGTGGTTACGTTTTTTTGGGCAAATATTTGCCAAGTGTAAACGTACCTTAAGAAATTGTTGTTTATTTTTTTGTTGCTGTTGACTGTGACCAAGTTATGGCCAGTCATAGATGCGAGATTGCTGTGATGGTATTTGGGTGCGTTTCGGGTATTTTTTGGTGCTTTTTTTCTTCATTAACACGAATTTTTGTTAAATAGCCGCCCTACAAGAAATGGATAACCAAAATTGAATTGAATTCATGCTACCGGCGTTGCCAGTGCTGCGCTTTTTCTAGCAAATTTGGATGCATTTTCCCCGTTTTTTTAACAGGCCAAGTCTAATTTTGAGATTATGTTAGTACGTATTTGTTTAACAAAGTTTCAAATAAGATGGTAAAGAGTTCTATAAATCAAAGCAGTAACATAGATCTAGCTAAATTTTTACTAAATTAGTTTAAAAAGGTTGGAGGTTTTGGAGAGTTTTACTAATTTCAAATAGTTATTGGAAAAATTGTTGTCAGTTTCATCGCTGATTGCTACATATTGCTTACGTATGTTAGAGTAGGACCAATAATGGATATTGCAGGGTTGCATTTTTAATATAAATAATTAAAACTTTTGTATCAACTATATAAAAAAATATATGCTAAAAATGACACAACAAAATAAAGTGTTTATTTTGTTCCAAGAAGTGGAGCTCATGTTATTTAAAGGACGATGAGGTATTTAGATATTTTAATACATATGAATATATATATATATATATATATATATATATATATATATATATATATATATATATATATATATATATATATATATATATATATATATATATATATATATATATATATATATATATATATATATATATATATATATATATATATATATATATAATGGGTGTTTTTTATTGAGGTATAGAACTTTAAGTTGGCATCACTTTTTTAACTGGCGGCCATTTTGTCAGCTGTCAAGTGATTAATATTTAGTTTGGTTTGCCATTTCATCATGAACAGGTTGACAAAAGAACAACGCTTGCAAATCGTGCAAATTTATTTAGAAAGTAATGGTTCAGTTCGCGAAGTTTACCGCAAGCTCCGTCCATTTTATGGTCGACATAATCGTCCATCAGAGCAATTAATTCGGTTAACCATGGATCGTTTTCGCACTATGTTTACTCTATGTGATAGTACGCATCCGCAGAGACGTCGAACAGTGCGCACCGAAGAAACAATTGCCGCTGTAGAGCAAAGTGTTGAAGAGGACCCGAATGAATCGATTCGCCACCGTGCACAGCAATTGGAGCTTTGTCCATCAACTTTATGGAAGATTTTGCTCCCGAATTGGATGGCATGAATGTGGATGAGTTGTGGTTCCAACAAGACGGCGCTACATGCCACACAGCGCACGTCACAATCGATTTATTGAAGGAAACATTCGATGAGCGCATAATTTCGCGGAATGGACCTGTCAATTGGCCACCAAGATCGTGTGATTTGACACCATTGGATTATTTTCTTTGGGGATATGTGAAGTCGCTCGTCTACGCCAACAAACCAGAAACGTTAGGGGACTTGGAAGCCAACATTCGTGGCGTTATTGCCAACATACGGCCCCATATACTCGAAAAAGTGGTTGAAAATTGGACCTGTAGAATTGGCTTTATTCGAGCCAGCCGCGGCGGCCACATGCCCGAAATCATATTTAAACATTAATGGCATAAAATTATCCTTCCAATAAAGCCAAATTGATGGACATTAAAACGATTTTCTTGTGTTTTATTTCAATTCGAAGTAGTATACCTCTAAACAAAACACCCTTTATATATATATATATATATATATATATATATATATATATATATATATATATATATATATATATTCTTAAAATTTTAGGTATATTCTAGCAGCAAGGAGCCTTCAAGTTTGGAAATGCCTTCCTAAAGGAGTGCACAAAAAAAAGAAGTATATAAAAATAATATACAGATATGAACAAAAAGATAATGTCTAAAAATAATAAATTTTGTGTTTTATTATATCTGTGACTAGTTAGTGCCAACCAATATTTTGGTTAGGTGCGACTATTTACTGCTAACCAATATTTTAGTTAGGTGTGACTAGTTAGTACTAACCAATATTTTACTTAGGTCTGACTAGTTAGTGTTAACCAATATTTTGGCTAGGTGAAACTAGTTTGTGCTAACCAATATTAAGGTAATCATTGACTAATAAAAAGGTGCAGAGTAAGCAGTACAGGTATATGTTATGTAGTCGGGGGAGTTAATTAGTTAGAGAAAGATGCAAAATCACACGTATGCAATACTTTCGGTATTTTATTCATTTTGCTCTTAATACACTAATGGAAACTTTAACCGATATACCCGTCTGCACTACCTGTTATATAACCAGTTATATGACCGGCAGTGTTCTTGTAGGGCGTATTCAAAAAGCGGATAATAACAGCGCTTTTCCACAATTTCTCTCAGTGCTTTTCTTGCTTTTTGTACAACTAAAGCTATGTACAGACGATTGTCAGATCTTACAATATTGTAAGTAAAATGTGCTAAGAAGTTCTTACAATCGCGTGAACTGAAAACTTTTGTCTGACAACGTTGGCAGAAAACGCATTGTCAGTCGATTTTAATACTACCTGCTGACAAGAAATTGTCTGACGTCTCACAATCGTGTAAACACGTCGCGTTACCATTGTCAGATTATTGTCAGACATATATTAATTGTCAGATGTGCGAAGTTTCTGTATCTGACAATAGCGTCATTGTCAGAGACTTCTTTATATTGGCAGCACAGCACACATCTTTTTTTTAGGGGAAAAGGAAAATAAAAGAAACTATATTGCTAATATAGTTCAAATTGCTTCTTTATGTTTAATACTAATTTATATTTTCAATTTTTATAGTTAACACAAGCAAAGATAATAAATAATTGATCATTTGTGTTAAACGATCTGAGTCTGGCAGCGTCAAACAACAGATCTGACAACTTTTTCATCTGACAATCGTGGGAACTGCCAATTTTTTACTGACAATATTGTCAGACAATTGTCTGCCAATAAATTTTAAGCTTTCCTACCAACTTCGATACAACCGTGTGAACTAACAATATACCTTGTGCAGACAACTTTTTATTGTCAGTATATCGTCAGCACATTGGCAGATCTGAAAATATTGTAAGATCTGACAACCTTCTGTATAGGGCTTTACACTTTCGTCGCCATATGCATTTCTGAAGCCCGTTTTATTCGGAGTAAATCAAGGTCAAGTACAATGCAATAGCATAAAATGCGGCTGAGTATTAGAATTTTTAATAAAAACACATTATTTTTACGTGTATTTTGTAAGGAAAATCTTTCCAAGCTTTTGGGAAAGTACTCAAAATTAATATTGAGGGTTGTAACTTTTCTGGTACTTATTTTTAAACATTTCCAACAGAATTTTAAGTGGAGACCGAAAAATCATAATTGAAAAAAAATAATCACCCTAATGTACTATGTATGTACTAGAGAAGGAAGCCGATCGGCTATGAATCTGCAAGCAGCCGCCGCCGGCAAATTTTGAACAGTTTCAGCCAGCGCTGACCTATCCGGCTTTTTTTAAAGAAAACCTCTTTAAAAAAATGCAGATTTTTAAAATCAACGGCAAAATATGTGCCCGCCAGTGCTATGCCAATTGTATGTAATCGGCGGCGCGACCGAAATTGATCGACGGTAGCGGCGCGCAAAAATAAGTATCAGCGGCGGTTGAAATTCAGTTTAAATCATAAAACGACAAAAATAACAATGCTTTTGTTATAGAAAACCCGTTTATCGCACATAAAAATGTAAAAATAAATATTAAAGTCAAAATTACATACGTTTTAAGATATAACATATAATTTGAAGGCTTTTCTCAAAATTTTTAATAAAACCTCGATTTTTTTTCATATAATGCTGCCTACACAAGATGGAACATTAATAGAAACAGGTGTTTTACCAATGTTTAATTTTTGAACACAGCAGATGGTGAACGAAATATCAGTTTTGTGTGATTATCAAACATACTCCTACTGATGATATATACGCACGAATAAATATACTCATATAAAAGCACTTCGCATCACGGCTGCTATCAATGAAATAACACAGCAAAAACAGTAAACATCGATACAGACGATGGAACATTGCGCTTGGAAACATAAAATATCAAAAAAATATTAAATATTTGAGCAACCAAAGAGGAAACAAAAACATTGCTACGCACGATAGAACATTGAGTTGAGCCTGCCTATGTTTCTCCTAATGTTCCTTCGTGTGTGGGCAGCATAAAATACATATGAAACCACTGATGTTTAATTTATTCCAGTTTTTTTATGTTCGATTGAACAAATAACTTGAAATTGAGGTTTTCGATTATATGTATCTAAAATTTTATAGTAATTTTCTTTTGGAAGTGTCATAAAAAATCTTACACTCAATTAAAAACTTAAGCGTAGTATGCAGCTCTAAATGAAATTCAGGCTGCCATAAGAAGTATGTGTAAAAAAAACAAACTGAAATTTTCGTTTACTAGTACGCAGTTCCAAAAGAAAAGTACACGGAATTTTGGCATTTATTGACTATTACAGGCATGTTATAACAATAAGTGGAGAATTTTTTCTGTCAACTGAAACAAAAATTAATGTTCAGACAATTGTTTGGTCACGGAATTTTTGACATTTCTAGTTTTTCGTACATTGTAATTAATTTTTAGTGTTTTTGTGTGTCGTAAATTAAAAAATATATAAATTTGTGTGTATGCAAACAAAATTCTGTATAAAATTCTACACGATTATTTTTCCGTGTAGAATTAAATGCAAAACTCCAAACCTGAATTTCAGTGAGAACTGCATACTACGCTTTATCTGCAAATAGAACATTGCTGCACAATTAACGAAACTTCGCAGCTGAGCTGATAAAACCGGCGGCTTTCATAGAGCCGACTCAGCTTTTAAAGCGATTTAAGTCGGCGGCGGCGCGGCTAGGAGAAATCATGCGGCGGCGGCTAGCCGCCTTGAGCCGATCGGCTTGCTTTACTGGTGCCCGCTTTTTCAATATTGGAGATTTTGCGGACATTAGGCGATTTTTATTTGTATACAATATCGGTTCATGCATCTTGGTGATTACTCACACCTTGGTGATGTGCTTCCCGGGAATAGGGTAATTTGGTTTTTGCTGATAGAACCTTAGGCCAATTACCCATAAAACTTATGTGTTACTACCCAATCTCATGCAGCCGAGTAACGGGCGTGCACATATTTATATAAGGAAGTAGCTTGCTACGCGAGTCAGTAAGGAGGTGAACGGACACCTATGGTCTACCCTAAGACCAAAGTCAATAGAAAGTTAACCTCTAGGGGTTTTCTTTTGAGGCTTTACCAGTAGCATAAACTGGTACCACGGGAACCAGTTGTCCCACAGATGACCTGCCTTCCGAGGGTAAAGAGATAAGATACTCGCCGTATGAGCGAGATCATCTGGGATGATGTTGCTGGAAGGACATTGTCTCACCCTCTCAGGTAGGATGATTCTGTGTCTGGTTATTGGAGAGGTCTCCTTCGGGAGTCCACGTGGTGGTTGTGGTTGCCACCAAAAGCTGGAAGAGGTTTGGTTAAAAGACTGATGCTCGCCCAGTGCTAGTGACTGGGTGGATTTCGGTCCACCAATTGAAAGCCTCTTTGTGCTGTTGCTAAGTCAACAGGTGCTGCGTCAGTAATGATGTAGCAGAGTTTAGATAGCTCAAACACTCTAACAAGGTGTTTATGCATGGTTGGGTCTCCCATGCATGAGAAGTTGCTACCTGTGTGAGCCTTGCAAGCTACACATGGTGTGCCTTCGGGGTAACTCGGGGGTGGTGGTGAACACTCAACTTCACTCCGTGTTTTGAGAACACCGTCGGATAAAGCCGTAATGGCAGGTACCGACGTTAATCAAAACACACATTTGTATACAATATCAGCAAAGTAACACTTTTGCGCTTTCTTTTTTTAATGGCGATTTTAATATCGTTGGCATAATAATGATTTTTTGTTTTTATTAGGTAGCTAAGTATAATATTTTGTATTAAAAAAAAACATTGTTGACCAAAAATCGAATGCAGTTGTCCAAAAAAATATATACACACACATATTAAAAAATACTATTTTTAGCACTCATGACATTTTGAATGTCATTTTTATTATTTAAACTAAATAAAAAACTGTTTAAAAAAGTTCTGTCTTGGACGTCCGTTTGTCTGTATGTACCGATCCTGTATCTGATCACGATAACGACCGAAAGACTTCACTAATCGAGTCCTTTTTTTCTTTTTACGCTTCAGTATAATTAGGAATAGAAGCCTATTTAATTTCATGGTCTAATTGAGATTATGAGATGTGCACTTTTGGATTTTCCAAACAATTTTTTTGACCCATCTGGGATACGAATCTGTGCTCGTTCAGATTTAAAGACAAGAACTTTACCCACTCAGCTATTGTTGACTTATAAGCTTAAGCGACAAATATTTGTTTTCATATACAAACACACGTTGACTTAAAAAGTGTTTGTCAACTTATTTTATTAATACATATCACCAAATTGGAACTGCTTTCAGATAATGAGAAAAATACGTAATAATTTTATTAAGAACTAAGTAGTAGTTCTAATTTAAATCATAGTAATAAGATAAATAAGTACCACTCATTACTTTGTAACCCATTAATAAAGTACTACCGATTACAAAAACCACAAAAGTTTTTGCTGGGAATGTAACATGTATAATTTTGTTATATTTGACCAAATTTTTGTAACTTTTGGTACATTGCAAATAAAGAAGCAATATTTTTAAGAAGTACTTGATTCAATAATTAAGGTAAGAACTGCCCGTTCGGTTTGAATAACATAACAATCATACACACGTCGTTAAATGCACTTTGTTATCACATTTCATACGTAAAAACAGTTAACTAACTATGAAGATGAAGACTAAAAAGCATATATTAAAGTTATTATTTGATATATTCTCCCAATTTTATTTGAAGTAAGGATTTAAATGTTGAGGGTTAAGCAATGTCTATATAGATTCACATCGAATATAAATTGTTTGTTGGGTTTTGTATAAATTTCTAAAGCTATGTACAGACGATTGTCAGCTCTTACAATATTATAAGTAAAATGTGTTAAAAAGTTCTTACAATCGTGTGAACTGAAAATTTTTGTCTGACAAAGTTAGCAGAAAAATCATTGTCAATCAATTTTAATACTACCTGCTGACAAAAAATTGTCAGACATCTCACAATCGTGTGAACACATCGCGTTGCCATTGTCAGATTATTGTCAGACATATTTTAATTGTCAGATGTGCGAACTTTCTGCATCTGACAATGCCGTCATTGTCAGATATCTTTATATTGGCAGCACTGCACAATCTTTTTTTAGGGAAAAAGGAAAATAAAATAGTTAAAATTGCTTCTTTATGTTTAATATTAATTTATATTTTCACTTTTTAAAGTTAACACGAGCACATATGACAAATAATTGACAATTTCTGTTAAATGATCTGCGTCTGGCAGCGCCAAACAACAGATCTGACAACTTTTACATCTGACAATCGCGTGACCTGTTAATTTTTTTACTGATAAATTTATTGCCAGACAATTGTGTGCCAATAAACTGTAAACTTTTCTATCAACTTTGATACAACCGTGTGTACTAACAATATAGCTTGTGCTGACAATTTTTTATTGTCAGTACATCGCCAGCACATTGGCAGATCTGACAATATTGTAAGATCTTACAACCGTCTGTAAAGGGCTTAATAATTTTTTGAAACTTCAAATTTTAATTACTTCTTTTAAGCGGTAATGGCTAATAAATCAGTGAATGTTTAATCGATAGTTTTGTTAAAGTAAACTAAAATCTAAATTTAGTTTAAAGTCAACAGCAATAAATCATTTTCCCATGTATTAAACAATAATAATATGGCACCACGATAAATTTTAAAAATATCTGGTTTTGTGGTAGGATATGGATCAGTGATCTGTTTGATTACGAATCAAACGGCATAATTTTGCATTTTCTAAAATGAATATTGAGTTAGCAATTAACATTAAGAAAATGAATGATGCTAATGTATGATTCATATCAACTAGACTGTTGTTAATAAATGCCTGTGACCAGGGGTGTTAACATAGCTGCCAGAAATGACGATTTTTTACGATATGGCAAAATGCGATATGACATACTGTGTTGACATATCGTAAGTTTTGTACGATATGACAACACAGAGGAAGCAATACACCTTGCATGACTTTCTCAGTGTTGTCATATGGTAAGAAACTTACGATATGAGAACACAGTATGTCATATCGTTTTTAGTCATATCGTAAAAAATCGGCATTTCTGGCAGCTATGGGTGTTAAGTATGACGATTTTTTACGATATGACAAAAAACGATATGACATACTGTGTTGTCATATCGTAAGTTTTTTACGATATGACTACACTGAGAAAGCGATGCACCGTGTATGGCTTTCTCGGTGTTGTCATATCGTAAATAACTTACGATATGACAACACAGTATGTCATATCGTTTTTTGTCATATCGTAAAAAATCGTCATACTTAACACCCATAGCTGCCAGAAATGCCGATTTTTTACGATATGACTAAAAACGATATGACATACTGTGTTCTCATATCGTAAGTTTCTTACCATATGACAACACTGAGAAAGTCATGCAAGGTGTATTGCTTCCTCTGTGTTGTCATATCGTACAAAACTTACGATATGTCAACACAGTATGTCATATCGCATTTTGCCATATCGTAAAAAATCGTCATTTCTGGCAGCTATGTTAACACCCCTGGTCACAGGCATTTATTAACAACAGTCTAGTTGATATGAATCATACATTAGCATCATTCATTTTCTTAATGTTAATTGCTAACTCAATATTCATTTTAGAAAATGCAAAATTATGCCGTTTGATTCGTAATCAAACAGATCACTGATCCATATCCTACCACAAAACCAGATATTTTTAAAATTTATCGTGGTGCCATATTATTATTGTTTAATACATGGGAAAATGATTTATTGCTGTTGACTTTAAACTAAATTTAGATTTTAGTTTACTTTAACAAAACTATCGATTAAACATTCACTGATTTATTAGCCATTACCGCTTAAAAGAAGTAATTAAAATTTGAAGTTTCAAAAAATTATTAAGCCCTTTACAGACGGTTGTAAGATCTTACAATATTGTCAGATCTGCCAATGTGCTGGCGATGTACTGACAATAAAAAATTGTCAGCACAAGCTATATTGTTAGTACACACGGTTGTATCAAAGTTGATAGAAAAGTTTACAGTTTATTGGCACACAATTGTCTGGCAATAAATTTATCAGTAAAAAAATTAACAGGTCACGCGATTGTCAGATGTAAAAGTTGTCAGATCTGTTGTTTGGCGCTGCCAGACGCAGATCATTTAACAGAAATTGTCAATTATTTGTCATATGTGCTCGTGTTAACTTTAAAAAGTGAAAATATAAATTAATATTAAACATAAAGAAGCAATTTTAACTATTTTATTTTCCTTTTTCCCTAAAAAAAGATTGTGCAGTGCTGCCAATATAAAGATATCTGACAATGACGGCATTGTCAGATGCAGAAAGTTCGCACATCTGACAATTAAAATATGTCTGACAATAATCTGACAATGGCAACGCGATGTGTTCACACGATTGTGAGATGTCTGACAATTTTTTGTCAGCAGGTAGTATTAAAATTGATTGACAATGATTTTTCTGCTAACTTTGTCAGACAAAAATTTTCAGTTCACACGATTGTAAGAACTTTTTAACACATTTTACTTATAATATTGTAAGAGCTGACAATCGTCTGTACATAGCTTTAGAAATTTATACAAAACCCAACAAACAATTTATATTCGATGTGAATCTATATAGACATTGCTTAACCCTCAACATTTAAATCCTTACTTCAAATAAAATTGGGAGAATATATCAAATAATAACTTTAATATATGCTTTTTAGTCTTCATCTTCATAGTTAGTTAACTGTTTTTACGTATGAAATGTGATAACAAAGTGCATTTAACGACGTGTGTATGATTGTTATGTTATTCAAACCGAACGGGCAGTTCTTACCTTAATTATTGAATCAAGTACTTCTTAAAAATATTGCTTCTTTATTTGCAATGTACCAAAAGTTACAAAAATTTGGTCAAATATAACAAAATTATACATGTTACATTCCCAGCAAAAACTTTTGTGGTTTTTGTAATCGGTAGTACTTTATTAATGGGTTACAAAGTAATGAGTGGTACTTATTTATCTTATTACTATGATTTAAATTAGAACTACTACTTAGTTCTTAATAAAATTATTACGTATTTTTCTCATTATCTGAAAGCAGTTCCAATTTGGTGATATGTATTAATAAAATAAGTTGACAAACACTTTTTAAGTCAACGTGTGTTTGTATATGAAAACAAATATTTGTCGCTTAAGCTTATAAGTCAACAATAGCTGAGTGGGTAAAGTTCTTGTCTTTAAATCTGAACGAGCACAGATTCGTATCCCAGATGGGTCAAAAAAATTGTTTGGAAAATCCAAAAGTGCACATCTCATAATCTCAATTAGACCATGAAATTAAATAGGCTTCTATTCCTAATTATACTGAAGCGTAAAAAGAAAAAAAGGACTCGATTAGTGAAGTCTTTCGGTCGTTATCGTGATCAGATACAGGATCGGTACATACAGACAAACGGACGTCCAAGACAGAACTTTTTTAAACAGTTTTTTATTTAGTTTAAATAATAAAAATGACATTCAAAATGTCATGAGTGCTAAAAATAGTATTTTTTAATATGTGTGTGTATATATTTTTTTGGACAACTGCATTCGATTTTTGGTCAACAATGTTTTTTTTTAATACAAAATATTATACTTAGCTACCTAATAAAAACAAAAAATCATTATTATGCCAACGATATTAAAATCGCCATTAAAAAAAGAAAGCGCAAAAGTGTTACTTTGCTGATATTGTATACAAATGTGTGTTTTGATTAACGTCGGTACCTGCCATTACGGCTTTATCCGACGGTGTTCTCAAAACACGGAGTGAAGTTGAGTGTTCACCACCACCCCCGAGTTACCCCGAAGGCACACCATGTGTAGCTTGCAAGGCTCACACAGGTAGCAACTTCTCATGCATGGGAGACCCAACCATGCATAAACACCTTGTTAGAGTGTTTGAGCTATCTAAACTCTGCTACATCATTACTGACGCAGCACCTGTTGACTTAGCAACAGCACAAAGAGGCTTTCAATTGGTGGACCGAAATCCACCCAGTCACTAGCACTGGGCGAGCATCAGTCTTTTAACCAAACCTCTTCCAGCTTTTGGTGGCAACCACAACCACCACGTGGACTCCCGAAGGAGACCTCTCCAATAACCAGACACAGAATCATCCTACCTGAGAGGGTGAGACAATGTCCTTCCAGCAACATCATCCCAGATGATCTCGCTCATACGGCGAGTATCTTATCTCTTTACCCTCGGAAGGCAGGTCATCTGTGGGACAACTGGTTCCCGTGGTACCAGTTTATGCTACTGGTAAAGCCTCAAAAGAAAACCCCTAGAGGTTAACTTTCTATTGACTTTGGTCTTAGGGTAGACCATAGGTGTCCGTTCACCTCCTTACTGACTCGCGTAGCAAGCTACTTCCTTATATAAATATGTGCACGCCCGTTACTCGGCTGCATGAGATTGGGTAGTAACACATAAGTTTTATGGGTAATTGGCCTAAGGTTCTATCAGCAAAAACCAAATTACCCTATTCCCGGGAAGCACATCACCAAGGTGTGAGTAATCACCAAGATGCATGAACCGATATTGTATACAAATAAAAATCGCCTAATGTCCGCAAAATCTCCAATATTGAAAAAGCGGGCACCAGTAAAGCAAGCCGATCGGCTCAAGGCGGCTAGCCGCCGCCGCATGATTTCTCCTAGCCGCGCCGCCGCCGACTTAAATCGCTTTAAAAGCTGAGTCGGCTCTATGAAAGCCGCCGGTTTTATCAGCTCAGCTGCGAAGTTTCGTTAATTGTGCAGCAATGTTCTATTTGCAGATAAAGCGTAGTATGCAGTTCTCACTGAAATTCAGGTTTGGAGTTTTGCATTTAATTCTACACGGAAAAATAATCGTGTAGAATTTTATACAGAATTTTGTTTGCATACACACAAATTTATATATTTTTTAATTTACGACACACAAAAACACTAAAAATTAATTACAATGTACGAAAAACTAGAAATGTCAAAAATTCCGTGACCAAACAATTGTCTGAACATTAATTTTTGTTTCAGTTGACAGAAAAAATTCTCCACTTATTGTTATAACATGCCTGTAATAGTCAATAAATGCCAAAATTCCGTGTACTTTGCAGTATGTACCGTGCAGTATGCCATATCGTTTTTTGTCATATCGTAAAAAATCGTCATACTTTACACCCCTGCCTGTGAGTCACTGCTGTGACTGCTTGCAATGTCTCTTTATACATATGATTCACAAAAGCAATGAATCTGTATGATTCTTTTGATTGCTTCTTAAAAAAGTTAACACTACCATCCCATATTTTGCTTCTGCTATATATATTTTTTATTCCTCTATAAACTCCATTTTCTACATTTCTTATTATTTCTGAATTTATTATGTTGAATTTTCTAAAAACACTTTTAAGTACCTTTTTACAGTAATTTTAAAATTGTGGAAAAAATATACTTACTTACATACCTCAATATGCTTTTGTGAGTTATTTGATATACATATGTACAACCCAATCAAACAACAGTAACAGTTACTTGAGGTCTACACGTAACATAATATGTAAGATGAGATTGTCAAATTCAATCGCAGAGAGAATTATGTTACGTGTAGACTTCAAATTAGTGTTATCTCAACGCTGTAAAGGCCGTGTCAGATAAAACTTTGTCGCTTTGCGTGACGTTTCTAACTTTGATAGAAAAGTGTAAAGCAAAAGGAGTATGACACAATGAAAACTTTGACAACACTCGCGCACAGAGCACGAAGCTGGTCGGCTAATAGCCGGCTATTAGCCGCCGCCGCTGATTTTCACAATCACTTAGACGCCGCCGATTATTGCGGCTAATATCGGCTAGCGGCTAAGCCGATTTCTTATAATAAAAAGTGGATATTTACTAACATGCGCATTTAAAAATATTTAATTCGGTTTTGGAACATATGAAAAAAATTTCTTATGAAAATTATTTTTATAAATAAGGCAGTAAATCGTCTAGAAAGGCAAGTTTATTTATAATTGGGCCGAGTATACCTGTTGTAAATATACCTTGTATGTAAGTAAGCAAGAAATACTCTGTTAGCCAACCGTTAGCCGATAAATTTGGGTAGCCGCCGCCGGCGAAAAATTTTCGGCTCTTAGCCGGCTAATAGCCGCCGCCGACTATATTTGTTCTTAGCCGGCGCCGATCACCATTTTACATCGGCTTCGCCCTCTGCTCGCGCATTGATCGTTTACCAAAAAAGAAGTTGATAATTTTGCTATTTATATATATATTTTTTATAAAAATAAAAGTCAATTATGTTATTTTACGATTTATTATAAATAAATAAATGCCACATACATATTTACCTCTTATTAAAACAGATTCAAACGCGCAATATGTTTCGTTTGGCAATATAATAAAAGAAAATTATTCCAGCTGATTGTCAAAGCAAGCAAAAAGATGAGAGTTGCCGAACTTTTCGCTTCACGCTGCGTTAAAAGTGCTTTATGTGACATGTTTCGTATAAGTATGTACATTTCATCTTAGATGTCAAAGCGAATCTGTAACGCAACGCGAAGCAAAAGTTTTATCTGACATGGCCTTAAGAATTTTTATGAGAGCGTTGTTATAAGAATTCTTATAACAACAATCTTATGAGATGAACTGTCAAAAAACAAATGTACATGAAAATAAAACAGTGTGCATGTGTGAGTGTTTATTAAAATAAATGAAAAGCGATGTTTTTGATAAAATTTCTGTGTTAAATAAGTGAATAAATGTGTGCAATTGATTTATAAATTTAAATTTGTGTGAAAAATTATAAATAAAATAACTAATTATGCATAAGCATTACATGTTAACTCGATGAGCATTTGCATTTTGAGTTCGTGTTCTATACTTGTAAATAGTGAGAAATATTAGGCAAACTTCAAAGTCCAATAAGCATGTTTTTTCAATGAGGCAATATTTTAAATAAAGAATTTTGTGTGGTTTAAGTGTGCTGGTGTTTCTTTGGCTTGTTGATACCCTGCAGGAAATGTCGATAGTAAAATTGTACTGATTCCCTATTGACATTGTCACCAGTACTACTGACTAATTGTACCCAGGCATTGTTCTGTGCGATAGACATTTAACATGTGTTTGTCATTGAGATTCCACTACTGACATCGGAACTGTTGACTTACTATAGACCAGGTGGTTGTTATGGGACCATATGGAGGCACTGGTACCAGAGATTCACTAGTGCATTTTAATGATTCTAGTCAACACATGAAACTTTTTACCAGCTAAGACAAATAAATTAGATTTTTTATGAAAATTTTTAGTTTTCCGTTCGTCCGCATATATTTTCAACACATCAAAATGAGACCATAAAATATGGTTTTCTAGCTGTTAAAAACTTCTCTTCCCATTAAAGCTAAAATAAAAATGTAGACGATTCGTTGACAACGTCACCAAAAAGTCACCAAACTTGTCGACAAAGTGGTGACTTGGAGACACTTGGCCCCTGGCTTTCTTCAGGGTAGTTACCAAGCACTAACGTGCTTGTTTTGTTGTTTTGTTTGTTGTGTATTTTGAGTTCGTGTTCTATACATGTAAATAGTGAGAAATATTCGGCAAACTTCGTCATTACTTTAATACGCTGTGCTTTGTATCGTTGCTCACAACGAAATTTGAAGGTGTAACGATATTGCTATTTTTAAATTTTAAGATACACATTGTGAATTCCCTAGGTATTTTACTTACTTTTGTACTTTTGGTAACAGCACTTAAAAAACAAGAGTGAGTTAATGAAAGTCAGTTGTAAGAGAGTTAACATTGCAAGCAATATCATTAGCATAGACAACTTCCTAGACCCGTCACTATACAACAACATTATTGTATGAAAGAGAAAGCAAATCTTATTTTCTAACGTGGTTTCCAATTGACTATCTAATTCATACAATCTTAGTAAAAACAACACCATGCATGTAAAACTGCACAACACATAAGAACAACATTTTTAGCTGTCAAAATTAAGTATTCTGTTCCATATTCTGTGATCATTACCACATATTGATTTTAAAAAACATAACAAAGGCATTGTAAATGTGAGTGGACAGCGAAAGTGAATCAGCTCATACATTTCTCTGATATCGATCAAAAACACATGGTTTATATTGGTACTTTAAACGTCCAATTTTATGCGTTTAATATATGGTTTATATATTTACTGATTTATAGATTTGCTGGTTTAAGCACATTTTACTCAAAAAAAAGAGATTAACTTGCACTGATTTATTAGGCCTAAGAGTGTTTTTTAAGAAACCATGTATTTATTTCATATTTTCTTCCCAACAAAAGTTGTTTGACTAATTAACATGGTAATCTTAATGCGGTTGTAGAAAATGTTGAAACAAATGTTCCTACTTGAGCACGATTTAGGAAGTATCGCCGTATCGACAGTAATATCACCGATACCTATATATCGGCAAACCGGTTCGACTATGCCTATTAAGGTTTTTTTCTATGACTTTAACGAAGTCTTTTAAGCCACACACCAGAGATATTAGTTGGGTCACAGGCATCTTGGAATAATTTTGGTGCAGAAGAAATATATTTCAAATCCCAAAAAATCCTCAGCGACAAAAGGCCTTTTATCCAAAAAATCCTCTGGGGATTTTCACGAAATTTTTATCCCCAATCACAAAAATAAACCCCCATTTCGGGATAAATCCTCAAAACTGGGAACGCTGGTTGAGACTAGGATGACTGGCTAAGACTAAAATCAAATGTTGAAATCTTGTAAACAACAAAAGGAGCTTATGGTATGTTTCCACCGGCATGATTTCGACAAATCATGTTGATTTGAGCTAAAAATTCTACTCAGATTTCGTGTACTCTGCCTTAAAGTGGAAAGTATATACACCGCAGAAATTTATGTTTAATTTATCAAAAAAGCGTATTGTGTCACAAACATTACTACAAACGGATTTTTATGATTATTACACATGTTTACAGTACATCACGTTCCGAAAAAATTTTAGCCGTTACCGATAGACTTGTGCCAAATAGTTCATTTGTTTCATATTTCCTCAATGAACTAGGTCGTTCTTCTAGTTCAATCGCTCCTTTTGAACTATGAATGAATGGTGAAATATCTCTCTTTTTGAACTATGAATGAATGGTGAAATATAAGAATGATAGGAGGAAACATTCTATGTCCTTTTCATTCTAACATTCTTTTGTTTGTTTGTTGTGTATATTGTTGGACCATGTGTTGTTATTGTTGTAGAATTAGCGGCTTGCATAAAATATCTTCAATATACATACATATTTATCAATTCTTTGATTGTACAACAGTAACTAGAGAGAGAATAATAAAAATAAATACTAATTTTGAAAAAGAAAAAAAAAATTACCATGTAGTAAACATATTCTGTGAAAGCGATGCCACAAGTAACTATGTATGTATGTATGTATATGTTATTTCATCCTATACATACATACACACGTGACTGATTTCATATGTACATTTGCTCACAGGTTAAGGTATATTTCATTTTGTTTCATAGTTCTATTGAACTAGTGAATAATGAAAACTTGAACTAGTTTCCTTAGTTCAATTGATGAAATAGTTCAATGGAACTAGTTCGTTCGTAAACTACACAAGTCTAGTTAGCGACTACATATGTTATGCAGATTTTAAATATATAATTAGAATTTTTATTAGCTCTAGTTGTCGAGATATACCGTTATGTAAAAAATGAAGGTAATTGCAGGACATACATATGAGCATAGCTTGTGAATCCCATGCTTTATTCAGTTAAGTAAAAAAAACTCAAAAACTTCTATGTGAAACATACTATTTTGCAAAACCTCTTAGAAACTCTATAGAAATTTACTCGTTGGGGGGGTGGTTGATCTGAAATTTGGTGGACACATTTACTTACGACGAGTATATAAGAAAATTTTGATATTACATAAAAGCGGCTTCGCCACGCCCATATAAAGTAATATTTAGTTTTTTACTTACTATTTATTTGGTGAACAAATAATTTTCATGACCAATTGATCTGATGCCGTTACGATTATGTGTATTCAGTATTATTGTAAATCACAGATGTCCGCTGCCACAAAATAATAAATTAGTTATTTGTTTATAAACACCTCAATAATAATATCAAACGAAAAAGTTGACTTCCAATTTCAAAGTGGCAGCCAGTACAAAATGGGTGGTTATATTCATGCATATATATTGTCAGCCGCATCAATATAGGTATTACATGAAAGCGCTTGGCTACTAAAATGCTGTAACCCACGAAAAAAAAGTTCAAATACAAGGTACAGTCCGAAAACCGTGAGGCGCGTCGAATTTCCGTTATCTTTAGTCAACAGCGATCCACGATTTTATTTTAGTCTGATCAATGCCCTATGTTGGTAAGGAGAGTGGTGTGGTAGTTGGTACCTGGTACACAGAAAAAAGTATTATCCATTTTTTTCCAATTAACAGTTTGCTTAGTAAAAAAAGTTTTTAAATAAATTTTTGTTATATCTTTTATTGATTTTGCTGTTATTTGATAAAAAGTCCTGCCAACACAATTAAAACCATGGTAGAATAATACAGGTAGTGGTGAAGCGTTAACGAACTTTTTTTTTTTTTTTGGTTCGACTCTGTCAAAAGTTGTTTATGTTATACCAACACACACCCACACCAGAGACTTGCGCCGAGGTTTTTTGATCGGCGGCGGCTGGCTGGGAAAAAATAGTCGGCGGCGGCTCAAATTCGGCTGAAAATCGGCTGGAAATGCACATGGACATTTAATAAAAGTGAAAATTTTCATTTTGTTGTTAAATTAGTTTTTCTTTTTCATACCAATTCTTCACCAAACAAAATGCATAGAAATTAAGCATTGCTTTGCCTCTCAAAAATTTTTAAATTGTTATGAAAAATAAAGCAAAGGCTTGATTGTCAAACTTTTTTAAGGCTTGTCCAGATTCAACCTAAAAAGCTATTTGTCAAGCTAAAAATTAATTTCTCTGTTCGCAATTTTATGCATGAACATCAATTATATATTTATCCGTTGGAATCTAATTCATGAATCATGCTAGAATTATTCGGATATATAATACATTATAATTTATGTATATTTAAACAAGCGTATATACCTGATTTATTTGTATCATGATAAATGGCAAATTCTATATAGGAAAAACAGATAAGATAAAGCAGATTATTTTTCAATATAAAGTTTGACATTTGTCATGATAAAAATTTATCACGTATAGACATAGGATAAAGCAAGGCGAATTGATACCAGGTGGCCTTATTATTGTAAATGAACTTTACCAAAATGTCAAACTCTATGTAAAAAACTAAATAAAAACTTTTTATGTATGTATTTCATATGACAGATAGATGAAGTCCAGTTGTTGTCGTACTAATAAGGCCACTTGCTATTAATACGCTTTGGGTTACAATGAAAGTCTTTCTCTAATAAATTTTTAAATGTAATTTTCACTTTTGCAAAAAGCTGTTTGCTGGGAACTATCAATGGAAATTCGTCGAGTCTATAGAAAATAATAAATTATATACAGATTAAGAGCTTCTTCTCAAAGATAATTCTAATGACTAAATATGGTCTAATTTAAAAACTGGACGAAGAGGAAATCTTCATAAATTAACTTCGTTTGTATTTTCGATTCCTATTAATAATGCGTTTGTAAAGAAAGAAAAATAATGTAATTTCCCGAATTAATGATAAGAATTAATTTTAATGGAAATTTAATGTTTTCAATATTTTTTTGCAAACAAATTAAAGTAAAGAAATACCAAATATATGTGGAAAAAAATAAAAATTCTTATGAAATAAAAAACAGGACCCATTAGGAAGTAAGTAATATAATCCAAATAAAGAAAAAAATTTTCAACTCGAATCGTATATGGCAGAGCCCTGAAGGAACACATAAGAAATACAAACGAATTGATAATTTTCTCCTTTTTTAAATCGGATAATGAATATTTATTCTTTTGAATAGTTTTTGACAGTTTTTGGCAGTTCGTCTTAGTAAATCAAGCTTTTTTTCTCTAAATGTCAAGCTTTTTCACAATTTTGATCTGGCAAGCCTAGGTCGCAGAGTAATGCATACAAAAATATTTTTCGTTATTTTACTCTACGTCTCCACCTAACCATAGACTACTAACTAGACCCGTCACTATACAACAACATTACGAAGATTGTATGAGAGGGAACGCAATTCTTATTTTATAATGTGGTTTCTAATTTGACTATGTCCTTCATATTATCTTAGTAAGAGCACTTTGTATGTAAAAATGCACAACACATGACAACAGCCTCTTAGCTGTCAAAAGTGAGCATTCTGTTCCTAACTTGATATGCTGTTGTAACTTGGAGTTATTACTGCGCTGTTAAAACAATTGCACTAACAACTATGTTATACCCTGAAAAAAGCATTAACTTGAGCGGTCTACACTTAACATTAACTTGAAGTTAATGTTAAGTTGGGTGTAGACTGCAAATTACTAAAATAATGCTTGAACAAAAATTATGAAAAAAAACATAAAAAAGTAGAAGTGGAAATTAAAAAAAGCAATCGGCGGATTATTTTAAGCCGTTTTTGAGCCGAAAAACGATCGTCGGTGGCGGCTTCCATTAAACCGATTTTAGCCGCAAGATAAATCGGCGGCGGCTGTGAAAATTAGTCCGCGGCTCGGCTTAGCCGCGGCTCAGCCGTCTCGGCGCAAGTCTCTGGTAAACACACACATGTGAACATATAAATTTTTTTTCAAATTTTCTTTTGTGCTTTTTGACAACCTCGAACATAAACAACAATAAAAAGCCGTGTTGTTTTTGCTGTTGTTGGGTTGTTGTAGCTTCGCTACTACCTGTAGTATAATTCTACCATGATTAAAACCAAAGAGTAAAAATTTTTATATAATAAATGCATGTATTTTATGTCTAAAAAACCTGAAGTTTTTTAGAGTAAGCAGCACTTGTATTGAGAAAAATTTTAAAAAAGAGAACTTTCTGTTTTTATTCTCTTGCTAAACAAACACACCTACATCTATGCATCTCTACAACAAAAATGCTATAATCGTGAAGATGTCAAACTCCATATATAAAAAATTTTGTTTACGTTTTTTATATATGAAGTCTGACATCTTTTCTATGGTAAACAATAAACAGCTGTCGAGTTGTATTGACCTGATTATTGGATCATGATACATACGTATATACTTAACAACAAGCTTTCGATCAAAGCACAATCATACCAAGTAGGTTCGCTAGTACGACATCTACAAATAAAACAAGCATTTTGTTTTTGGAATATCATTATACGATGTCAAAGCAAAGCGAATCTTAAACAGAATAAAGACATTTTTACGTCCAGCAATGAAAAATATAAAAAAAGAAAGTCAACTTCATCTGTTATGGATATGTAGGAGTATGTATATGTAGGAGTAGGTTTATGTGAGCTTCTTGCTGCCGTTTTCCAACAGTGTTTTTGACGAGGTGGTTGGTACGTTGGGTTTCAAATCTGAAGGAGCTTAGTTCGATACTAGTTGAAGTTAAAATACAAACAGTGAGTAAAAATATAAAATAAAACAAATTCAAAAGTGTATAATCGATAATAAATGCAAATATAAAACAAATTAGCTAAAAATTTCCTAACAGAAAAAGTAAAAGTAACATTTAGTTTTAGCCCCTTCCTGTTAACCAATTAATCTGAGATTTGGTGGACACCTTTACTTACAATGATTCTACACTTTTGTATTCAAAAAAGTGGGCGGCGCCACGCCCATAAAAAGTAAATCTCAGTTTTAGCCCTTTCCTGTTAACCGATTGATCTGAGATTTAGTGGATACCTTTACTTACGATGGCTATACAATTTAGAAAGTAAGCGGCGCCACGCTTATGAAAAGTAATACTTAATTTTAACGCCTTCCTGTTAATCGATTGATCCAAAATTTGGTACACGCCTTTACTTTTGATTACTACACAATTTTGATATTAGAAAAGTGGGCTTGGCCGTGCCCATAAAAAGTAATATTCATTTTTAACCCTTCCTCTTGAACGACTGATCTGAAATTTGGTAAATAGCTTTACCTTTTAAGGCAGTACAATTTGGTGTTAAAAAATGGGTGGCGTCACGCCCATAAAAAGCAATACTTAGTTTTAGCCCTTTCCTTTTAACCGATTAATCTGAGATTTGCTGGACACCTTTACTTACGGTGACTATACAATAATGTAAAATAATAAAGTAATATTCAGTCTTAGCCCTTTTCTGTTAACCGATTGATCTGAAATTTGGTGAACACAAAATGGTGATTTAGTTATTTGTCTATAAACACCTCAATATGGACATCAAATGAAAGAGTTTGACTAGTAGAATAAAGTACGCAATGAAAATCTTCCAATTCCGAAATGGTGGCTAGTACAAAAAGGGGGGCTGGGGGTTATATCCATGCATAGATATTGTCAGCCCCCTCAATATTGGTATTAAATGAAAGCGCTTGGCTACTATAATGCAGTACCCCACGAAAAAAAAATCCAAATCCAAGGTACAATCCGAAACTAAATGCCAGATCATAGAGTTTAGGACATAAAGTAAAAAACTAAAAAATTTAAAAATAAAATAAGTAAAAAAAAAATTAAGTTAAATGGTTTTATTGTAATGAAACATAATAATGATGCAGATAATGCACTAAAAAGTAAAAAATAACTAGGTAGTACCAGGTGCCAGCTACCACACCACTAAGGATGCCAAACGGGAAATCCCGGGATTGATTAATCCCGAATCCCGGGATTTGTAAAAATAAATCCCGGGATTTTTTATTTACTAATTTTTATATAAAAAAGTATATATTTGAATTTAATTTAATTTATTATAATATTTAAAAGTCCCATAAAATTTTGTACGTGTATTTTTTAACAATTTAATGATTATTTGCGATAAATTGTTTATAAATTAACAACAAGAGGAAAATAATTTAACTACTTTCTAATGATTATTTTCACATATTACGTAACGCTTAATGGGGGGGTTAAGGATTTGTTACGTAATATATAATTTATACAGAAAATTTTGTAAAAAGCGTCACGAAGGGGGGGTCAAAAACACCAAAAATGGCGTTACGTAATATGTGAATAGCCCCCAAGGGTGCTACAATATACCGGTGAGAATTATTTTGAAAACAGAAAGAAGTATTTATGTGTTTGGAAAAAATAACATTGGAAAATTTATCATTGTGAGAAATGCATGCCCTCTTATTCTGCAATATAAATAACTATATCTCGACTTTCCTTAAACCCACAAAAAATTGGCGCTTCACTAGATGTTGTCGTTAACAATTGCGTACTATTGACAGCTCCTTACAATCCTTTAAGATCTGGAAAATTCGAAGACTATTAATAGAATCAATTGCAAACTTTTTGTTGTCGGGTTGCCGTGAAAGTGAGAAATATTTACAGAATAAGGCGGACTATTCGAGTTTGTATATTGTTTACGTTGCAGTTCAAAAATTTTTACTTTTTATTCGAGTTACAGCGTAGAAGGCCAGCACACTAATGAATACTACTCCCATTGTCGAGTTTTTAAAAATCAACTTATATTAAGCTTCTTTATTGCAACGTAGTCATATTTGAAAAAAAACTTGGCAAATCGCATTTAAAGTTTTAAAAATGTTAGCAAGTATATGGGCGCTGTTAACTTTTTAGTGGTAATAACTTCGGTTTAGATTAAGATACGTTTTTGAAAATTTTTGTATAAAGAAGGCCTCAATGTAACTTAAACATTTTTGTACTTTTTTTTAGATATGACTACGTAGCAATAAAGGAGAGATATGATTTTCAAATTTTTCAGTAGACCAAAAATACTCTTCAAGGGTCTAGCTAAACTTTGTATGTGCTGGCTTATAAAAATGTCATAATTAAACGTAATTAATTGAATTTGATAGATTTTTTTTCATTTTTTGACATGTTCTGCCTTATTATGGTTGTCATAGTCGTGACCAAATCGATAAAAAGTGACAATGCTTGCCATGTGTTGTCATTAACAGATAAATTTAACAAAACAGTAATATTTTCGCAACTGTATTTATATTGAAAACAAAAACAAATTTTTAGGGGAAATCAGCCTTCGTTGAAAACTGCTATTGCAGACCTTGCAGGTCATGCAAGTCTAGGATATATGAGTGTTGTGTTTTTCTTCCGACGGGGTTTTTTTGCATTTGGAACGATTTTCCGTCACCCACGTCAAATTTTGTTTGAAATCAGACCGGTTTCGGCTATTTGCCATCTTCAGTGTTCTAACATTTCCTACACAGTAGCAGATATGCAATACTGAAAACTGTAGGAAACTTGTCTAGCATATATGCAATTAGAAAAATTACTCAGAGTGGCTCTCTGAGAGTGTATAAAACATAAACTTGAAAATAAAATACAAACTAATAGTTGGCTTCAACAAGAAAAGTAAACAAAGTTGGTTTGTGTGTGTACGTTTATATTATTTGTTCATTTATTTTATGTATTTAAATATCAAATGTATGCATCTTTAATAAATGTTAGTTCAGAATTAATCTACAAATAATAAATTAAGAAAATATTAAAAGTAGTTTTTTATGGTACATTTGAAAAATTACATAGTTATACATAATACATATATGTATGTATTTCCTACATGTTTGAAGAAGACACTCTTTCTTTGTAGCAGAAAATGATAGTTTATATCCTAGAGGTGCAAATATGCCACAAAGAGTGATTTCCGCTTTTATATTTAGTTATTGTTTTCAGTATAAATTCTCGCACTAATTCTGCATCAAATGTGATTAGTCAACTTAAAATACTTTCTCATGTATTTTTCTTTTTTTTTATATATATTTTTTTCACATATTCGTATTAGAAAATTGTTAGCTTTAAAAATAATTGCTTAATAATATAATTTTAACATAAAACCTTTTAAAATTCATAAATAAAATAGAAATTTGTTATTAAAGTACTATTTATTCAAAAAATAATAGATTTTACCAAAAAATGTAAGATCCCGAAATCTCGGGATCCCGAAAATCCCGGCATTTCGGGATTTTCGAAATCCCGAATCCCGGGATTTTCAAAAATCAATCCCGATTGGCATCCCTCTCCTCACCAACAACCATGGGGCGCATTGACTTTCGGTTATCTATAGTTAAGCCCTTATGACACTACATTTTTCTTGCATTGTTTTGCTATAGAATTGAGAGAAAGAAATAGCAAATGATAGAAAGAAACAACTATACAAAATGTAAACAAAACGTAATGGCTTCTTTAAGTGCTGCCTACTTTTTATTTATAATAAAACGACAAAAGAAAAAAAAGTTAAAAAAAAGAGGCGCTAAGAAGCTGAATTCCTGAATAAACCGCTAACTTGGCAACACTTTAATGTTTCAAGCTTGAAATGTCAATTTTAAGTTGAACATTTTTACATTTTTTTGACAGGCCCCCATTTCTTAAGGCCATGTCAGATAAAACTTTTGCTTCGCGTTGCGTTACAGATTCGCTTTGACATCTAAGATGAAATGTACATACTTATACGAAACATGTCACATAAAGCACTTTTAACGCAGCGTGAAGCGAAAAGTTCGGCAACTCTCATCTTTTTGCTTGCTTTGACAATCAGCTGGAATAATTTTCTTTTATTATATTGCCAAACGAAACATATTGCGCGTTTGAATCTGTTTTAATAAGAGGTAAATATGTATGTGGCATTTATTTATTTATAATAAATCGTAAAATAACATAATTGACTTTTATTTTTATAAAAAATATATATATAAATAGCAAAATTATCAACTACTTTTTTGGTAAACGATCAATGTGCGAGCAGAGGGCGAAGCCGATGTAAAATGGTGATCAACGCCGGCTAAGAACAAATATAGTCGGCGGCTGCTATTAGCCGGCTAAGAGCCGAAAATTTTTCGCCGGCGGCGGCTACCCAAATTTATCGGCTAACGGTCGGCTAACAGAGTATTTCTTGCTTACTTACATACAAGCTATATTTACAACAGGTATACTCGGCCCAATTATAAATAAACTTGCCTTTCTAGACGATTTACTGCCTTATTTATAAAAATAATTTTCATAAGAAATTTTTTTCATATGTTCCAAAACCGAATTAAATATTTTTAAATGCGCATGTTAGTAAATATCCACTTTTTATTATAAAAAATCGGCTTAGCCGCTAGCCGATATAAGCCGCAATAATCGGCGGCGGCTAAGTGATTGTGAAAATCACCGGCGGCGGCTAATAGCCGGCTATTAGCCGACCGGCTTCGTGCTCTGTGCGCGAGTGCTGTCAAAGTTTTCATTGTGTCATACTCCTTTTGCTTTACACTTTTCTATCAAAGTTAGAAACGTCACGCAAAGCGACAAAGTTTTATCTGACACGGCCTTTATCGATAACATTAGTAAAAGCTTTGACAATATGGTATTTATCTTAATATAGCTGAACTCTTTGCACCTGGTAAAATTTCCCATTATATTATATTTGCACTGTTCTCCAAAACTTGAAAAATGAAGAAAAAATGTAGTGTCATAAGGGCTTTAACAATGCCCCACGGTTTTATTTTAGTCTGATCAATGCCCCATGTTGGTGAGGAGAGTGGTGTGGTACTGGCACCTGGTACTACATAATTATTTTTTAACTTTTAGTGCATTATCTGCATCATTTTTATGTTTCATTACAATAAAACCATTTAACAAAATTTTTTTTTTAATTATTTTATTTTATGATACATTTGATGGTATATTTATTACAAGGTAGTGACAAGAATAAAACAAGTACAACATTAAAACAACAACATTGCTTTTTTAACCCAAATTGATTATTAGGCTAAGGTTCGTAACGTTATATTCAGAAAGAATTTGGCGTGATTAATATTCCAAGAAACAAGTGAAAAATTAACACCAACTTAATTTTTCAACGCACACAGCAGATCAGAGTAGCGCCAGTTTCGGAGTCACTACACCTCCATCGTCAGTGCTCACGTGTATTTTGATTATCACCACTTGTCAGGTGGCTCTGTTGAATGTGATTTCAATTCTCATGTACACAACTTTTTCGTAAAAATTTAATACGAGAATTAAATTACTCCCAAGCTGATATTAACTGCACTTTCCCAACGTTTATTTTTTTCATTACCATTTTTCTGATTTTTGTTCTACTCAAGGCAAACTTTTTTGGTTTGATTTTAGACTTAAGTATATATGAACATGTAAACATGTGGAAAGCTCACGTCAGTAGATAATTGTTTATTAATATGAATATTTCGAACGTATTTGCTTTGTAAATCCAAATTGAATATTAGGCGAAGGTTCGTAACGTTATATTCAGAAAGAGTTGGGCATGATTAATATTCCAAGGGACAAGGGAAAAATTAACATCAACTTAATTTTTCAACGTACACAGCAGTACAGAGTAGCGCCACAAAAAAGTTTGTCTTAAGTAGAACAAAAATCAGAAAAATGGAAATGAAGAAAATAAACCGATAGCAACGCTGGGAAAGTGTAGTTAATATCAGCTAGAGAGTGATTTAGTTCTCTTATTAAATTTTCACGAAAAAGTTGTATATATAAGAATTAAAATCACATTAAACAGAGCCACCTGACAAGTGGTGATAAGCAAAATACACGTGAGCACTGACGATGGAAGCGTAGCGGCTTGCGAAAGTGGCGCTACTCTGTTCTGCTTTGTACGTTGAGAAATTAAGTTGATGTTAATTTTTCCCTTGTTCCTTGGAATATTAATCATGCCCAATTCTTTCTGAATATAACGTTACGAATCTTAGCCTAATAATTAATTTGGATTCACAAAGCAAATACATTCGAAATAATCATATTAATAAACATTGCTTTTTATTGTTGTTTCTTTCCTGCTTCTGTCAAAAATATATATGATTTTCTTCACACTTGTTTTCTCTCGCACATACACACACATTTTGGTAGAAATGCAGAATTGGGAAAATTTTAAAGAAATCATAAGCTTAGTCTAGTCGGTATGTTGAATCTGCAAATGTATGCTAACACTCATATGCTTTAAAATAACAACAAATGCGTCTGTCAGCATATTCAATATGCTAAGCGTCTACACGGTATGCTGAAAGTACCAAATTTTTTGAAGTCAACATATAACAGCAAATGATATATCAACATATCAGTTAGCATACAATTTTTGCGTCTACATGATATGTTGAATTCTGTATGATGATATACATATGTATATGCAGAGTCGTGTAAACATTTGTTTATAAACTTCAAATAAATTTTACAATACTCTTTCTTTATTACTTATTTCTATCAATTATCGCTTTTATTACAAAATTAATATTTTTAGTGCGAAATAAATTTTTAAAAATAAAATATAATATCATCGATGTATATATCACTAGCATTGTTCTGAAGAACGCAAAAAATTAGAAAATACGCGAAAAATTGCTAAAATGTGTTGAAGAAATGGCTTAAGTCAAGAATACCAACGCTGTTGAAAATAAAAATAATAATAAACATGAAGTAATAGCCCTTTTAAGACAAAAAATTTTTGTGAATTTTTTTCGGCGCTCTCTTTTGGTTCCGGAGTTACGGGGTTCAAAACTTTTATTTTGAATTGGCCATAACTCCTGAAATTCTTCATGAATAATAAAAGCGCCCTAAAACACTTTTTTACTGGCATATCAGTTTTTGAAATCCATTAACCCATTGTGAGCCAAATGCAATTTAAAAAATTAACCCGACTTTTTACGTAAAAACTCCGTTATCTCAAAAACTTACCCATATAACGAATGTTATATACCCATGTATATAAACTTATAGAGAACTTTCTTGAAAGCTATCACTAATGAAATACGGAAGATATGCAACTTCAAAAATGATTTTTCAAAAATATACGGCCATGTTCTGAAAACCAATTCGTTTTGAAACCGCAAAACTTCAGGAAAAAATTCAACTAAAACGGTCATTTATTGCAACTTTTTAATTTATTTTTATGTTTTAAATGTTTCAGATATTTTATTCGAACTTAACTTCGAATGCACTAAATTGTCCGATTAAAAGAACACTGTTTTTAATTTGTGTAATTTTGCGATTTCAAAACGAAATGGTTTTCAGAACATGGCCGATATATTTTTTTCGAGGCAATCTCCATGTGTGCATTGGTATGTAGGTAAATGAAAAGTGGTGTTTAGTTTAGGAGATGTTAAAATTTATAACAGTTTTTTTGCTAATCAAAACATCTTTCCTCAGCGAAGCCACTATTCGACATACATAGAGGAGAAAATCCTTAAGCTCTCCAAAGGCCAGTTAGTCAGACAATCTTTACTCAGCGAAACCACCATTCGACATAAATAATGAAAATAAGTATATCAAATGAAAACTTGGAAGGCTCTCTACAAAATTATATACATGCTTAATTATCGATATATTGGTAATTTTTTCAGATAACGGTGTGTTTACGTAAAAAGTCGGGTTAAAAATGTTTAAAACAGTATTTGGTTCAGAATGGGTTAACGGATATCAAATTGAGTTGACGGATTGTTTATACCAGTAGAAAGGTATTTTATAGCGCTTTAAAATGATGTACATATAGTTTATATCTGTGCAGAATTGTAGGAGTTATGGCCAGTTCTAAATAAAATTTTTCAGCCCCGTAACTCCGGAACCAAAAGAGAGCGCCGAAAAAAAATTCACAAATATTGTTTGTCTAAAAAGTGCTATTACCTCATGATTTTTTTATTTTAACTTTCAACAGCGTTGGTATTCTTGACTTGTTCCGAAAAAATTACTAAACTGCAAAGAATAAGAAAATCAAATAAGTCGCGAAAGTAGCGAAAATACGCAAGTAATTGATAACGTCCCCGAAATTGCAATGTCACGTGCCGAATCAGACAACATAGTTAACATATAATATGAGTGTTGAGCTAAAATATAAATTCTATATGCTATCAAATTTGTTATATGCTAAAAAGCTTGCGTACGATTTTCAACAAACAACATATCTGTCAGCATACGTAGTAAATTTGTTAAAACGTAAAAATATGGTGTCTACACGATATGCTAAAATCGTGAACATACGTTTGTTGACAACGTTAAAAAATGGCCGCCATATGTGGTTAAACATACGTATGTTGAAAAAATTTTGTGTCTACACGATATGTTGGCACGGGTAACAAATTTTTTATCATAAATATTCTGATTCAACATATCGTCTAGACTAAGCTATATGTGAGTGTTGTTTTTCTTCCGACGGGGTTTTTAGAATTTGGAACGATTTTCCGTCATCCCACGTCAAATTTGGTTTGTAAACAGACCGGTTTCGGCTATGTGCCATCTTCAGTGTTCTATTGAATACTGAATGAATATTTAATTCAATAGAACACTGAAGATGGCACATAGCCGAAACCGGTCTGTTGACAAACCAAATTTGACGTGGGATGATGCAAAATCGTTCCAAAATCATATTTTCTTCAACACTACCTAGTAAATTAATCTACCTTGGATTCCATGCTCTAATTTCTGCTTTTCAAAAGTTTATCTCTTGTGTCAAAAATTCTATTAGCCCCCAGGGCTAGTGAAATTTTATTCACCTCAGAAGTGTCAAAAATATATTAAGAATAGTACTTTCTACCTTTTGGCACACACCCAAAGATTTAAATCGCAAAGGCATAGTTTTTTTACAATTTAGCCTTTAAATGCATCTAGTTGCCAATTGGCAACAAAGTCTTCATATTTCTTTATTTCCTACAATAACAAGAAATAACTGTTAAATTCATTGTGTAGCCATGTGAATACATAGGGCGTGCGTCAAATGGTAGAAAAGTACTATGGTAAACAAATATTTGCCTATGGGGAAAAATGTCATGTTTCTGCTGTGCCAAATGAAATCTTTTTTGACAATATAAAATTTTGAAAAAATAAACTATAAAATTTAAAAAAAAAATGGGAATGAAGAAAAATAAACCGATGGCAACGCTGGGAAAGTGCACTTTAATATCAGCTTGAGAGTGATTTAATTCTCCTATTCAATTTCCACGAAAAAGTTGTATATATAAGAATTAAAATCACATTCAACAGAGCCACCTGACAAATGGTGATAGCAAATACACGTGAGCACTGACGATGGAAGTGTAGCGGCTTCCGAAAGTGGCGCTACTCTGTTCTGCTGTGTATGTTGAAAAATTAAGTTGATGTTAATTTTTCCCTTGTTCCTTGGAAAATTAATCATGCCCAATTCTTTCTGAATATAACGTTACGAACCTTAGCCTAATAATCAATTTGGATTCACAAAGCAAATACGTTCGAAATAATCATATTAATAAACAATTAGCTACTGGCTTGAGCTTTTCACATGCTTACATGTTTATATATACTTAAGTATAAAGTCAAATCAAAAAAGTTTGTCTTGAGTAGAACAAAAATCAGAAAAATGGGAATGAAGAAAAATATACCGATGGCAACGCTGGGAAAGTGCACCTTAATATCAGCTTGAGAGTGATTTAATTATCGTATTCAATTTTCACGAAAAAGTTGTATATATAAGAATTAAAATCACATTCAACAGAGCCACCTGACAAGTGGTGATAGCAAATACACGTGAGCACTAATAATGGAAGCGTAGCGGCTTCCGAAAGTCGCGCTACTCTGTTCTGCTGTGTACGTTGAAAAATTAAGTGGATGTTAATTTTTCCCTTGTTCCTTGGAATATTAATCATGCCCAATTCTTTCTGAATATAACGTTACGAGCCTTAGCCTAATAATCAATTTGGATTCACAAAAAAATACGTTCGAAATAATCATATTAATAAACAATTAGCTACTGGCTTGAGCTTTTCACATGTTTACATGTTCATATATATTTAAGTATAAAATCAAACCAAAAAAGTTTGTCTTGAGTAGAAAAAAAATCAGAAAAATTGGAATGAAGAAAAATAAACCGATGGCAACGCTGGGAAAGTGCACTTTAATATCAGCTTGAGAGTGATGTAATTCTCGTATTCAATTTTCACGAAAAAGTTGTATATATAAGAATTAAAATCACATTCAACAGAGCCACCTGACAAGTGGTGATAGCAAATACACGTGAGCACTGACGATGGAAGTGTAGCGGCTTCCGAAAGTGGCGCTACTCTGTTCTGCTGTGTACGTTGAAAAATTAAGTTGATGTTAATTTTTCTCTTGTTCCTTGGAATATTAATCATGCCCAATTCTTTCCGAATATAACGTTACGAACCTTAGCGTCAAGTTCATTAAGATATCGTAAGTCATACGTTGGCTACACGTAACTGATTTTAACAACTTTTCAGTTGAAGAAATTACATAATAATTGCGGGGCTGAGAAACAAAGAGATACAAGTGCTAAAACTAAAAAAAGTAGTTAATTGTAGAAATCAACACTTAATACTAATATCCATCACACTAACAAAAATCAGACCTGCATGTTAATCTAAAAAAAAACTGTAATTACTCTTTCTTACATTTTGCTTCTTAGTTAGACTGAAAGCGTTACTAACTCCGAAATTAAATATGTAAATGAAAATTAATTAGGATATAATATTGACTTATTTCGGCTGTTTTATTTTGAGGATAGGAATTTTATAGCGATTTATATGTAATACCTTTTCTGCATTTCCTGATGTTAACATATCGTCTCTACCATGTCTAAGCAATCCTCTATGAGAAATTCAGCATTTTGCAGCAAAGCGTATCGTACAAATTGGAGGGCTACGATCCGAATTTAAGAAACGCATTTTGTACATTCGATAGTTGAACATGTAACAAATTTTCATCGTATCTTGCAAGCATTTCTTTTGCGAGTATGTACAGCTAAATACATATTGTAAGCAAATTGCTTTAAACTCCTGTTGGTTCGGAAGAGATAATAGTTCTAGTTTCTCTGAACATCCTATGCCATCATCAATTTTAGCCGAGTGTCTGCACACACGTTCAATTTATATCGTGATGCATTCCAACAAATCAAATTCATGAAGTGAAACACTATTTTAAAATAATTGAAGTACCTACTACAAGTGTAAAATAATTAATGTTTGTTCATTGCTCAAATTTCTTATAATGAAAATCCCCAAATCCCTCCCCACGAAAATCTGTCCCCAAAAAGAATTTAAAATCCCCAATTTGGGGACAAATTCCCTCATCTGGCTACACTGATAATTATATTTTACATGCATAAAGATTAGAATTTGTTGGTGATTTTTAATCAAAGACGTACCAACTTGAAACCAAATGACTTTTTGTACTGTATTCATTTCTTTAGTACGTCGGAAGTGCATTTCGCATGTGACACTTCGTTGAGCCGGTAATTTTTGGTTGCAGCCCAATGGCTCTCAACTTCTGCCCAAGAGCGGTTGTCCATGAGAAGCGCTTAAATACTGTCGTCTATGTTTTCTGGAGCATCTAAAAATATATATGTATCAAGTAAGTCAAGTTTTAAAAAAACTTTGGAACTTTGGAGCTATTACCTAGATTTAAAACCCTTTTATTAGTATCCTGTGAGGTTTTGTGGAAATAAAGTTGAAAGTCCATAACACGCGTTACACACGGTAAATGTATGTGACGAGTTAAGCTTAAAGTCCATAACACGCGTTACACACGGTAACGCGTTATAAGCGGCTGTCAAAAAAGTGGAATCAGTGTAACTGTAAGTGACGAGTTACATAGCACAAAGCGTAAAACGCTTGACGCGAAAAGTAGGTTTACTTTCTACTTTTGTATGCGTCGCATGCGCCATGAAAAAATGACAGCTGTTTTTGATAGATAGGGATGATGACAAATTATATTATATTTTCAATGTTATCGATAAATATGTTTGTATGGTGGATTATTTTTTTAAATTTTATTTACAAAAAAAGAAGTCTTTAATAAAAAAACCCTATCGCAATAGAGTTTACAAATGTTTTCAAGAATAAAATACATTAAAATTAATTTTTAACACAATTCTTTCATCATTTACTCTTCTTGACATTAATTCAATAGTTGGACCTCCTACCACTCTTATGAAAACATCAAAAGGAACATTTATGATACGTACTAAAGAATATTATTAAGTTAAAATTTTCAGATGAAGAACCTAAAGAAAATACGTTGAAACACCTTTTGTCTACCTGGAACTTAAAATACACCATCGGTTTCTTTGAAGGTAATATTATGTTTTTATATTTGCATTAGCCTTAAGTGTTACTAAAAACATTTTTTTAGAACAAAATATCACTATTAAAACCCTTTCGATAATCTCAGCTAATGATATATTTGAAATTGGTCAACAATTGAAAATCGGCGACAAAATACTACTTAAGTATAATTTTGAAAAATGGAGGTCAGATCAAAATCTGCCGTTAATGGCTGAAAATATTTTGAACTCTGAGGATTCTCCAATAGTGTCGTCAGCATTTCATCCATCGCATTTTTCTAGTATTGATTTCGAAACAGAAAATTTAAAAGTAAAACTTTTAGATAGCCTCAAATACCACGGACATGGCTGCAAAATTTTGGAATGTTATGAAAAGTGTAACAAAATCACTGAAGAACAACGTGCATACATTATTAATATTATTATACAATATTTTGAGTCGAAAAACATTTATATGTCTCTTCAAACAAGCTATCGATTGGAAAACCAAATTTTAAACATTTTCCCAACGGAAAAACTAGAGTACTACAGAACGCAACGACGGGGAAAGATATATGTAAAATATTACAATAAAAAGAAGTTATTAAAATCATCTATAAACTGCCAATCCGACATTTCTGCAATTTCTACTAATACAGAGGTCACCACACTAGGTAAACATATGTGTATCTATGTATATATCACATAAATATTCGTAAACTTCTTTTTAGTACCTGAAAATGATGCAATTTTACACCTCCAGAGACTTAAATTTGATAACCTGTGAGCAGATGAATACAATTCTACATGGTCAGCTTTCAGAAACTTTCTTTTAAACGAAATAGAGAATGAATGTCAAAACATTAGAGAGGTAATTAATTTATTTCCAAAATATAAAGGACTCGATGGATATAAATTGGTTTGTTTTTCCATAGTTCTAGTTAGGTATATTTATAATAACAAAACTTATTTTTTCAGATTGACAGTGATTTTAATAAAACTTTCAAGAGCACGGCTATAATTATGAGTTGGGAAGATAAATTTATAAATCAGTTTAATCATCTAAAGAACAACACAGGCCAAAAAGATGAGAATATAAAGGAAATTTTGGTCAAAATAGATATCGGCGAAATGGAAAATGGTATGTTTCTATTTTATATTGCAAAAAAGGAGTATTTCATATACATATGTATGTATATATTTTCTTTCAGATAAAGAAGTATTTTATTTAAAGATATTGTGGTGTCTGCACTATGTTTTGCATCCGACAAAAAAATTTTGCGAGAAAATAGCAACGGAAAAAGAGAATACGGAAAGTTTACCATGCTAGATTCTCAAGAATCATTTATTTATATAAACCAGGGATTGAAACCGAACCCGAACCTGAACCCAAACGGATTGAGGTTCGCTGTTTATAAAAACTTTGAACCCGAACCCGTGAAACCCAAAAATTCAGCAAGGTTCGGGTTCAAAAATAAAAAAAAATTATTTAATAAATGAATAATAAAAAACATTACATTTCTTGCATGCAAAAAAATTAAAAACAAAATCAAAATAAAATAACGACCAAAGCAAATTCATACCAGGGCTCAAATCGTCACATCCGTGAATGTACAACTCGTCACGTAAAAACGCCATTTTCGGATTATGACATACGTGAACGTACTATAATCCCATACAGTTTATACGATTGACGTGTCACGTAATTCATTTTAGTACGATTGCCGATACGATCACGGATGTGACGATTTAGCCCCAGGTGGCAGCACTCCGAAAGCTAACTATTTTTTGCAATTTTTAAAAGTGCTGAATGACTGCCAAAATTGTTTGCTTTTTCTTGTCCTGGGTATTTCTAATAATTTCTTATTTGAAGTCTATTTTCTTATGTCAATGCGGTACGTACGCTACAAAGTTGAAAAAAGTTATTTTGCAAGCTAAATAAGTTTAATTTAACTAAATTTAAAAAAAAGAATATACGGCCCTGTTCGGTAAACCGAATCCGAGTAAATTTCTCGATTTCCAAAAATAAATAATGCCCCCATTGATGTATTTTAAATCTTATATAGTAAATTAATTTCAGATATGATATTTTAAGCTCTAAAAAATATGAAATTGCAGAAAAGTATGAAAAAAGTGGATTTAATTTTTCTAAATCGAGCGTTTTAAAAACGACTCGATTTACAGAACGTATAAACGTGAATGCAAAATTGATTTATGTATTTTATTATTAAGAAAAATAATTGCGCGCGTTTAAATTTTGGTTTTAAGCCCGAACCCGAACCGAACCTGAACTTTTTATTTTGATTAACGCGAACCTGAATCTGAACCCATTTTTTCATGGTTTCAGTTCCTGATATAAACTCGACAATGCAGTCTTTAGAGGACCATTTGGACTTTTTATCTAAAAGAGGTGAACCCATTCAGCCATTTCTGTTAGGTTTGGGTGAACTAAAAACATTTAAAATTAAAAATTTCTTTCTTTATTTGGATGGCCAACTCTTGTTATTTGATGGCTTTCAAAGAGCATTCAATATATGCTTTAAATCAATTCATTTATTTAATGTAGAATATCCGTAGAATATCCAAAATGGGGCAGTTTGAATATATGTAGAGAAGTATTTGTATAATATTTCAAAAACTGAAAACAAAAATAGCAAAGTTTATATTCTACTAGATGAATTGTCGAAAATACACTTGTAAATATATTATATGCAATAACTTATTTATTAATGAATTTAAAATTGTTAGTATCAATTACTTATAAAATTATTTAACATCGAAAACTTGTTTAATAAAATAACCTCTTAAAGGCAAAAATAAAAACCAAAAACTGTATTTTAATAATAAAAAAGAGCTGAGTCGCTATTATGATGACATAATATAATTATATAAATGTCATGTTACATTTCATTAATGAAATATAATCATTGCAAAAATGACAAGTTGTAGTAAATTCAATGAAAACTAATAATCGCATATGTGTAAAACGAACGTTTCATTAGTGAAACATTTCATTTTACCAATGACTAAATTCCATAACATTAATGAAAATATTATATTGAATGAAGTACGCATTTCATTGTCATAATGATATTGTACGTTAAAAAAACGTTTCTAAAAAAATATATATACATATCTTTATATTAATGAAGAAACGTCATTCTATTTATGACATATTTGCAGTTAATGAAACATATTTTATAACAGGAATGAAACGTTCTTTGGTTGCAAAATAATGACAAAATCATTACTGTAACGTAAAAAACCATTACATTTATGAAGTTTTTCCTTTGAGTGAACGCACAGCCATACCAAGTAAGCTCGCTAGTACGACATCTACAAATAACACAAGCATTTTGTTTTTGGAATATCATTGTACGATGTCAAAGCGAATCTTAAACCAAATAAAGAAATGTTTACGTGCAGCCATGAAAAAATTAAAAAAGAAAGTCAACTTCATCTGTTATGGATCATTCACTGATATAAATTTATGTATATGTAAGAGTAGGTTTATGTGAGCATCTTGTTGCCGTTTTCCAACAGTGTTTTTGGCCGGGTGGTTGGTGCGTTGGGTTTCAAATAATAATAAATACAAATATAAAACAAATTAGCTAAAAATTTGCTAACAGAAAATATATAATTTCAATTCACAATCTTGTTTGATTTTTTTTTTGGAAAATTTCAAGTACATTTCTTGTTATTAATTGAAAATTTTAAAAATAATTTCTACAAATTTCGTTTACTTGGATATACGAATTTTTTTAATAGGTTGTAATCTAAAAATTTTTTTACTCAATTCTTGGGTTTTTTAATCAAAGCGCATATTCATTTCTTTCTGTGTATTACGTAATTATTTTTTAGATTTTAGTGCACTATCTGCATCAATATTATGTTTCATTACAATAAAACCATTTACCTTAAAATGTTTCAGAAATTATTTTATTTTTGTTAGTTTTATTTTTATACAGACAAGGATCATAGCTATAATCGGGTGTCCCCAAGACACCACTCGTCTTTTTTTGTGATAATTTTTCCTGTGTAATGTTGCTACCTAGCAGTAACTTTCGTAATACTAGTACATAATATTTAAGATGATGACATTTCAACCGATTTTTTTATTAAAATCTTGACAACTATATTCGAAGCATAAAAAACAGCACGCAGAATTATTCGAATATGTATACAAATTCTTTGAAACCGGTTTTCGGTTCCGGTTTTGCACACTCTAATAATAATGCTAAACCATAATATTAGAATTGTTATTTTTATTTAGTTGTATGTATTTTGTATATTCATTGACAAAGTGCGTTAGTTGTAATGAACGATTAGTAATGTAAGACCGTCTTTATAAGTATTTTTTATCGGCCGGCATTGTTTTGAAATTATCTAAAAGAGCCGCTCATACCTAGAGATGTCTGTGTGCAAAACGTACATGCACATATCCACAAGACACATAATTGATCTACCTCTAGGTAAATAGTTCTTTTCTAGGTATAAAACATTTGCTTTTGAGGTGGATTAAGTAAATATTAAAAAGGGTTAAACTGTCTGACTGTGATGGGTAATTGATCTCCTTGACTAGTTAAAAATAACAACAACAAAAAAACAAGACAACGTTCGTCTAAAAGGCAGACGGTATTGGATAACATTTATTGAAAGTCCCACAAATAAAAAGAAACCAACTCAAACAAAAATAGATAAAACGAAAAATAGTTACATACATGGGTAGGTAGATAAAAAAAAAATTAAAATATAAAGAAAACTAATACGGACATTTATTACATCATCCGACAATTTAAAAAAAGCCGTTACACTGCACTGAGAGAAAAATCATTCATTCAGCCAATGAAGCTGCTTCATTGATATTTATAATATTATTACGAAATTAAAATGCAGATTTACATTTAAAGCGTAGTATGCAGCTCTGCCTGAAATTAATGGCGTTTTCTTTTCTACAAAAGTGTGTTGCACTATTTGCCCTTTTTAATGAAAATTTGCAATATAATCATGTTTCGAAGAAGTGAATTTATTAGAAATTATTGTATCATCACTTACGAAGAGAAATTTTTCCTTTAAAGGAATGTTAAATTGCAATTTTTTTAATAAAAAGTAAAAAGATTTCACTTTTTTTTGTAGAATAGAAAACGCCATAAGGCTGCTATAAGAAGTATGTGTAAAAAACAAACTGAAATTCAGGTTGGTAAATGTCTTAAAGAAATTTCCGTTTACTAGTACGCATTTCCAAAAGAAAAGTACATGGAATTTTGGCATTTATTGTCTATTACAGGCATGTTATAACAATAAGTGAAGAATATTTTCCGTCAACTGAAACAAAAATGAATGTTCAGACATTGTTTGGCCACGGAATTTTCGACATTTCTAATTTTTCGTACATTGTAATTAATTTTTACTGTTTTTCTGTGTTGTAAATTAAGAAATATATAAATATGTGTGTATGCAAACAAAATTCTGAATATAATTATGCACGATTATTTTTCCGTGTACAAATAAACGCAAAACTCCAAACCTGAATTTCAGTAAGAACTGCATACTATGCTTAAAGCTTGGTACGGAGTTCTTAAGGACATTCACATTCCCATAAGAACTGTGTGTAAAAAAAACTTACGGAAATTCATGTTAGTAAATTCCTTTGCTAGTACGGAGTTCCAAAAGAAAAGTACACGGAATTTTTGGCTGTTATTGTCCTTTAAAGGAATGTTACAACTCTAAAGGCTCATTTAGCCGACCGTAACGTTGATGTAGTGTTATGTGCTCATCGTTTCTGTCACAGTGAAAAGCTATGAGACAGAAACGATCGGCACATGCAACTACATCAACGTTACGGTCGGCTAAATGAGCCTTAAGTGGAGACGTTTTTCCGTAAACTAAACCAAAAATTATTGTTCATACAATTCTTTGTTCACGGAATTTTTAACATTTATTAATTGTCGCAAGCTTTAATTCATTTTTAGTATAAAGTTTTATCTCCTTCCTCTAAGATGGATTTTTATTAATTAAGAACAGTGCACTAATTATTGCTTTTCTCATTTTATATTTCAAACAATTAATTACTTGTTTTTATTAATAAATTTACATATTTTAGTTTATTACGAACATTTTCATATATCTGCCATTTTGAAGATGGTAGATGTTAGATGTTGCAAATGTAAATCCATGTTTCACACATTCAAAATTTTCCATGTGTTCCTGCGAAATGTATGCAGGTCAAAAATGCAAAAACTCCAACCACCAGTAATAAAGTAGAGTTGTGATGTTCCGGAACGACCTAGTTCCATGGAACGATTCCCTAAATGGAACGGTACGGACCGATCCAAACGTTCCTTTTTATCGTTCCTTGTTCCCCAATTGCAAACCGTCTTGAGGAGTAATTAATTTGCTTTGACAAACGTTCACGACAACACATTTGCTTCATTCACTTTATTTGTGTACACTTTTTTGTATAGAGAATGATTTATTTATTTATGTTTACTATTTTTTTACAAATATTTACCGAAAACAAAGAATTATTTAATTGTTATTACGCCAGAAAATGCAAATAAGCCATGAAAAATGAAGATTTTACCTTAATTTTGTAGATTTTTTAGTCAAAATAAGATTTGAAGATCTTTTTCCCAAAATGAAGATTTTCTAATATTTTCTGATTTTACAAAATAAACAATATAACATTCAGTTTAGTAAAATGGTATATAAAGAAGTCAGAATTTTTATACTTTTTGTACTAGAAAATTTTTTTCCGCGCTGCAATTTCACGACGATTTTGAAGAAGCTTCTTTGAAGTCAATAAAAAGAAAAAACCAAACAACCGACGACAAAATTTAAAAGTTGTGTTTGATGAGTCACAAATAGTTACCAAGTTGCATTCACTGAGTCTACAATGTAAAGATTTGAGTTTTGCAATAATCGAGGTTGCGCTCATTGAGTGTTGCAGTAACCGAGGGCGCACTGTACATATATATGATCTTATAAATGTACAATGTAACTTACATATATAACTAATAGATTATAAGAAATTTAATATTTGACATATTGTCATAATTATATTTTAAATGAAATTTATTTGCTGGTGTTTAAGCATTGTCTATAGCCATTTCAATGGTGCTTTACCAAATCGTCAGTAGACTTCAAACACACTTTTGAACAGTTACAAACCCCTTATCTTATGTACATACTTTAAAAACCCATTTGAGAATTTTGTATAACTTTCAAAGTATACTGTGCCATATGGCGTTATTTTTCAATTGATTGAGAAATAAGGCCATATGGCCTTATTGCACATGGCTTTATTGCACTGCACCTGTTTGAAGTCTACTGACGATTTGGCAAAGCACCAATGAAATGCATATAGACAATGCTTAAACACCAGCAAATAAATTTTATATAATATATTATAATTTTAATATAAGTAACCTGTTTGAATTGAATTTTGAGTTTCGATGTTTACATATTAATTTTTATGTTTTTATATACATACATACATATATGTACATAGGTATATGTTTAGCAACTTTATTATAAATAGTAATAATGAATATAAATATACATATATTACACATAAACATTTTTTTGAAGATTTTATTTTCTAAAATGAAGATTTTTTTTCGAAGAATGAAGGTTTTTCCCCGAAAATTTCTGGCACCACTGAGCGACAGAGACATTCTCTCGTTCCTCGTTCATTCACTGTTCAAACAAAAACCGAAACGATGAACGAAAGGAACGACTTAGTTGATTTTGTCTTGCGGATCGGTCGGAACGATTCCATAAAAGAACGATTTCGCACAACTCTATAATAAAGTTATAACTTAAAATATCAATCATTTAATGTAACTTTGGTCGTTATATTAGCAGCCTGAGAGTATTTGAAAATATAAAATATTGTTGACATGCAGTGTTGCCAGAATTTTTAGGGATAAAAACTGCAAAATTTAAAAATTGTTCAGGAAAAAATTTGCAAAATCTGCATTTTATTTTTAAAATCTTCAAAACCATTTTAACAATTTATTCAAGAAACTGACAAAAAATGCAATTGCGTATAAGGTATGTACATTTGGGTGGAGCGTCAGATTTGTTTGCGAATTTCAATTTCGAATAGCAAAAAAAGGTTTAGTTTTATTTTTAGATACATGGGAAAAATAATGAAATAAAAATTTTGACTTACTTTTTGACCTCTACCGCAGCATCAAGAATTTGAATATGAGATCAAATCGGTCAATTTGTGGAACATCATATGATGCAACATTATATATGTTTTGTAGCTGTTATAACTCATTACACTCCAATCATCCACTATTTTATACATCCAAGGTCAGATTTCAGACAAACTTAAGATGAAATAATGAAGCAAATTTTCTAATTTCTAACTCTTTGTCATATGTTGTAAAAAAAAACTTTTTCTAAGATAATTTAGGGTCGCTGAACGCGAAAATGATATTCATTTATTTTTCTTAATGCGCGTTTTCCCGATATTCGCGAAAAACAAGTTTTTTTGCTTTTTTTTAGTTTTTTCGTTTATTGGGGAAAATTCCGCGATGGCTCATCTGAATAAAATAAATTGCACACTGTTGTATAGATATCTCTCTATTCTTTCATTCAATACACTGATTGGGCCGATCGTATAAAAAAAGTATGCAGTTACAGGCCTTAAAAGCTTAAAAAAGTATATTTTTAGACCTTCTCCCACAAACGATAATTTTAAATTGCTCCATTAAGATGAACAAATATACTAAGTATATTTTTTTCGGGCTGTATTTCAAAGATAATTTTATGACGATCACATGATGGATGCAATCGCTAAATTCTGATAAAAAAACGAAGAGTTATTAGATCTTAAGCGAAAACAGCTATATTATTTTTTAATTATTTTTCATACAAAATTAATTTAAATCAGTTTGTATTAAAAATATTTTTTTGATTATAACTTTGCTTATAACTTTCTTATATTTAGAGTGTTTGTATAGTTGACCTGTGTTACTGATTCTTATATTTTGCCATATCTCCTCGATCTTAAACTTTTTTCATGCGTCACAAAAATGTTTTTCACGTGTAGCCTTAAAAAAATTATAAAAATTTTTTTTCTATAGTAATGAAGCAAATTAAAATAAAATTCATATAATTTCTCTAGCTTCCAACTGTGGTAAAGGGTTAAAAGATATGTCGCAAAAAATTAAAAAAATATTTTTTTGTATATAATTTAGCTAGATGCAACCATGGTAGAATAATACACTAGGTAGCCCTGGAACGCCAGCTGATTTTTTTTTCGTGGTACGAACTATCAAATGTTGTGTATATGTGAAATAGCTTATATATTTTTTTAGAAATAGGACCACGAGGGGAGATAAGGGGGAATTTCTGCCTCTCTCAGACTATCTAACCAATTTCAATGAAATTTAAAACATGGATAGATCCAAGTCAAGAAAGATACATAGCCTATATATTTTTGTAGAAATATGACCACGAGGGGAGATAAGGGGAAATTTCTGCCTCTCTGAGACTACCTAACCAATTTCAATGAAATTTAAAACATGGATAGACCTGAGTCTACTAGGAGACATAGCTTATATACCATTTACAACGAGGGTGAAGAATATTTAACCAATTTTAATGAATTTCAAAACATGGATTGATCTAAGTCTAGAAAGATATATCCTACTAATTTATAAATGTGAAAAATTGTATGTTTGGATATTTGGATGTTTCTTTGTTTGAACCACAATCACGCGAAAACCACTTCAATGATTTTTATGAAATTTGGAAGACGGATAGATCTTAGTCTGGAAGGACACATACAATACATATTTTTTCAAAAATAGGACCACGAGGGAGGTAAAGGGTAATTTCTGCCTCTTTAGACCATCTACCCAATTTTAATAAAATTTATAAGATGTATAAATCTGAGTTTTGAAGGACACATAGGTTGTATATATATGAAAAAGTAGGACCACGAAGGTAATAAGGGGCCATTTTTGTCTCTCTGAAACTATCTAACCAATTTCAATTAAATTTAAAGTATAGATAAATCTGAGTCTTGAAGGACAAATAGGCTATATATTTTTTAAAAAATAGGACCAATACGGGAGGTAAGTGGCAATTTCTGCCTCTCTGAAATTATCTAACCAATTTTAATGAAATTTAGAACATTAAAAGATATGAGTGTTGAAGTAGGACGACGAGGGGACGTAAGGGGAACTTTTTGCCTTTCAGAGACTATCTACCCAATTGCATTGAAATTCAAAAAATAGATAGACCTAAGTCTACTAATATACATCCTACTAATATTATAAATGTGAAAGTTTGTATGTTTGGATGTTTGAACCACTATCAGGCGAAAGCCGCTTAATGGATTTGAATGAAATTTGGTAGACTGATAGGACTGAGTCTGGAGGGACACATAGGCAATAAATTTTTTCAAAAATATGACCGTGACGGCGGGCAATTTTAATTAAATTTGAAAAGCAGATAGATCTTAGTCTGCGAGCACACATGGGTTATATATTTTTCACAAGTAGGACCACGAGGGGTTAAGGAGCGATTTCTACCTCTTTGAGACTATTACATCAAAGGCTAGAACGAAACATAGGCTATATATTTTTCAAATATAGGACCACGATGGGGGTAAGGGGCAATTTCTGTCTCCCATAAACTATCCAACCAATTTTAATGAAATTTAGTGCTTGGATAGATCTGAGTCTGGAAGGACACAAGGCTACATTTTTTTTCAAAAATAGGACCACGAGGGAGTAAGGGGCGATTTCTGCCTTTCGAAAAATATCTAACCAATTTTAATTAAATATGAAACACAGATAGATTTGAGTCTTGACGGATACATAGGCTATACATTTTAAAAAAGGACCTACAGGGGGGAGGGTTAAGGAGCATTTTTAGCCTCTCTGAAACTATCTAACCAATTTTAATGAAATTAAGAACAAGGATATAACACAGTACAGAACGACAAGTAGGCTCTATATATATTCAAAAATAGAGCCACTAGGGACAGGGAGCAATTTCTACCCTTGCGAAACTATATATTTTTTCAAAAATAGATCTATGCGAGGACACATGGGTTACTTATTTTTTTAAGAAATAGGACCACGAAAGGGGATAAGGGGCGATTTATGCCCCTGGTATGTAAAGGGTGGGCAAATTTGAGCTTAGGAAGTAAATAGGCTGTCAAATTATGAAATCTCAAGAGTTGAGCTGTCACCCTTTGGCATTTAATTAGAAAAAACTTGGGAAATTTTAGCCATGAATCGCTATATTCTTGAACAACGAAATTTAATTGTGAAAATTTACTATCAAAGTTGTGAAAATTTTACTGTATCACTTGGTAAAATTCGAGCAGCTTTTCCTCGTAATTTTTATCAAACAAAACAAAAAATCTAAAAATAGAATACTCCTGGCTATGGCTATCGTACATGTACTTTTTTTGCCGTACACAAACTAAAAGTATTGTTACAGTCGAAAATGTTTGGTTGAAATGTTCATGTTAGTGTACGGAACCAAATTTTTAAACAAAATACATTTGTGTTTGTGCTCGGCGACGTACAAAATTTAGATACAGACATAATTGTTATGAAAATAAAAATATATGTTTTTTGCTTTGAGCTGTGTTTGCTTATGCTGACTTTAGACGACATGTTTTTTACATATGGCTTGTTAGGTGTGTGAGACATATGTAACTTCGCATGTTTGTCAAAATTGTCAATTTACAGACGGTTTATAATATTTGCTTTCACACGTACATGTGCAATGATATCTGACATAACCTCTGAGTGTTCACAACAGCTGAGTTTTTGCACAATTTTCGTAAATATATAAAGCGCTCTTTGCTTTTTAATGTTTTTTCAGCCAAACCACACTTTTGATCATTTAATACAGCTGATGTCAGATGCCTTGTCAGATGAAAATAGAACACGCTCTAATTGAAAATTTTTCATCTGACTTTGCTTCTGTAAATGTCATCTGACAATGTTTCATATGTTTCACACGGCATGTATCACTTTTGCAGTGGGAAATTTGACAAGTCAGATGTAAAATACATATCGTCTAAAGTCGGCATTATATATATGTACGAGATTTGTACACAGTGTGTGTACTTTTCTGAACTCTGGATAAAATTAAACGTGTCAGAATATTTAATGAGGAGAAAATAATTTATGCTGACTTTAGACGACATGTTTTTTACATATGGCTTGTTAGGTGTGTGAGACACATGTAACTTCGCATGTTTGTCAAAATTTTCAATTTACATACGGTTTATAATATTTGCTTTCACACGTACATGTGCAATTACATCTGACATAACCTCCAAGTGTTCACAACAGCTGAGTTTTTGCACAATTTTCGTAAATAAATCGCTCTTTGCTTTTTAATGTTTTTTCAGCCAAACCACACTTTTGATAATTTAATACAGCTGACGTCAGATGCCTCGTCAGATGAAAATAGAACACGCTCTAATTGAAAATTTTACATCTGACTTTGCTTCTGTAAATGTCATCTGACAATGTTTCATATGTTTCACACGGCATGTATCACTTTTGCAATGGGAAATTTGACAAGTCAGATGTAAAATACATGTCGTCTAAAGTCAGCATTAGCTAGATGTTGTGTTCTTATTCCTTAGTATACCAATAGATCTGGCTAATAGTATTACAGAAGAAAAATGGGATACAATTAAAGACCATACGACTATTGGTAAATAGTTAGTTTTACGAATTGTTAAATTCTGTATAGATGACAGTAAATATTTTCAATGTGACAGACAACAAAATATTTTCTCAACGAAAATGTCTTTCTATGGGATGTCCATTTTTCCCGGTTGTAGCTGACATAGTAATGGAAAAACTACTTGATACATGTATTAAGAGATTACATAGTAAACCAAAATTTATAACGAAATAAGTGGATGATTTGTTTTGCATTATTTTAGGATCTGATATAGAAAATTTACTAACCATATTTAATATTTAATTTACAATTGAGGTGGAATGTAATAGTAACAAACTTTCGTATTTAGATACAGTAATAATTAGAAAGGGTAATAACCAGGGACAGGGGTTTCATGCAAATGCATGTTTTTTCCCTTGAGCCGGATTATTGCAAAATCGAAATATCTTTACGAAATAATGAAAGTGGTTAAAAATTACATCGATTGTTAGTGCATATTTTGATGAAAATGCAAACTTTTGCATATTTTTGCTATAAATGCATATTATTGTGTCATATTTTGTGAAAAATTCGTTATATTTGAACATTTTACTATAAATGTTTGATTTTAGAAAAAAATGCCAAAAGTGAAGCCATCGACCAGAAGTGCTTTAAGCAAGTATGTGTCAGAAAACAATGAAGTTTTCAAAACTAATAGACTAGTGCTTTTCTGTAAAATATATGATAGATCAATATCGTTTTAAAAAATGTTTATAGTGGATCAACATCTAAAATATCAAAAGCACAAAGATAAACATGCACAACGTATTGGAAATTCCTCTCAGGTATTAATGTATAGTAGACCGAATAAAAGTAAAACAAGTTCGTTTAGCATAGAGCTATGTAAGACATTTGTCTCTGCCGACATTCCTTTACATAAACTAAGCAACAGTGATCTAACAATTTTTTTTTAAATATATATAGTACGAGAGCCGACTGCAAATTTCTGCACTCATATGTTTCTTAATGAAATAATTTTTTTTTAATATTTTGAAGAAGTGGCATATAGTGGTGATGGTTGCCTCCATAAATATGGCCGCAAGTATGTTTTGTCCTCTGGAGCGCGCCATATTGAATTTTATGTGATGTCACATATCCTATAACCAACATATGATCAAGACGCTTCTAATGATACCCCATTTTAATAGTGTAGTGTTAAAAGTCTCATTCATTCTTGTCTATATTAAACATCTGGCAACCCTAACTTGTGGCCAAATCAGAAATGGTTACCTATTTTTTCAACTTCCTTGCGAATCCCTCTATCACGGAAACTACAATTTATTTAAAGAACACATGACCGAAAATTACCACCAAAAAATAATTGGTCCTAATTCAATTAAAAATACATGTGGCTATATTTAAAGTGGCAACTCTGCACCACAATATTCGACCACTTCAAAATAGCAATACAAAATTTATTTCGTTAAAAAAACAGATGAGTGCAGAAATTTGCAGTCGGCTCTTAGGCCCAACTATAATATGCATAAGCCAGCTTAAAGTAATGTCAAAAAACAACGAAAAGCCTGTCAAATACTTAGCAAATTAGAGAACACTTTAAGGTAACTATATTGAACTTACATGAATGTATGTATGCAGCGTTGCAATATTTGTTATTTTTACAAATATATCGCACTTGCTTAAGACCAAGATTCTATTCTGCATGACGCAACGATTCATTAGAAGGAAAATCTGATAGAATTCTTCCAGATTTTCTTGTGAATGAAACAAGGTGTGTCGTTGGTGCCATAATACCACACAAAAATATAAAAAAACAAATGTTTTGAACTATTTATGCTGTTTTACATATTTCGTTAAATAATTTACAATAATATACACTCATAGAACAGCTATATGAAGCATATGTATGTCTAATTTATAAAGCATACATTGCTCTTTTTTAGCAACTACACCAAAAAGTGCAACTCTGATCGGATAGATAATATTAGTTTATGAAATTTAAAAAAAAAATTTTAAAATCAGACAGACTTGTCAACAAATCTGTCACACATATTCACTTAAGCCACACTATCATACTTTTTGAACACGAATGCGTTTTTTGATAGATCGATCTAACGACTAATTACATTTTCTTTTCTAGAAAAAATTTAACACTTTCTTATTTTTTATTAAATAAATCGGACTTCAAAAATTTTTTAAAGCAAAACTTTACCTTCATAAGAGATGGTACAATAATTTCTAACAAATTTACTTCATTCCAAAATGATTATACATATTGAAAATTTTTATTAAAAAGTGATTGCTTGCGTTTTTTGTAGAAAAGAAAACACCAATATTGCTCTAGAAATCTTATAGATAAAGTACTGACTATTAGTGATATGGATTTTGATAATAGAACTAAAGAAAGAATTAGAGATATATTATATAATAATAATTTCCCGAAACAATTAACATATAATTTGATAAGACAATATAACAGACAGAGGAAAAGTAAAATGACTACTGTTACCGAACCTAAAATTTACCAGTTATTTCCAAACGATTAGAAAGGTCGAAGATCTATGATATTAATAATTATAGGATGGCTCATAAGACATATAATACACTAGGTAGATTATTCAGTAAAACGAAGGATATGACTGAGAAATTAGATAGATCTAATATATGTAGTTTACAAAATACTATGTAAGGTTAATAATAATGAGAGATGTATATATATATATATATATATATATATATATATATATATATATATATATATATATATATATATATATATATATATATATATATATATATATATATATATATATATATATATATATATATATATATATATATATATATATATATATATATGTCTTATGAGCCATCCTATAATTATTAATATCATAGATCTTCGACCTTTCTAATCGTTTGGAAATAACTGGTAAATTTTATATATATATATATATATATATATATATATATATATATATATATGTATATATATATATATATATAATTATATATATATATATATATATATATATATATATATATATATATATATATATATATATATATATATATATATATATATATATATATATATATATATATATATATATATATATATATATATATATATATATATATATATATATATATATATATATATATATATATATATATATATATATATATATATATATATATATATATATATATATATATATATATATATATATATATATATAGTGTAGAATAAGTTTAAAATCCAGGCTTAGTGTAGAGCTCCTTCCAATGACCCAATTCATTTGAGCCGCTTTTAATTTCATTTGCGCCACCTTTGCATCTATGTGGGACTTCCATGTTAGACGACGATCAAGGTGAACACCGTTATATTTTACTTCAGTGTGTTGAGGTATAATTTTGGTATTGATTTGTATTGACCAAATTCCTGTTCAGGGACCCCTTGTAAAAAATTTTTTTATTTTTTTTTTGGTGGACCCCCTTTGAAGCCCAGGTTGTATTTTTTTATGTTGAATTAAAAACGCAAATAAGTAAAGAACAGAAGCATACATGTATGTATATTACAGTATTTTTCGGTTAATTGACCCTACGGTTAATTGGTTTCTACGCTTAATTGAACCACATGATCGGGCAAAAAAACATTGCATACGAAAACACATGTAAATTTCCTCGGATAATTGAACCCGGTTAATTGATTTTCCCGCTTAATTGGTTCAAAATTCATGTCATCAAAAATAAATTTCCTCTTACTTTTACCCGGTTAATTGCATTATTATTGCAAAATAATCTGGCATTTTTGCACATACATATTTGACATCATTTGTGAAAAACACTGGGTGGCATCTCTACTAATTTTATTTTACTAAATTTTATTTTTTTGTAAAACTAATGTGCACATAAATAGTGCATTTAATAGTACATATGTACCTACAATAATAAATACCTGCGTATACACATATATGTAAATTTTTTTCTGTTACTTGCATTTTTTCGTATAAGGTAAAAAAAAAATATTTTGAAAAACTTAAAGTGCACATATGAGATTTCTTTTAATTCATTAGTAGTTCCAATTATGCGTGATTTCTGTAATTGAACAAACTGTTCAATTAAACGGGATTCTTGTAATTGAACGAATTGTTCAATTAAGCTGGTATCGGCTAATTGGTTCCCCGGTTAATTGAACAAAAAGTTGTGCAAATTTTGATGTGCAATTAACCGAAAAATACTGTATTTCGATTAAACATACTAGGGCAACAAATACAATACAACAGAAAAAGGAATTTTTGTTTGTGTAATGTCGTCGTATAAGTCAAAAATTATTGTAAACAAAAATTAAAAGGACACGTAGCAAGCTATGAATTACATAAATTATTGAATTAAAAACACACACACACATACGAGTTTACCGTCGGAGTTATATCTTATAATATATAGTAAAAATTTAGTAAAATAAACTAATCACAATTTAAAAAAAGAACACAACACGTGGACTTTTTATAAACATAAACAAGACTTTGAATATTTTTATAACAAGCACTATCATTCAATAAAAATAAATATTTTTAAGCCCTCTGTGTATTTAATTACGTCTAAATATTAGTATTATTTTGATTTATGCATTAGGGTGACACTTGTTTTGAAAAAATTCGACTTCTCTCAGTCTCATCCCCCAGTTTTGTGGGAACTGATAAAAAAATGATGCTGACAAATTTTCAAGTCCGTCGGTTGGGGGCAAGACGTGCCGCTACGAAAAACCATAAAATTTACTTTTCTTGCCACATAACTTCAAAAATATTCCCCCTTATCGTAGTTGGCGATTTTGTGGAGAAAATTAATCCTTTGGTAATAGATTAAAGAAAAATGTTGTTTGTTTTCTTTAATCTACTACAAATTGTCGAATTTGAAGTCGAAAAACGCCAACCACAATAAGCCCCATTTATTCCACAAAAAAGTTTTTTATAAAGAAAGTGTTGCTTGTGAAGTTTGCAACATTTCATATCCTTACAAATTTTCTCTAAATCTAATAGTTATCAAAATAAATATAAACTTGTCATGTATCATTAGGTTATTTTATTGCTTCTTTCGTCCTCCCAGTTCATGACAACTAAAAACACAAATCTATAAGGTTTTGGAATGGAGCAATTGAAAGAGGTTTCTTATGTAATTTGGGGCGCTGAACCCGAATCTGAAGTCGGTTTATTGGTTTTGGTAATATTTTTCGAGATATACGCTTTTTTCAAAAATGAAATGTTAACTTTCGACAATAATATTATTTTGAAGTCGTACCAACATTGTTTTTAATCAGCTCAGTAGTTTCAGAGATATCGTGGAACTTCTGTAAAAAAAAATATTTATATCAAAATTTTTGTTTTTCAAACATTCAGAAAAAAAATAAAAAAATTAACAAAACATATATTTTAGTGTGCAGCCCAGGTGTCTACTGAAACAGATTAAGGCTACGCTAAAGCACATTATTCTGCCTGGTGATTGGCTATATATGTACTTCGTTTGGAGTCATCAGGATTGCTCCAAGAAACTTCATTCTGTGAGCCATTACAACCGGACAATCGCGGAGGTTCCGGTGCCTCTTCTTTCTAGGTAAGACATTCAGCCCGCTCTTTCCAACACGGCCTTCATAGCCAGGCACGCCGCATAACGTCAGCTTATTATGAGTGTCCAGTTCATTAAGATATCGTAAGTCATACGTTGGCTACACGTAATTGATTTTAACAACTTTTCAGCTGAAGAAATTACATAACAATTGCCGCGCTGAGAAACAAAGAGGTAGAAGTGATAAAACTAAAAAAATTTGTTAATTGTAGAAATCAACACTTAATACTGATATCCAGCACACTAAAAATAAATCTGAAAAAAACTGCAATTACTCTTTCTTACATTTTGCTTCTCAGTCCCTTACTGGGCATCTACATTAGCCATGAAGTTGGTATGAACATCATGTCGGACATCGCATATGGCTAATGTAGACCGCTCATGTCCATGTTTCGTCCATGCTCTGCCATCGATGCCCGAACATATGGCTGAGCATCAATGTTCGCCATGAGATTCGCTGGCAACAACAATTTTTAATAGAAAGAAAAGAGACAGTAAGAAATTGCTAAATATTCCATTTCTATTGCACTAGCACCAAATACATTGAAGAGGCAGAACATGGACATCGCACTTATTCACCACAACAAAGAAGTTGATGAATTTTTTGCAGTTGCTCTGCCGCCGCCATGTTCATATTATGTTCGAGTCGATGGCTCGTAGGGTTAGTTAGACTGAAAGCGTTACTAACTCCGAAATTAAATATGTAAATGAAAATTAATTAGGATATAATATTGGCTTATTTCGGCTTTCTTATTTTGGGGATAGAAATGTTTTTTAGCGATTTATATGTAATACTTTTTCTGCATTTCCTGATGTTAGCATATCGCCTCTACCATGTCTAAGCAATCCTCTATGAGAAATTCAGCGATTTGCAGCAAAGTGTATCGTACAAATTGGAGGGCTACGATCCGAATTTAAGAAGCGCATTTTGTACATTCCATAGTTGAACATGGTGGGACAATATGACTATCGATATGTATCGATCATTGTATCTTTCAAGCATTTCTTTTGTTAGTACAGCTAAATACATATTGTAAGCAAATTGCTTTAAACTCTTTTTGGTTCTAATTTCTCTGAACATCCTATGCCATCATCAATTTCAGCCGGGTGTCTGCACACACAAATCAAATCAAATCATGAAGTAAAACACTATTTTAAAATAATTGAAATACCTACTACAAGTAGAAAATAATTAATGTTTGCTAAAATTTCTTTTAATGAAAATTCCCAAATCCCTCCCCAAGAAAATCTGTCCCCAAAAAGAAGTTGAAATCCCCAACTCGGGGACAAATCCCCTCATCTGGCTACACTGATCTCGAAAACAATGCTAGAGCAAAAAATTTTCATTGGCGTAGTAATGCCACCTATATTATTTCATCATGGTACAGAAAACAAAAAATATTTAAACAGATATTTAAAATAAATATCGCTCAAGTTCAATAGCATAAAGTTTTCAAAATTAAAAAAAACTTAAAAAGGAGTTTTTTGTACATCTTGTTTCTAACGTTCAATTCACAAGAAACATCCACAAATTTAAATTGCCGTGATGGGGTTTATTATAATATCAAAGGTAAACAACAAGAACGGTTACTAGACATTACATTAGTAATCTCTGCATTACATTTCCTACATTTTCGCGGATTTGCAATTTTATCGCATTCTTTCAGATATTTTTATTTTTAAAAGTTTTGACGATATATAGTCAATTTTAAGGTTTGTTTCCGATTTGTCAGTGCAGAGTCTGGGGCACTTTATATTAAACACTGACGATTAAAAGATCGCACTAATAGTTTGTTGTTTGTGTTTGAAGATTTCAAAATATAAATACATATCGACGTAGCTGCGTAAAAAGGGACAATCTCTCATCATTTTACACAGCAGGTTGGCCCTTTTCACGCAACTACGTCGATATGTATGTATATACGTATAAAATAAAAAATAAATACAGTAAAACACAAAAAGAAGTATGTAGATTGAAAATAAAAACTTATATTATTTTTGAAAACACTGTTTTTCGGATCTTCACGCGGACTTCTTGGGTGGTTGCTACGGACCTCCAGGGTCCACGGACCACCATTTGAGAACCGTTGGTATAGACAGCCATATTTCTCTGCACAATGTAAAAGGGACCATTCACATATAACATAACGCTATTTTCGGAGTTTTTATACCCCCTCCCTTCGTAACGCTTTTTAGAAAATTTGCAGTATAATTGATCTAAACCGTAACAAATCTTTAACATAATATGTGAATAGACCCTTAGCATTGCGCGTTTAATAATATTTGAATTTGCACAAACTTTTTTCATAATGCCCCCTCTCAATTTTAAAAAGCACTCCCGACTATAAAATGTGGCTGTTCTCAAAATTATGTTTTTGGACTTAACACCGCGTCTTCACGAGACATTAGCTTTCATTTAACATAAGAGAGAACGTCGGCAGAATAAGAAAACTAAAATGTTGTTATTTCTCTTTATGCCATACAACTGGAACACGTATTATTACTTTTGTTATGAGATTTCATTTTATTTGCTTTGTGATTCGCTTTGCTTTGACATCATGATATTCAAAAAACAAAATACTTCTGTTATTTGTAGATGTCGTACTAGCGAGCCTACTTGGTATGGTTATGCCTTGATCGAAAGCTTGTTGTCAAGTATGTACGTATGCATGTATGTAGTTGTGTTTATTTACCCAGCAGCTAAAGTTACAACTAGTAACGCTTTGGGAGAGTCATATTACTAGTTGCAATGACACTAGTCAAAAAAGTACAGTCATATTACTAGTTGTAACAAGACCAGTAACGTTACTGGCCAAAAAAGAACAATCATATTACTAGTTGTATCAAGACTAGTAACGACAAAAAAGGACAACCATATTACTAGTTTTATCGAGATTAGTACCCATACTAGTAAAAAAAGGACACATTTTTGAGGTATACTATTTTATATAAAACCTATTTTTAGCTATTAAAAAAAAAGTCGAATATGGCTCAGTGGGTAGAGTACTTACCTTAAAGTATGAGGAATGTGTGTTCGTACCCCGGTTGAGCCAAAGTTTTCTTAAGAGTTACAAAACACTTAATAAAAAAACTAATAAGCGTACTAGTTTACAATGACTAAGATTCCAACCGGGATGTAACTGTATACAAATGAACTAGTTGGTCTCCTATGACAACCTAATGTTGAAATCGATAGTTCGATATATGAAAAAAGGATAGATAGATAACTAGTCTGAAGCAAAAAGCAACTAGTATAGTTCCAACTACATACCAGTTACTTTGTCTGCAGGGTAGCAATATACAGGGTGTTTTTTTTAGAGGTATAGAACTTCGAATTGAAATAAAACACAAGAAAATCGTTTTAATGTCCATCAATTTGGCTTTATTGGAAGGATAATTTTATGCCATTAATGTTTAAATATGATTTCGGGCATGTGGCCGCCGCGGCTGGCTCGAATAAAGCCAATTCTACAGGTCCAATTTTCAACCACTTTTTCGAGCATATGGGGCCGTATGTTGGCAATAACGTCACGAATGTTGGCTTCCAAGTCCCCTAACGTTTCTGGTTTGTTGGCGTAGACGAGCGACTTCACATATCCCCAAAGAAAATAATCCAATGGTGTCAAATCACACGATCTTGGTGGCCAATTGACAGGTCCATTCCGCGAAATTATGCGTTCATCGAATGTTTCCTTCAATAAATCGATTGTGACGTGCGCTGTGTGGCATGTAGCGCCGTCTTGTTGGAACCACAACTCATCAACATTCATGCAATCCAATTCGGGAACAAAATAGTCGGTTATCATGGCTCTATACAGGTCTCCATTAACGGTAACTGACTCTCCAGCATTATTTCGGAAGAAGTATGGCCCAATGACTCCACCAGCCCATAGAGCACACCAAACAGTCAGTTTTTGTGGATGTAATGGCGTCTCAAGGGTCTCATGTGGATTCTCTTCACTCCAAATGCGGCAATTTTGCTTGTTGACGTAGCCATTCAACCAAAAATGAGCCTCATCACTGAACAAAATTTTGCGATTTTGCTTGCGGTAAACTTCGCGAACTGAACCATTATTTTCGAAATAAATTTGAACGATTTGCAAGCGTTGTTCTTTTGTCAACCTGTTCATGATGAAATGGCAAACCAAACTAAATATTAATCACTTGACAGCTGACAAAATGGCCGCCAGTTAAAAAAGTGATGCCAACTTAAAGTTCTATACCTCAATAAAAAACACCCAATAATAAAAGCAGCGACTTCTCTTTTTTTAATAATTGTTCTCATACAAGTGCTGCTTACTCTAAAAAACTTAAGGTTTGGTAGACAACAAAAATATTATATATTTTACATGCATTTAATATATATAAAAATGTTTAGTCTTTCATTTTCATTTGTGTTGGCAGTACTTTCATCAAATAACAGCAAAATCAACAAAGGAATATATTGATATAACAAAAAAATTATTTACACATTAATTTTTTGCTGAGCAAGCTGTTAATTGAAAAAATTGGACGATAAATGTTCTGTGTTCTCCTGTAAAACTTTTAAACTGTTAAAATGCGACGTTCTTCAATTTCTGTGATGACATATGCGTTCCTGTTTAAAATTTGTTTATGAAATTGACGAGTTTTCGACTATCTAGTCAGGCAGCACTGTGTGCAAGACTTTTTCACCTCTACCTTACCACCAAATCGAATAGCCGCGACAAAAACCTCAGTGTAGTGTTTATAGGGAAACATAGCAAACATTGAACACAGGGCTGCGAAAACGACCGATTGTCCCGAATTTTCCTTAAAAAATTACAAAATTCCGATTTGCCGATTTTAGCTAAAAACATTTCGATTTTTATCAAACCAATGACATTATATATATATATATATATATATATATATATATATATATATATATATATATATATATACATATATATATATATATATATATATATAATATATATATATATATATATATATATATATATATATATATATATATATATATATATATATGTATCTATATATATATATATGTGAAGTTTATTTTATGTAAATGCAAAAGTATTTATTTACAAATATGAAATAAAATTATGATGAAATAGGTATAATAAATCTTTACTGGAATTCACTGACTTAAAGAACGTCTTACTCCACGGCGTCGTTACTAGTACTGCCTCTCTGTACGATTGCTCTCCCACAACTCGGCTATCCTATTCGGCTTCGTCCCGCATGTTTCATCATCGTTTACCCAGGGCTTGATGTATTCAGCTTACGTTGTAGAGTGTATATGTCCTTCACAGCTTCCATCTTTTACGACATCATAGGTATCATTTGACTTGATTTTGATTATTTTATACGGACCAAAGTATTTCGGCTTAAGCTTAAGTCCACCACCAAACTGAGTATTTTATGGCCACAATATCGCCCATTTTATATTTTAGGGCTGGTTTGCGTCGAGAATTATACGATTTTCGATTTTCGTTTTGAATCTTGAGAATTTGTTCTTTTGCGTGTTGCCTTTTCTCGTGCCTTTCTTCGTTGAAATTGTGAACAACGGCTTCATCGATAAGTTGTTTGATTTGAAGAACCTCCGCTGTTCGCATCTTAACACTTATATTCATTATATTATCCTTTGAAGGTCCTAAACAATGTGTATTTGGTCTATTGTCACTTTTTCTCAACGAACAGTTCTTAGCAATGTGCCCGAATTGATTACATTCAAAACATTTTGTGCCCTTACCCTTGTCTTTACATTCCGATGATTTATGGCCCTTATCGCCACAATTGTAGCATACAAATTCTTTTCTTTCAATTCTATATGGCAACACTTTCTTATTTACATTTACTTTTGGTTGATTCATCTCATTTGATCTTTCGCGCATTACTGCATAATCTTTTAGTTTTCTTTTAAATTCTTTTAAATTTCCTGCACCGTAAAAAATTGTTTTGTTTATGTTCAAGTCTTTAATACCGTCTATTACATATTGTATTAATGAACAATCATCAATATTGCCACGCGACGCTAAATCCTTCATTTCAAAAAAATATTCCTGTATATTATCATCTTTTTTCGTACATCTCTCCATAAGTTTTTTATGAAGCTGAGCGCTGCTAACCGTCATTTTAAATTCATCAACAAGATCATATCTCAATGTACGCCAAGAAGTAATTCCCCTTTCGCTCAAGATAAAACGTTTGCTACACCCTTCAATGACTTTTTTGCAAAAACAAACTTTTGGAAATCGTCCCATAACATAACTAACAGCAGCAGTCTCTTCGAATTCTTCTATCCAAGTTTCTATCGGTATTTGCTCGCTGCCATCAAAAGCTCTTACCGAATCTTCTATGTCACGAAAACTTAGACTTTGGTAAGTTAGGGGTTGTTTTCTCATTCGCCTCATTATTTAAATTCAAGTTATTTACGGAACAAAAACAATCCTCACTTTCTTTGTTTATTTGCCCGCCGTCAACTGTTCGAATTCCCCCTTTTGCTTCACGAAAATATGGATCGTTGAAATGTTCGTCGTCTTCATCTGCTCTCGTATATAAAAAGGTTTCCCTTCTTTAAGTTTAAAAATATGTGCAGCTTTAAGTCATCTACATTGTGATCTATGTGAAGAAAATTGCAATTCGTCGTCAGGTCTTTCAGTGTTAAGTTTTTGTCTATGGATTGACATTTAGTTTTATACTCCTCATAATTTTCGTTAAATGTAAAACCTTCGAATGCACGCAGCCATTTTCTGTTCGATCTATCCCCTTCGCTGCCAAACACATACTTGTGCCGCCTTTATTTTATTATATTTCTTTTCACACAACAGCCTCTATTTCTATTTAAATTATTATTCGTTTAATAAATCTGCGGCTGAGCCCCCAAAATTTGTGAAGTTTATTTTATGTAAATGCAAAAGTATTTATTTACAAATATGAAAAAGTATTTGTTTATTAAAATGAAATAAAATTATGATGAAATAGGTATAATAAATCTTTACTGGAATTCACTGACTTAAAGAACGTTATAACTCCACGGCGTCGTTACTACTACTGACTCTCTGTACGATTTCTCTCCCACATATATATATATATATATATATATATATATATATATATATATATATATATATATATATATATATATATATATATATATATATATATATATATATATATATATATATATATATATATATATATATATATATATATATATATATATATATATATATATATATATATATATATATATATATATATATATATATATATATATATATATATATATATATATATATATATATATATATATATATATATATATATATATATATATATATATATATATATATATATATATATATATATATATATATATATATATATATATATATATATATATATATATATATATATATATATATATATATATATATATATATATATATGTGGGAGAGAAATCGTACAGAGAGTCAGTAGTAGTAACGACGCCGTGGAGTTAACACGTTCTTTAAGTCAGTGAATTCCAGTAAAGATTTATTATACCTATTTCATCATAATTTTATTTCATTTTAATAAACAAATACTTTTTCATATTTGTAAATAAATACTTTTGGATTTACATAAAATAAACTTCACAAATTTTGGGGGCTCAGCCGCAGATTTATTAAACGAATAATAATTTAAATAGAAATAGAGGCTGTTGTATATATATATATATATATATATATATATATATATATATATATATATATATATATATATATATTATATATATATATATATATATATATATATATATATATATATATATATATATATATATATATATATATATATATATATATATATATATATATATATATATATATATATATATATATATATATATATATATATATATATATATATATATATATATATATATATATATATATATATATATATATATATATATATATATATATATATATACATATATATAAATATATATTAATTAATAAAAATAGTATGGAGGATTTTGAAAATTTAATTACAAAAAACGTTTCCAGCTTCATATTAGGTTTGCACAATAAGAACAATTTTTGTACAAAAGACATATTTTGCAACAAATTAACAAATTAATTTTGGCTCCATTTTATGAAATTTTAAACAAAATATCATGTCCTGAAATTAAACCAATTCTGAAATTGATAAAAAATCCTTTTGTTAATTTAGATACAGAATATAAATTTATGAAAATGTTGGGAAAATTATATTTGTTTTTACCTCCTTTTAAATTTAATTTAAATAATCCTTTGGAAAGTAAAGTAAATAATGGAATTGTTATGCCATTACGTTTGCAAATTCTTAAAACTTTTCAAGAAGAAAAGTTTTTAACAAGTGTTTTACTAGAAAGTAAAGAAAAATCTGAAATATGTAATAATGAAAGTTTTATTACATTCAAATTATGGAAAGCCAAAAGAGATATTTATATGAATGATTTTTCGATACCATGCTTCTTATATGTAGATGACTTTGAAACAAACAACCCTTTAGGTTCTCATAGTCGAACTCATGCAGTTACAGCCTTCTATTATTCATTCCCATTTCTAAAAAATTCAAAATTAAAAGAAGTATATTTGGCAGCGCTCATTAAAACTTTGGATATGAAGACTCTTGGCAATAGTTCCTTAAACGAATTCGTTGAAATTCTAAGATCCTTAGAAGTTGATGGACTTGTTTTTAAAATAAGAAATCAAAATGTAAAAGTTCGTTTTATATTGGGTTTAATTTTGGGCGATAACTTAGGACTTAACCAAATATTAGATTTTGATAAATCCTTCTCTAGTACTAATTTTTGCAGATTTTGCAATGATAAGAAAGAGGACACAAAAATAATATCTAAAGAAAACCCAGAAAGTTTAAGAAATGTTGAAAATTATGAGCAAAACGTAAACCATCCCAGCATTTTTAATTCAATACCTTCATTTCATGCTACAGAAAATTTTTGTGTTCACATAATGCATAACATATTTACAAATATTTTCAATTACTATATAAAAGCATTATTATTTCCTTGCAAGATTTTAATAAATTTAAGAACAGTTTCGACTATGGGAATACAGAAAAATTTCATAGGTATAAAGATGTTAGTGTGCAAAATATTAAAAAGAAGAGATTCAACACTAGTGCACGGGAAATGTGGTGCTTAATTCACTTTGTTACATTAATAATTGGTCATAAATGATCCTATATGGAATTTTTTGTCCGTTTTTATACAAATTGTTGATTTAGTGTTACTTCCAAAATTTAGTTCCCAGCAGTTAGAAGAACTTACAAATTTAATTGAAACTCACAATAATCAATATGTTATACTCTTCGAGGATACTCTTAAACCTAAACATCACCATCTAATTCATTATCCGCGTATTATCGATTTCTCTGGTCCACCACGATATTATTCTTGCTTTCGATTTGAAGCAAAACATCATGAATTTAAGCAATATGCAAGAGTCATTACAAGTAGAAGAAATCTTATATTATCCCTTAGTATAAAATTTCAATTTAAATTTTCGTATGATTTACTAAATCTTGATTACACAAAAATTTATTTTACTGAAACCGATGAATATGATTCATCAGCTTTAAACGTACCTTTCAACCACGCTAAGTTTTATAAAAATGTAATTTATAATGGTGTAACTTATAAAGAATCACAATTTTTGTCAATAACAAATTCACTTGATACAAAAATTTATAAACTTCTAAAGCTTGTCGTATTTAATAAAAACGATTTGTACTTTATATGTACAAATATCAACTGTATACGGAACCAGCATTTTGTTGCATATGAATTGTGTGAAGATGGATGTGAAGATATAAGCACTTTTTCAGTAACGTCGTTTGATGGGTCTCCTATGGAGTTAAATATGGTTTCAGGAACACAGAAAATGATAAGATTAAAAAAATTTTTTAACTAAAAGATATTATTATTTCCTAGTTTATAGTATTGCAAACATGGAGACAAGTGAGCAAAATTTATTTGTATTGAATAAGACGGATGTGAGTGATGAATTTATCATTCTTAGTGATATGGAATACATATATGATAATGATGATGATGAACTAGCAAGCTTATTGAAAGACTTGGGGCTATTCGAAGATTTATATGAATATTTTAAAGGTAACCAATTATAATGATAGTCACGTGCTAAGTATTTGTTAAATAATTTTTTTGCAACTTGCTTGCTAGAAAAGGAAATAACGATGAAAGCGCTTACACATATAAAACTACGTCACCTTGATGAAATTTTTAAAGGCGAAAAAATAAACTAGAAAATAGTGTTAGAGCATAATCTTGGACTATGGCAAAACAAACATGTAAATATTATCAGCGTTATGTATAATGAAAAATTGGCATGAAGTTAGCATAAGTGACACAATTGAAGATGGTCTTAACAACTTTTGCCATACAATTTAACATTACAAATTATGCTCGGATGTAGTTGCGAGCTGAAACTATTTACATTATTAGGCGATTTTTAATGTCAAATTGTATGGAAGAGCTCGTTAAGGCCAACTTATGCTAACATCATGCCAATTTTTCATTACACATAATAGCGTATATGTATAGGTATAATAGCTAAATGCATTTGCGTACTTGATAAAATAATTCACAGAAATTAGTACTGAATTATAAAGTTACTGCATAATTATTAATGGGAAAGTAACGTAAAAACCACCTAATACATTCTATTTATTTAAAACACTTGTATAAAACAAATGTTTAACCAATTTAGGGCATATTCAATTTAAACCCAAGAAATTTAGAATACGAAAATCATGCAAAAAACGGAATGACTATTGAAGCAATAACAAAGGTAATTCTTGTATATGTGAACTTAAGCCGAATAATAACAACTTCCGACTTATACACATTTTCAGTTCAAATAATAATAATTACGTACAAATATCGTAAATGTTCAACAAAAGCTACAAAATTTTAATTCACAAAGTTAGCTAGAGCTCCATTTCGTTGAACAGTGTTATTAATTATCATTACGTATGTATTATCATTTATTATTAGGATTTCGTTACTTTATCTATATTATTGCATATATATATATATATATATATATATATATATATATATATATATATATATATATATATATATATATATATATATATATATATATATATATATATATATATATATATATATATATATATATATATATATATATATATATATATATATATATATATATATATATATATATATATATATATATATATATATATATATATATATATATATATATATAATATATATATATATATATATATATATATATATATATATATATATATATATATATATATATATATATATATATTTATATATATATATATATATATATATATATATATATATATATATATATATATATATATATATATATATATATATATATATATATATATATATATATATATATATATATATATATATATATATATATATATAGATATATATATATATATATATATATATATATATATATATATATATATATATATATATATATATATATATATATATATATATATGGTTGTGATATAGTAGGTAGTACGGGGTAATTTGTACAACTCACGGTCGTACCGCGTTATTTAAACCAGCCTTGAAGTTAGTTTAAGGTCGCTTCCGTTCGCAGTCGTATTTTTAAATTTTTTTTTTTGTTTTTTCTATGCCTCTATATTTATTTATTAATACAATAATAACCTTTTCTCGATATATAAGCTTTAACTATTATATAAATCGATTTTAAAATCAATATTGTGCTTGTGGCGCTACCATACTTAACGTTATAAGTTCCCGTTTTTTTTACGGCGGTAGCAAATTATGGTGGTCGGCCGCTTTGTACCTTGTTGGTCTTAACGGCGCTCAAAAGTATCTAGTGGGGTACTCTGATGAATTCAAGGCGTATTGATACAAGGTGGTGTTATTAGGAAATATTAACAACAGCTGACTTTACCAAAGTGTCAAACTCTATGTAAAAAAAACTACACAACAACATTTTATGCATGCATTTATCATGACAGATTGGTAAAGTCCAGTTGTTGTTGCACTAATAAGGCCACTTGGTATTAATACACTTTGGATGAATTTTTGTACGTAGCCTGACAGGTTACAACATTAAGACTATTACATGAAAGAAACAGCAGGTTTTATTGTTTTGAATCTATCTGAACTATCTCTTTCATATTATTGTAGCAATTGAACATTTTTGGAAATTCAAATGCTAAGGGGGCAAAAAGGCGTAAGAACGGGTAGATTCGGTAGTTTTATATCTCCGGATCTAACTAAGGCAGACATAAAATTCCAAAAAAAAGCATAATAAGATCAAAATATAATCGTAATGTGTTCGTTACTTTTTTGAAATTTGTACATGTAGGGGCCGAAAAAGGGTAAACATATAATTTTGGTACCATTTTGTTAACCCGGGATCTCCAAAAATACTAAAAGTAAAAATAAAATTTATATGCATTCTTCTCTCCTTGAAAAGCCCGCAAATGTGTTTTGGTACTTTTTAGAAATTCGAATATATAGAGGGTAAAATTGGGAGTTATTTTTGGTACTTTTTCCTGTATAGCTAATTGTTATATACTTTGAAAGTGCGTCGGCCGCCCTCCCGTGTACAGATCCACTAAAAGGGATTTTCGGAAATTCAGATACTATGGGGGCAAAAAGGGGTAAAAACAGGAAAATTCGGTAACTTTATATCTCCGGATCTAACTAAGGCACACATAAAATTCCCAAAACAGCATAATAAGAAAATAATAAACGGACATATGCTTAGTACTTTTTTGAAATTTGTTCATTTAAGGGCCGAAAAAGGGTAAAAATATAATTTTGGTACCTTTTTGTTAACCCTTTATCTCCTAAAATACTAAAGATAGAAATGAGATTTAAGTGGCATTCTTCTCTCCTTAACAAGCCCCCAAATGTGATTTGTTCCTTTTTAGAAATTCGAATATATAGAGGGTAAAATTGGGAGTTCTTTTTGGTACTTTTTCCTGTGCATCAATTTGTTATGTAATTTGAATGTGTGTTGGCCGCACTCCCAATAAATAGATCCCAGAAGGGATGTTTAAGAATTCAAATGCTAAAGGGGCAAAAAGGGGTAAATTCGTTAACTTCATATGTCTGGATCTAACTAAGGTTGACAACAAATTCCATAAACAGCATAATAAGATCAAAAAATAAGCGGACAGGTGTCTGGTACTTTTTTGAAATTTGTCCATTTAGGGGCCGAAAAGGGGTAAAAATATAATTTGGTACCTTTTTGTTAACCCGTTATATCCTAAAATACTATAGATAGAAATGAAACTTAAAATGTATTCTTCTCCCCTTAAGAAGTGCTCAAATGTGCCTTGGCACTTTTTAGAAATTCGAATGTATAAAGGGTAACATTAGGAGTTTTTTTTGGTAATTTCTCCTGGACATCTATTTGTTATGTAATTTGGAAGTGCGTCGGCCGCCCTCCCGATGTACAGATCCATTAAAAAGGGATTTTTTGTAAATTCAAATACTAAGGGGGTAAAAATGGGAAAATTCGGTAAATCCCGTTGTTTCCTTAAATACTAAAGATAGAAATGAAATTTATAATGTATTCTTCTCTCTTAAGAAGGCCCCAAATGTGATTTGCTCCTCTTTAGACATTCGAATATATAAAGGGTAAAATTGGGAGTTCTGTTTCGTACTTTTTCCCGTACAGCTATTTGTTATGTACTTTGAATATGCGTCGGTCACCCTTCCGATGTATAGATCCACTAAGAAGGGATTTTTGGAAATTCAAATGCAAAGGGGCAAAATGTGGTAAAAATGGGTAAATTCTGTAATTTTATATCTCCGGGTCTAATTTAGGCAGACATAAAATTCCAAAAACAAAGATTAAAAAATAAGCGGACAAGTGTTTGATTCTTTTTTGAAAATTGTACATTTAGAAGCCGCAAAAGGGTGAAAATATAATTCTGGTACCTTTTTGTTAACCCGTTATCTCCTAAAATAATAAACTTAGAAATGAAATTTAAAATGTATTCTTCACTTCTTAAGAAGCCCTCAAATGTGCTTTGGTACTTTTTAGAAATTCGAATATATTAGGGGTAATTTTGGGAGTTATTTTTGGTACTTTTTCCTGCACAGCTATTTGTTACGTACTTTGAATGTACGTCGGCCGCTCTCCCAATGTGTAGATCCACTAAGAAGGGATTTTTGATCCTCAAATAATAAAGATAGAAATGAAATTTAAAATGTATTCTTCTCTCCTTAAGAAGCCCTAAAATGTGCTTTGGTACTTTTTAGAAATTCGAATTTTAGGAGTTATTTTTGGTACTTTTCCCTGTACAGCTATTTGTTACGTACTTTGAATGTACGTCGGCCGCCCTCCCGATGTGTAGATCCACTAAGAAGGGATTTTTGAAATTCAAATGCAAAGGGGGCAAAAATGGGTAAATTCGATAAATTTGTATTTCCGGATCTAACAGCATAATAAAATCAAAAAATAAGCGGACAGGTGATTGGTACGCTTTTGCATTTTGTACATTCAGGGACCGAATAAGGGTAAAAATGTGATTTTGGTACCTTTTTGTTAACCCGTTATCTCCTAAAATACTAAATATAAAATTTTTTACCTTTATTAATTACCGACGCTATTTTTTGGTACTTAATTGCCGAAGATAGGTCACGGAGAAGTTGCTGAAAATCTGTATGTAACCTGAATAGTTACTTAACAAACATATGTATATCGTCACCTAAAATCCAAAAGGCTGTAAGCGACAAAAATCTCAAAATATTTTTTTTTTGATTGTGATATAATTAACCAAAATACATCTTTCATTAAAATTTTACTCGTATTACCGTATACTCCGCATTGGTTTTCAAAGATTGATTTTAAAATTTGACTACTAAGAATCAAATGGTCTGAAATTTATAGTGTTTTCCTTCTTCTTCTCTAATAAAAATGAAGTGTACTTACGGCTTTTTGGATATTAGATGACGATATGTAGGTATCCCTACAAGAAATTGCTGACTGAAACTAATACCCAAAAATTTTTTTTACTAATACATCTGCATGAATTTTGTCATTGATGATGGAGATATCCATCATCGTTGACGAATGTATTTTACAGTTGCATTTTTGAAATTTTTGACGTGAAAAATTAAATTTCTCTAAATTTAAAATCAATGTTTGTATTGTTTGGCTTTTGGCACGGTTGGTTTTTGCGGCCGCATGCGGGCTGGTTTTGATTCCATGAATGATTTTGTTACTGTCCGAATCAGGGATTATGCAAGTATATCAAATAGCAATACACTCCAGAGGAATATGAACGTGGCATAGTGTTTGGTTATGACGGCCGATACAAAAGCAAACGATTTGCTTACCTTTCTTCAACAATATTTTTGCAAAGTGGCATAGAAGTGTTTGTTTATACTCGTATGTTAGCTACACCCTTTGTTCTAAGGTAAGTCACTGGATTTTGCGGCCAGAATAGTGTAACTTGCATAATCAATGAAAAATATTTTACTTCATAGATATTCAATGGCAATAAACTAGGTGCCCTTTTAGGCTGGTGGTTTGTTGAGAATTAAAAAGTGTTGCATCCTAATGTTAAGTTATCTGAATGCTATGTTTTGGTTATGTATAAGTTTCTTATATGCATGATCCAATAATACAGGTCTGTGCAGGAGGTCAACTGATGATCAGCTGTTCCTTTGTTTTCATGCCGAGGTTGTCAAACTTCATATAAAACAAACAAACAATATTTTTTATAAATGGAGTTATTTTGACAATCACAGCAGGACGGCTATTTTGTTCTCTGCTGCACAGACCTGTATTATTGGATCATGCTTATATGTATATAAAATCAGAATGAAGAATTTATTATGGAATAAATCGTGTTTTATTTCAATTGGTATGTTCGTCAACAGGTTTGATTAGTCAACTATGACCAATATATCCATCATGCTTGATTAGTCAGCAATGACCTATATATCCATCAAGCTTGATTAGTCAGCTGTGACCAATATTTACATCAATACTGACTAGTAAAAATTAGAATGAGCAGTTCAGTTATATGTTCTATGGACGACAAAATTCATACGTTAGAGAAGGATGCAAAATCACACGTACACAAAAGTTTCCATCAGTTTTTTCTAATTGTTTTAAGAAAATGATAGAAACTTTGTTCTTCGTGATGATGGATATTTCCATCAGCACTACCAGTCATATGATTGATCAAATGACTGTCACTGTTCTTGTAGGGATGTGATGGAAAACAATTGTTTTCCAAATAATTTCAATACGACTATTTTGAAAAGGTGCATCCAATTCGACCTGCTTTGCTTAACAACTTTTCTGAAATGTAAGCCAAAAATGTAAAGGTCGCTGCCGCTTAATTTTTTACTGCCACCACTTGGTTGAGTCGGCGGCTCAATAATAGCCGCCAATTCTATCAAGCGCAATATAATTAACCATGCCTTTACACATGCTAATAAATCTTTCAAGTATCGCAGCATTTACACATGTAAGTGAAAGATAACGCTACGAATTAAGATTGTGTGACGTTAAAATTTACAGACCACTCATGGTAGATATTTGTGATATTTTTTGTTATAACAATTAAAAATTAAATTTGTCACGTATGGATCGCTGTTGTTACTGCTATGACAGCGTTGTTAACACAATTGTTAGAACAACGATGTCTTAAAAACAAGAATTGTAGCCAATATGAAATAGACAACAACATATATATAAATTTGCTATCTCTGCCGCACCACCATCCAATAATATGACTGGTGCTA
>OY101450.1:79136873-79181873 GCA_956483635.1 Panzeria rudis
AAGCGTATCTGATGTTAGTTGTTTTCTCAAAAGCAAATAAACAAATAATTAGACTTTAGACGAGCAATATTATTCAGAAAATTAGTTTGTGATCAATTATGAACATACTAATGCTACGCAATTTTCTTTGGACTCAAAGAGTGGCCAGCATTTTAATGCTTCAGATAGCGTTAAAGATTTCATCTGCTCACTTCTATAGAAAATAGTTTCATTCCATTTAATTAAAATTTGTTCCATATCTCATACATATTTCAATTCAGTTCGTATTATGTCAAGTTTTTCATTTATTTGCTTTTTCTCAGTACCTTCACTATCCACCAGGCTTTCGAAATTTCTTTTTCTACTTAACTTTTTCATGTATTTTTTCCTTCCCTGATAACGATTCCATAATTTCCCTTTTGGTGGCTGTTTTTTTGAATTTTGCAAATAATACGTGTCAATTTCACTGGGAAATATCTTTACAATATCTTCCGCAATTTCTTTGCATTTATGTACATTAAATTTAAGGCTGATTTCCAAATAAAATTGTATAATCTTGTCCACTATAAAAGTTCGATCATTACGATTGAGTACCTTTTTCTTTTTATATACTTCAATAATTTGTCGTCCCTGAACTGCTTGCAATAATATAGATAAAGTAACGAAATCCTAATAATAAATGATAATACATACGTAATGATAATTAATAACACTGTTCAACGAAATGGAGCTCTAGCTAACTTTGTGAATTAAAATTTTGTAGCTTTTGTTGAACATTTACGATATTTGTACGTAATTATTATTATTTGAACTGAAAATGTGTATAAGTCGGAAGTTGTTATTATTCGGCTTAAGTTCACATATACAAGAATTACCTTTGTTATTGCTTCAATAGTCATTCCGTTTTTCGCATGATTTTCGTATTCTAAATTTCTTGGGTTTAAATTGAATATGCCCTAAATTGGTTAAACATTTGTTTTATACAAGTGTTTTAAATAAATAGAATGTATTAGGTGGTTTTTAGGTACTTTCCCATTAATAATTATGCAGTAACTTTATAAGTCAGTACTAATTTCTGCGAATTATTTTATCAAGTACGCAAATGCATTTAGCTATTATACCTATACATATACGCTATTATGTGTAATGAAAAATTGGTATGATGTTAGCATAAGTCAAGAATATAAAGTTGGCCTTAACGAGCTCTTCCATACAATTTGACATTAAAAATCGCCTAATAATGTAAATAGTTTCAGCTCGCAACTACATCCGAGCATAATTTGTAATGTTAAATTGTATGGCAAAAGTTGTTAAGACCATCTTCAATTGTGTCACTTATGCTAACTTCATGCCAATTTTTCATTATACATAACGCTGATAATATTTACATGTTTGTTTTGCCATAGTCCAAGATTATGCTCTAACACTATTTTCTAGTTTATTTTTTCGCCTTTAAAAATTTCATCAAGGTGACGTAGTTTTATATGTGTAAGCGCTTTCATCGTTATTTCCTTTTCTAGCAAGCAAGTTGCAAAAAAATTATTTAACAAATACTTAGCACGTGACTATCATTATAATTGGTTACCTTTAAAATATTCATATAAATCTTCGAATAGCCCCAAGTCTTTCAATAAGCTTGCTAGTTCATCATCATCATTATCATATATGTATTCCATATCACTAAGAATGATAAATTCATCACTCACATCCGTCTTATTCAATACAAATAAATTTTGCTCACTTGTCTCCATGTTTGCAATACTATAAACTAGGAAATAATAATATCTTTTAGTTAAAAAATTTTTTTAATCTTATCATTTTCTGTGTTCCTGAAACCATATTTAACTCCATAGGAGACCCATCAAACGACGTTACTGAAAAAGTGCTTATATCTTCACATCCATCTTCACACAATTCATATGCAACAAAATGCTGGTTCCGTATACAGTTGATATTTGTACATATAAAGTACAAATCGTTTTTATTAAATACGACAAGCTTTAGAAGTTTATAAATTTTTGTATCAAGTGAATTTGTTATTGACAAAAATTGTGATTCTTTATAAGTTACACCATTATAAATTACATTTTTATAAAACTTAGCGTGGTTGAAAGGTACGTTTAAAGCTGATGAATCATATTCATCGGTTTCAGTAAAATAAATTTTTGTGTAATCAAGATTTAGTAAATCATACGAAAATTTAAATTGAAATTTTATACTAAGGGATAATATAAGATTTCTTCTACTTGTAATGACTCTTGCATATTGCTTAAATTCATGATGTTTTGCTTCAAATCGAAAGCAAGAATAATATCGTGGTGGACCAGAGAAATCGATAATACGCGGATAATGAATTAGATGGTGATGTTTAGGTTTAAGAGTATCCTCGAAGAGTATAACATATTGATTATTGTGAGTTTCAATTAAATTTGTAAGTTCTTCTAACTGCTGGGAACTAAATTTTGGAAGTAACACTAAATCAACAATTTGTATAAAAACGGACAAAAAATTCCATATAGGATCATTTATGACCAATTATTAATGTAACAAAGTGAATTAAGCACCACATTTCCCGTGCACTAGTGTTGAATCTCTTCTTTTTAATATTTTGCACACTAACATCTTTATACCTATGAAATTTTTCTGTATTCCCATAGTCGAAACTGTTCTTAAATTTATTAAAATCTTGCAAAGAAATAATAATGCTTTTATATAGTAATTGAAAATATTTGCAAATATGTTATGCATTATGTGAATACAAAAATTTTCTGTAGCATGAAATGAAGGTATTGAATTAAAAATGCTGGGATGGTTTACGTTTTGCTCATAATTTTCAACATTTCTTAAACTTTCTGGGTTTTCTTTAGATATTATTTTTGTGTCCTCTTTCTTATCATTGCAAAATCTGCAAAAATTAGTACTAGAGAAGGATTTATCAAAATCTAATATTTGGTTAAGTCCTAAGTTATCGCCCAAAATTAAACCCAATATAAAACGAACTTTTACATTTTGATTTCTTATTTTAAAAACAAGTCCATCAACTTCTAAGGATCTTAGAATTTCAACGAATTCGTTTAAGGAACTATTGCCAAGAGTCTTCATATCCAAAGTTTTAACGAGCGCTGCCAAATATACTTCTTTTAATTTTGAATTTTTTAGAAATGGGAATGAATAATAGAAGGCTGTAACTGCATGAGTTCGACTATGAGAACCTAAAGGGTTGTTTGTTTCAAAGTCATCTACATATAAGAAGCATGGTATAGAAAAATCATTCATATAAATATCTCTTTTGGCTTTCCATAATTTGGATGTAATAAAACTTTCATTATTACATATTTCAGATTTTTCTTTAATTTCTTGTAAAACACTTGTTAAAAACTTTTCTTCTTGAAAAGTTTTAAGAATTTGCAAACGTAATGGCATAACAATTCCATTATTTACTTTACTTTCCAAAGGATTATTTAAATTAAATTTAGAAGGAGGTAAAAACAAATATAATTTTCCCAACATTTTCATAAATTTATATTCTGTATCTAAATTAACAAAAGGATTTTTTATCAATTTCAAAATTGGTTTAATTTCAGGACATGATATTTTGTTTAAAATTTCATAAAATGGAGCCAAAATTAATTTGTTAATTTGTTGCAAAATATGTCTTTTGTACAAAAATTGTTCTTATTGTGCAAACCTAATATGAAGCTGGAAACGTTTTTTGTAATTAAATTTTCAAAATCCTCCATACTATTTTTATTCATTAATATATATTTATATATATATATATATATATATATATATATATATATATATATATATATATATATATATATATATATATATATATATATATATATATATATATATATATATATATATATATATATATATATATATATATATATATATGTATATATATATATATATATATATATATATATATATATATATATATATATATATATATATATATATATATATATATATATATATATATATATATATATATATATATATATATATATATATATATATATATATATATATATATATATATATATATATATATATATATATATATATATATATATATATATATATATATATATATATATATATATATATATATATATATATATATATATATATATATATATATATATATATATATATATATATATATATATGTATATATATATATATATATATATATATATATATATATATATATATATATATATATATATATATATATATATATATATATATATATATATATATATATATATATATATATATATATATATATATATATGTATATATATATATATATATATATATATATATATATATATAAATGTTATTTTCTACCAATGGCACTTACGTGGTTTAAGAAGAAACGCGACGATATGGAATGCTAATTATAGGAGTTGGAGGATAAAATTATCCAAAGATTGTAGAAAGCGAGCTCATTCGAGACTGAAGTTGAAAGACTTTGGATATTAATAGAAACGACGACTTAGGTCACTTCTTTCTAAAGGTTGAAAAAATAGCTGATAACATGTGTCTGAAAACTATGCACCTTTCACTAGATAATAGTGCACTGAATATAACTCCTAGAGAGGAAGGGAAATAACAAGGAGAATGGGTCTCAAAGATAATTTAAAAAAAATGTTTCAAGATAATTTTTTAATACTATTTTTTTGAAAACTTAATTTTATATAAATGATTAATTTAGGTTTTATTGCTAGATTTTTATAAACAATTGCTGAGGGTGTAAATATAATTTTTCTACTGCTTTTATTTTTTGCAACTACTTCCTTTTAATTAATAATTGGTTAAATTTTTTAACTAGCCATTTTAATTTTTAATGCTATGGTTGTTTTGAACAATTGGATTCTTAATGAATAATTGTTCAGAATTTTATAATAAATCTGGAATACAATATTGTTGTTTGAGATGATTTTATATATATAACACCATACATCTTTATAGTACATATTAACATGGGTGTGAATATAAAGTTTTTCCCTGTGAATAAGAAAATAAAAGTTGTTCTATAGTCATTTCACTTTTGATACTGATAAAATTTTGTGAATATTTTGTTATAAACAATTACTTAACACCAGTGTTATTAGATATGGTGATTTGTCGCCAATCGTGGCGATAAAAGTTTGTTTTTGGGGATTAAAGTTAAGAAATGGCTATATATATAGATATTTTTTATGTACTAAATTTTGTCCATCATAAACTTGTTGGGGTAAACGCTGGCTAATCTGGTAATACAATATTTTCTTGATAAAAATCGAATTTCTGGCAGCTGTTGGCTGTTTCCCCAAGTAAAGCTTTTGTTGAAAGAATATTTTCTATTATGAATTTTATTAAAATTAAATTAAGAAATAAAATGCAATACAAATTTCTCAATTCATTACTTATAATAGGGCTACTCGTTTAAACTATTAAATTTATCAACCCTTAAACTGTTTTATTTAGCAGTAAAGTTAAACGAACGCACCTCGTAAAAAGACTGCATATGGTTTATTTTTATTTAATTATCAGCTGATTTTGTAATCAAGTTTTAATAAAGATGCCAAAAATAAGTAAAGAAGCAAAAATGTTTAATACTTGGGAAAGAATTTTGATAAATGATTGTTTAATGCTAGGAATTTCTGGAAGAAATGGTGGTAATTTTGAAATTTCTCAATAATTAAGGAAATCATCTGGAGGAGGAAAGTGCATTATTGGAAGAGTTGACTCTTATAATGGTGTGTTAAAAAAAAATTAGGTATGGATGTTCCTTTGTCCATCATTCAGTGCGCAAATCACTTTACTTTGTAACTATCGTGTTGGCAAATTTAGACGAAGACAGATTCAGACAAATTGTGCGTGTGAATCGGTCAACGTTTCAATATATTTTGCATTTAATAAAAGATCACGAAGTTTTCAGTGGTCCACGTACATGCAAACAATCTCCTGTTGAAATTCAGCTTGCTATGGTATTGTACAGACTAGGTTCCAGCGGAGAAGGTGCTACATACACCAAAATTGCGAGCTTATTTGGTATAAGTGACGGTGGATTCATACTTGTAAAAAATTTATAATTTCTATTATTTCCTAATTTTTCAATTTACATGCATTCATAGGATACAACTCACTGAAGAACGGAAAGAATTGGTCGCTGAAACGCTACATGAATTGCCGCACTGTATAGGGTATGTGGACGGCTCCGAAATAAAATTGTCTGAGAAACCCTTGCAGGATCCAGAGGCTTTTTTCAAGGAAAATTGCAAGCTGTATGTGACTACAAGCTCAGAATTAGGCATATGGATTTAGGATATCCTGGCAGTGTAACGACGCAAGAATATACAACAACTGTTATTTGTCGTTGAAATCAAGAGAAATGCTATCGGGTGCAGAGTGGTTAGCCGGCGTTAGAGCCTATAAATTGACGTCTACCCTTGAAAAACCTTTTAGAGAAAATTCAACAGCAGCTAATACGGCACAGAAAACTGAGTTTAATAGACTCTTCAGCCAATATCGAACTAGAATTGAACATTGCTTTGGCTTGCTGAAAGAGCGATTCAATAGTCTAAAAGAATTAAAGCTACAAATACGAGATCGGTCTTCTATTAAACTTGCATGCCGATGGATACTAGTTTGTGGCATATTGCATAACATGATTATTAAACAGAATGACGATAGTTTTAGGGTCCCGGCAGAGAACAACACAACTGAATGTGAACCTGGAACATTAAGTTCTGCTATTAACGATGAGGCCGCATTAGAAACAAGTGATGGTGTAGCCAAGCGGAACGCACTGCTTTCAATAATTTTACAAACTTAAATTTGTTTTTCGAATAACTATGTATTTATTTATAAAAAAACAAGGAATAGTAAATTCGTATAAGAAGCTTATGTTAATTACAAAGATAAGTCTTTTATTTTGCAAACAAAGAATCAAAAGGGACACTTCATTGAGATTAGTAAACTTAACCATTGTTCCATAAATATCATTCAAAAACTAAATGGAGTTTTGATATTTTAACTGCAGCTCTAATTTCTTTATACGTTCTTCGCTTTCTAGCTTCAGGCGCTCATTTTCCAGTTCCATTTTTTTCAATTCTGTACTGTTCTTTTCTTTTTCCTTTTGAAATTCATCCATTTCAATTTTCATTATTTTTTCTTGAATGTCAAACAATTTGCTCATGGGATCCATGTTTTCTGCTTTAAGTCTTCGTTGGCCTTTTTGATGCAGTCTTTTTATTGGAGTTTTAGCCCGAGTGAAGCTTATGGGGCCAATTGTATTTGATTCTTCTTCATTCAAAGATTGCGCCACAATTTCTTCACTCTGTTTTTCCTCAGCAGATTCCAAATTTATAATTAAACCTTCATTTGTGTCCAAAATAAAACTTGGTGTGATGCTTTGTTTATGGCCATAAATATCTCCCAGTAGATCATAATGAGGGCAAATTTTCAAAATGTGCGAATGAACAGTTGACTCATCTCCTATTTCCATTAATCTAGAGCCGGTATTCATTTTCCAAGTGTTTGCGGAAACATACGCACAGAATATGGAACATAATACTCGCTTTTGACAGCTAAAAAAGGTTGTTCTCATGTGTTATGTAATTTTGCTTGCATGTTGTTGTTTTTACTAAGATTGTATGAATGAATTTTTTTTTTGGAAAATTTAATTTCCTACAAGAACATGCGCATCAAAATGAAAAAAATATATTTTTTCGTAGTTTTGTTCGACAAATACCAAAAAAAAAAAGAAATTGTCCCATGCAATTTGTATGAAAAAACTGCAAGTCGTTGAGCGCCACGTAGAATCAAAGTATGGAGCTGATCTTGTGAGAGCTTGTTTTATACCTACTAGAAACTTTTAAGATTATAGCACTTGAAAAAAATCAAAAAAATGTTTTTATGGAGTACTCTAATATACATCCATTGATGAGAAAATATATACTCGTACATATGTAAATTGTCATAATTTAATTCTTTGTTTACGAGTAATCAAATTATCGATTAAAGATTACTGATTAACTGTAGTAGATGGTATCGGAATTGAAACACAAAAGTGTTTGTGTGGCCAGATTGTTGGCGGCGCTGGCATGCTGGCATTTGCTCCGGCTAGAGCTCGCCGTCTTGGGGTGGTGTTCTTGCCAACCAATCCGGTATATCACAGCTAGAAAAAAAAATAAAATCATGCCAGTCAATTGGGAACAATAAATAATAAAAGTTAGATTTTTGGGGAGCCCGAAAGTGACATAAAAAAAGACTAAATAAACGAAAATGGCTTTTCACTCAGCACCCCGTACTTACGTGTCGATTTTACCTCACACAAACTTTGCTAGCTGATGGAATGCTAGCATAGACTGCCCTCCCTCTGGAATCCTACAGGGGGATTCCACCGTGATACCTTGGCTGCCTCATATTTGCCAGGTATCCCTAAGAAAACACAACTCATCATCCCATCCTTACCTTCCCATTGCTATACCCTGGGCCAGTTTACTCATTCATGGTGTAAATAACAAAACGGATTTAAATCATAAAATTATATATATTATCTTAATTTTATTAAAAATGAATAAAGTCAACAAAAACACGATTCTAATAAATTCATTGGACCGTAGTTACTTAAGTTTTAACGAGGAAGAATAAAAATAAAACTTATTCAGAACAAAATTATATAGATCTAATTTTATGTATATTGGATTTTTTTTCTTTGCTTTTGCTCGAAATGAGAAATTACTAAAACTTTAATATCGCCTGAGTTGTTCTTGGCAGGTACCGCTTCTACTGGTAAATCTTCTACAGGATGCTGGAAGGCTGGTTGCTGGATCGTCTGCGGTTTGAGATTATTCCGTCCGTCTGTTGGCGTGTCGGGTTCGGATTTGTATGGGTGAGTACGAGCACAATGAATTATGTACATATATAGATTACACTTTGCCTGATATAATGTTATTTTTAATTCTTTGAAAAACTATCTTGGGCGACAAAAAAAACCCTATCCGCGACGCATTTCCGGCCTGCGCTCAACCTTAAAATCGCGTTCACTACCCAGTTTGGTAGAGGATTGGATATATCGGTAAGTGTTTCCGCACAGAAAAAGAATACGACAAGGGTGGCGTGATTAGTTGGTGATGATGCTTTTCTTTATAATTGTTAAGTTTTGTTGTAATGGTTTCTGTTTCGGGATAAATCCGTTTTTTATAGATGTCACTCACTTTTGTGACTTTGAATTGTTTTATCATTCAAAGAAAATATTTTAAAATTTTTGTTTCTTAACGGTTTCACACTTCGTAATTTTATATTTGATGCTTTTAATTTACTTTGTTCTCTTGTTTTTGATACTTTGAGGCAAAATTGGTATTTGATGTTTTCTTTTTATTTCTGTCTTGTAATTTGCCAAGCAAAAGATGTTTGTTCTAATAAAGAAACCAACACAACACTTCACTTATGTTTCATTTATTTTCTTCAAGATGTTTTTTTCTTTAGTGCCACTTGTCGTATCGTCCTCAAGAACAAGAATAATGTCAGATTTTATTTCTGGTCGCTATAGACCCTCGACCGTCGATGGCAAAAACAAAAAAAAATTGACCCTTCCAATAACATTATAATTTTTTATTCTTAACTTTGTTTTTGTGAACAATCGTACCATTTTCTGCCTGTTTGTTTTTGTTACATTCCTATAAATTTACATAAGCTTGATAACCCGCCTGTGTATGTTATCATCTACAGGGTGCACACTACATAACTCTATTAACTACGATTACGATTAACATATTTAATCATTATTTTTTAATCAATCGACTAATGCCAACACTGATTAAAATACTTTTTTAAAAAATTTAATGGTACTGCAATATTAGTGCAAAGCCCCCAGGTCTGATCATGCATATCTGATAGTTTATAGAATGTTAAATAAAATGAGTGAATCAATGTATAATACCCAGGGATGATAAATGACGAAATTCATTTCGTGCCAATGAGCTTCTAAAATACTACTTTTTCGGCTCAAATAGTACTAACATCTTTATGAGTTGTTGTAACCAAGTAAGCCACACGATTTTTATTGATTTTATGTGATCATTGTGTCAAAGATCAAATATGGCTTTGTTTTCTAAAAATATTTTTGATAAATTCTTTTTCAAATAAGGTGCCAAAAATTAAATAATTTAAGTTTTAATTTAACTCCATGAAACTTCACTTCTGCCATATAACAAGGAACCTACTTACTAATTTCTTTATTGTTATAAACTTGAAGCTGGCTAAAAAATATTTAAAATTCGTTCACAATATGGATAAACAAGCCATAGCACAAGATATTTTTTCTAATAAAATTTTAAATCTGACATTTCTGTGGTTTTCTTGAATAAATGCGTAAGTCGACTTACGTAGATTTTAAGATATTAATGCGAAATAACTCAGAATAACCTGACTCCTATATTGATTCCATAAACTTTCAGCAATAACGACTTAAGTATTCCTATGTAATGGATTATTAAATCACACAATCAGAGATACGATGTTACTATCTGAACACATTTTGAAATTTTTTTAGGTATTTTGTTCTATTTTACTTAGTAAATAATAGATCACTGCGTTACATACTATGAATGTGGTGGCCTGACAACTGGATTTCTAACGTTGAATTGTACAGGAGATGCAATGCACAACCTATACTATATGAAATTCGGCAAAGGAAGTGAAAATGGATTGGCTATGTCCTACGAAAACCAGCTATTGACATCTGCAGGGAAGCATTTGACTGGAACCCTCAAGGAAGTAGAAGAAGATGAGATTAGTTTACATCCAGGAAATGTATCATGGAATAGGGTAAAAACCCTTAGCTCAAATCGAAATGATTGGAATAATTTTGTATTGGCACTATGCGCCCACGATATGACGTAAAAGCAATTAATGATAATAATAATAATACTTAGTAAATGTTATTTATGTCGACATATACGGATTTATGCACCCTTGCTAGGATCTCGTTCTTACGTTATTTTTGTCTGGAATTTTTACACAAAGTTATTTTGGCAAATATATGCCGAGAGTTAAAAAATAAATAAAATACCGTGGACACAATTTCAGAAATATTTTTTTTCCTCTACTGGAAAAATCAGTTTTAAGACATACCGTCTTTATTTAAGGAAACCAATGATTTGTTTATAGAATATGAAGTTTGACATTAAGCTACTCCATCAGCATAGATATTGATATTTGGCTTGAACAGTAACAAGCAAATAGTATAAGCTGTTCTCTCAAGACCACCTGTTATGTATTCTCCTTAAATATTTACACAAATCCAATCACGAAATAACCACCGTAGAGTAGAGATAATTATTGAATAATCAATGCATACCACCCAACAACTTTGGAAAATTTGCAAATAGTACCAAATGAGTCACGGGGGTACCATCGTACTTTTTTGGTTTCAATAGTACCAAAAAAAGTACAATTGTACCAACTTTATCATCCCTGATAATACCTATTAGATACAAATTAAAAAGAAAAAATTTATATATCGTCATATAAAATGCAAAAGTTCATATCTACATTTTTAAAAAATTTTTAGGAGATACAAATCTTAATAAAAAGTAAGCTATTGTGATAAAAAATTTGTTTTTTCAAAATAGTATCATTAATTCCGAATTTATTAATGATACTACCCAGAAAAAATCGTTATAATCACAATAGTTTGCTTTTTATTAAGCTTTTTATCTCTCCTGAAATTTTTTTAAAAATTTAGATAGGGCCGTTTGCATTTTATATGAAGATACATATGTAAGTTCATATGTATATTTATAGATATCTATGTATTTACAGGTAACTTGCTTAGTGCGTCTAAAGAAATTACACAGTTCCTTGGAAACAAGGCCAACTTTTAATGTTAAAGCAAATGAGACAACAGAATTTTAGTCTTATAATTGACGAAACCACCGATATTTCAACAGAAAAATGCCTTGTTATAACTAGTTGTAAGGCAATTCAAAGAAAGTGTAGGCAAAACTGTAGACAATTTCTTGAGCTTAGTAAAACCAAAAGACGGAAGTGGCGAAACTATTGCCAATGCTGTGTTGGCAGTATTAGACGACAACGACATTCCATACGCAAACTTTACTGGTTTTGCTACCGACAACACGTCTACTAGGGTAGGAAAAAATAATGGCGTAGCTGCCTTTTTAAAGAGAAAAATCCCACATTTGTTCCACAAGGGATACGTTTGTCATTCCATTAACTTAATAAATAGTTCATCTCTAACACATATTCCTGACAGTGTAGAGCAGCTGCTTCGAAATATTTTTAATTTTTTTTTAAGTGCAAAAAGGCAACTAGATTTTAAGGAATTACAGAGCATGTTTGATGTCCCGGAACATAGGTTGTTAAGGTTGAGTGACACAAGATGGCTATCTTTTGAATCGGTTGCAAGCAGAACATTAGAACAATGGTCAGTATTTCAGCACTTTTTCATCCGCGCACAATTTGAAGAAAAATCTGCATCTCACTTGGAAAAAATAAAAACGATCCAAGATGGATTATCTGTTGAAAACAAAATTTACCTAAAGTTTTTAGTATACATTTTGATAGCCATGAATAAATTAAACCTTAATTTTCAAAGCGAGTCATCACAAATTATATATCTAATTTCATCGACAAAAGATATTTTATTAGAAACTTTTAAAAAATTAAAAAACAGAATGTTATGCAAGCAAACATAAAAAATACTGATTTTTGATACTTTACATATTAAAGACACTTTTAATATATGTACATATATGTATATATGTACATATTGGCCATGAAGCCGAGTTAGAAATATATGCTAAAGAGATCTCAAGGAGTGATATCATAGATGTAGGGCGTGTGTTAATCGGTAGAAAAGTACTATGGTAAAAAATATTTTCCTGTGGGGAAAAAATTTCATGTTTCTGCTGTGCCAAATGATATCTTTTTTGACAATATAAAATGTTGACGTCTGTAAGAACATTCATGTTTCAGCTGTGTGAAATGAGACCTTTGTTGACAATATAAAATTTTGCGGCGGCGAAGCAAAAATATTTGTAGCCGCCGGCTACCAACAAATTTATAAAAGAACATATTTATACATATAAGACAAAATTCTCTGCTGTAGCGAAAAATTGTATAACATGATTAGGGTTCCCACCTTTTTTGCTAATTAAAGTACATTGGTTATTAAAGGTTAAGAAAAAAAGTACACATAATAAAAATAAAGTACAATTTATTTCTTTTTATTGTTATATCTAAAAACTTATTTTTTATTGCTTTTCGCAAGTTTTATCAAATAATTATCATTTTTAAATAATTGCACAGCTCTTCACAGTCTATATTTATATTAGAGTACATAATTAATAAATTTTTTATCAGATTTAGAGACGCTTTGGTTCTTTCGTCTCGCCATTTGCTCTTCATATACAGAAAACTATCTCTGTGAATACTGACGTGGCAGGAATAGAAAGTAAAAGTGAAATTACTTTATAAAAATTTGCTAATTTATCATCAATTTTATTAAATACGAGCTAATATTTACTTGCAGTAGATAATTCAGTAAAACCTTTAGAACTGTATATCTGATTATAAAGTTTGTTTAATAACGCAATTTCTCCATACACATCAACATTGCTTTTTAAATGTATATTGCTAATTGTAAATAACAAGTTTGTATTTGTAAAATCAAACCATTTATATTGTGGTATTGTGTATAGTGAAATTAGCTCAGTTGAGAAGAGTTGTCAAAGAGTAAACACCGGGATAAAACACATTTAATTGAATAAATTACTCATAAATTAAGAAAAAAGGGACAAAATATAAATTGTAAAGTGTTTCTGACATAAAACAAATCATTCCTTATAATTTTCTAATAAAAAACATGCGTTTTACTTAATTTGTATTTTCAAAATAATTACGGTGCGCACTAGGTACAACTCATCTGTACAGAATTTTTAAAGAAATGAATATTTCACCAGTACGATTCTATGGTATGTGTTTCGAGCACGATTTAACACTTGTCTATGCCAGTATACTGGAGTAATGTATGCTTTGCTTAATCTGAATCTATTTTGAATTCTAAATAATCAAATCATGTGAAATAAAGTACTTTCGCGTACTTTATTGTTCTCATAAAGTATAGAGTACAATTGCCCGAAATAACAATACTTTATTATAAAGTACGGGTGGCAAGCCTAAATATGATGTACAATTTTTCGCAAATTAAAATAAACAATGCATTTTTCACAGTCTAACTACATTTAAGAGCCGCAAAAATCGATGTATTGGGCGACGGCTCGAATTTCCTAAGACGACGGCGGTGGTTTTACCTTGTTACGATACCATGCTTCTAATTTCTGCCTGTCAAAAATTTATCTCTTGTGTCAAAATTTCTACTAGCCCCCTGGGCTAGTGAAATTTTATTCACCTCAGAAGTGTCAAAAATTTACTTACAAGAGTACTTTGCTACCGTTTGGCACACACCCATAAAAAGCAAAATATTACTTTTTTACCAAAAGCTCTGTAGTGAAATTTTATCGAGAATTAATATTAGCGATAGAAGACTGAGCGTATTAAAGTATTTAGATCCGGTCACAAAATACACAGAAGTGACACGAACCGAAATATATTTCTGATCGCTTACACAGTGCCTTTAAATTTCATTTTCTTTTGCAGCGCCTTTCTACCCGAATAAATGTTGTAATGAATAAAACTAATTAAATATGCATACATATATTTCCACAATTCACATTGAAAATAGTATTTATTAATTAATTACAGTTCATTTTCATCCATCTTTTACATTTTATCTTTATAAAATCTCACAAATAATGAATCATGTGCATGTGTGTGTAAGAACACGCTCTATAAGAAAAACCTACCACCACAAAGTAATTGCAAAAAAACCCACATTAATAAAACAAATCTACGACACTTTTATATACACACAATTCTTTTTTCACAATATATTTTTAATAATAAGGCATAATTCTTTAGTTTTATTAGAATTTAAAAAATTTTAGCGTGCTATTCAGTGAGTAAAATTTTTAAGCTGAAAGTCCATAACACGCGTTACACACGGTAACGCGTTATAAGCGGCTGTCAAAAAAGTAGAATCAGTGTAAATGAATGTGACGAGTTACATAGCACAAAGCGTAAAACGCTTGACGCGAAAAGTAGGTTTAAGCTGAAAGTCCATAACACGCGTTACACACGGTAACGCGTTATAAGCGGCTGTCAAAAAAGTAGCACAAAGCGTAAAACGCTTGACGCGAAAAGTAGGTTTACTTTCTACTTTTGTATGCGTCGCATGCGCCATGAAAAAATGACAACTGTTTTGGATAGTCAGGGATGACAAATTAGCAATAAATTCCACAAATTCTTTTAACATTTCAGTTTCAATTAGCATTTTTGCAAAAATTATTTTTATTTGATAAAATTATTTACACTACAGCTGATCAAGACATAAACATTGGCGCACAAAAAGCATTGCATGTAACTTGAATTTAGAAAGGCGTCTAAAGTATAAAACACACAAAACGCGCAACGCACGAAACGCGTGTTATGGACTTTCAGTTTTACTTTCTACTTTTGTATGCGTCGCATGCGCCATGAAAAAATGACAGCTGTTTTTGATAGCCAGGGATGACAAATTATATTATATTTTCAACGTTATCGATATATATGTTTGTATGGTGGATTATTTTTTTAAAATCTTGTTACGAAAAAGAAGTCCTTAATAATAAAACCCTATCGCAATAGAGTTTTCAAATGTTTTCAAGAATAAAATACATTAAAATTAATTTTTTAACACAATTCTTTCATCAACAAAATTTTCATTTTATTTATCGATTAATTTTATGTAATAAGTTTCATCTCTGTTATGTTTATTAATTTTATCAATTTATCTTTATAATTTATTCAATATTATACTGACACAATTAGATTTACATTAAAGTCAAGAAGAGCCGACAATCTGTTGGAATAGCTCTCGCTGAGTTAAAAAAACCACTCACTTCCCGTTCCAAATGCAAGGGACGCACCCAAACCCGTCTCGTTTTATTTTGGAGCTTTGGGTATGCCCTTGTTGCACAAAATATATTCATAAACTCAATAAATTCCACAAATTCTTTTAACATTTCAATTAACATTTTTGCAAAAATTATTTTTATTTGATAAAAATATTTACACTACTGCTGATCGAAACATAAACATTGGCGCACAAAAAGCGTTGCATGTAGCTTGAATTTAGAAAGGCGTCTAAAGTATGAAAAACACAAAACGCTCAACGAAACGCGTGCTTTGGACTTTCAGCTTTACATTTTTTCTTTTTCGCTTTGTTTATTTTCTTCTGTTCGTTGTTTCTTTTTAACAGAGCCTTAAAAACAATTGAAAACCCTGATTGTTGCGTTTTTTACCTGTCACTATTGTGATTTCTGTATATTTTGTGATCCGGTATTTACTTTGCCACATAGTAGTACTTCCGCTGAACGGGTTTTTTCTAAATTAGCATTACTAAAAAATAAATTATCAAATAGACTGAAAGTAGACACTTGTCAGTCCATGCTGTCTGCTTTAAATTTGTTTCAAAATGATTGGGAAGATTGGATTCGAAGTGAAGAGCTTAAATCTTAAGTACTGGGTAAAATTACGACATTCGATATCGAACGAAATTTCCATTTAATTTCTATTGGAATTTCAATCGATATCGAATGACGCAATTTGACCACTGTTTTATTATTATCATACATTTTATGATTTCTTTTTTATATTTAGTAGCTATCTATACTATGTTTATACTCGTCTTATTTGCAAATAAAAAATTTACATATTTGCAAATACTCAACTCGCTGTTTAAACTGCCGGTATTACAGTCGTCAAATAAGCAATTATAAAAATAAAAATTTCTTACAATCAGTAATGTTCTCGTGAGAAAGTTATAATTTTTACTTGCAAACAAGACGTGCGTATAAACGTAGTATATGAATTCTCATAAAATGAATATTTTTGTACTTCTTATGCATGAGAAATTTGTTTTCTATTGTTTGCTTTTAATAAAAACAACTTAATAAATATGCTTATTTATTTTAATTTTTCTTGATTTTGAAGTTGCCCCTTTTTTTCTTAGAAATCCTATTTTTGTGCGACTTTTTTTTGAAAATCCCCTTTTTGAAAAATTTCAACGGTAACGCTGTACAAGTATATTTTTGTGTTTGGTAAAGCTCCCAGCGGGAAAACTCAGATGACCTTCTTAGTTCAGCCCTTATTAAAGGCCTTCTTAGACAGTTTTTTTAATTCAATTACTTTTCTTATCTAACTGCTAACGAAGGCCTCGGCTCTTCCGTATAAAAGATAAGATACACATTCCACATTCGCTTCTATGAGAAGCGAGAAGAGAAGGAGTAGCAAGTTTGGTTTTTTCCCCAAAGTAAAAGAAATTCGTTTTGTTCAGCGTTGTCAACTCTTCAATTTCAAAAAGCACTGAAACAATTAAAATGACGAGTAGTATTTGAAAAAAAGTACTGAAATGTACTGAAATTTATTTTTCATTTTATTTAAACAAATTCTTATATTGAGTAAATTAAAAAAATTTCCGGCAAGATCTGGATTTTTACGCTGTCCGATTATAATGAAATTCTACATACATATATTAATGTTCTACTCTTACATGCGCATCACATGGCGCAAGAATTGCTCCTCTTACGGCTATCAAATATAAGCCTGGGCATTAGAGCGGGTCGATTTATTTTGCAAAATATCGTATAGCAGAAACATAATCTACGGACAATTCTAAGAAATTTTCGCAAAGGAACTATGTATCGAAAATGAATTCCTAGCCCGCGCAAATCGACATAAATGTTTTTTATGGGCTAAAATAAATAATACCAACAAAACAGTTCTTCTTGGACTTCCGATTTTTATAAAATTTGGTACGAATAATGCCTCTGGCATTAGTAGTATTACTGAAAAATTTTAGCACCATCTAATTTCTGGTTCGCGAAATATAGCGATTAGAGAAAATTCCACAAAAATATAATAAACTGATTTTACAAAATTATGTATATATTTAAACCTACTTACCCTAAATGTTCCATTGTTGTGTCATATTAAAGGGCATAAAATACACTTTAAAACGGCATATGTTATGATTTTATTTCTCAATCTTCAGAGCTCGAATTTTACTGTGCTATTTTTCTCAAAAATTTAACGTCTTGCCATTGCCGATTTTTATAAAATTTGGGATAAATGATGCCTCTGCTACACCTAGTATTAGTGATATAAGAAAATTGAACAAAAATGTACTAATCCAAAAACTTACTTACCCTAGATATTCCATTGAGGGTCATATTAAAGGATACAAAGTGGACGTATCGTATGGTATGCTATTATTTTGCAGTCTTCAGACCTCAAATAATGTAGACAGAAGATCAGTAAAAATTTACCTCTGAAGATTGAAAAATAAAATCGTAACAAACAAATGTCATTTTAAAGTCCATTTTGTGCTCTTTAATATAAAACCACATAGAATGTTTAGGGTAAGTAGTAGAAATAATTTTGAAATGTCGGCTTAATAAATTTTTGTTGAACTTTTAAAATATCAAGCCGCTATATTTCGCGAACCAGAAAGTATATTGAGTCAAGATTTCGCGCTAATACTAGTTACACCAGAGGCACCATCCGTACAAAATTTTATTAAACTCGGAAGGGGAAAATAAACTGACTTGTTTGTTGTTTGTATTTATTTGTTTTCAACTATATATAAAGTTAAATATTGATTTGTGCGGCCTAGGAACTCATTTCCGACCCATAGGTCTTGCAAAAAAATTTTCGGAATCGTTCGTAGATTGCGTTTTTGCTATACGATTTTTTCGGTTTATCCCTCCACACAAATTGAGCCGCTCTATTGGGCATCTTGGCCATTTTTGAGAAAATTTCGTCATGTTTAAAATTAAATAGCTTTAGAGCGCGTTATCAGACAATGTTGGTGTCATTCAAAAGGTTTTAGTTTCCTCTTAACAAGTATTGATCAAAAAGGGCATAGCTTCCTGCTACAAGTGCATCTAAATTGCCAATGTATTAATTATCCTTATGCATCCTGAAATATAATATTTTAGCTTTCTTTATTTTTTTAACAGAATGCATTTAGGGTCTATTGTGCATAGATTTCATGTTGTCCGGTGGACGTTATTTCCATGAACATTATTGCATGCCACCTGGAATATACACACTTATGTCGAATTTCGTTAAAACCGAAGAGGGTAAATATATAAACTCTTGTTTTTGTGTCAAACATTTTTTAAATTACTCTTAAGTGTCCATCAAACGAAATACGTACAAAATACCTTTGACGCTTTCAAAAGAAAAAAGATAAGCCACAGCTTTTTTCTGGAATGTAATTCATATAAATTTTGAAATTTTTGTTCGATTATTGGCCAATGATTTTAAGTAACTTCTTGATTTTTTTATATATACATATGTATATTAAGCTAATAAGGCCTGTATTCCCAAGTAATTAAACACTATAATTACAATTTGTCCCGACGTTTCGTCGATTATATGTCGACTTCTTCAGGGGTTTGTCTGTTTTATTTTCAAAACATAAAATTAATGTAATATATAAACTATTATAATTTCGTTCTAAAAATTATAAAACATTTGAACTTACAATTTTTTAATTAAATTACATTTAACAAAAATAAAAATGTTTAAAACACATCTTAGTCTGGTATCACAGTTTATTCAATCGCAACTCTGTAACTGGCGCTAATGTTGTCCGTATCTTCTTTAAGGTTTATTGTTTTATGTATTTTCTTTTGTATATGTAAACTTTCTTTTGTGTATCTCTTCCTCATTACTTTTTCTTTATCAAGAACTTTAACTTTTTCAAAATCAGCTGTATGACCTGTTTTAAGAATGTGCTGTGCAAGTGCAGTTGTCTCTTTTTTTCTGCTGATGTCCATTTTATGCTCAGATATTCTTGTTGATAAATTTCTCTTTGTTGTTCCTATGTATATTCGCTCGCATTTTTGCTTGTCATTTCCCTTGCATGTTATTTCGTAAACAACATTGCTTTGTTGTTCTTTTTGTATTGGTGTTTTAATGTTAGTAAAAATCGAGTTTAGTGTGTGGTTAGGCTTATAATCAAAACTAATGTTATTGTTGTTTATTACGTTTTTTATGTTTCTGTTATCTGTAAGTCTCGGAATGTATTTTACACTGTAAAAAATCCGATTAGTGGTGTTGTAAGTGTTGGTGTTATTTTCTTTGTTTTGCAAACGATGTTTAGTTGCTTGTATTAGGGTGTAGATCATTATTTTCGGAAAACTGTTGCTAATGAGTATGTTGTAAATTTTTTGAATATTTGTTTTATGGAATTGCGTGTCGCTAATCTTTAAGACTCTTTCTATTAAATTTTTTGCTGTGTTTATGATTTGGGTTGCGTTGCGTTGTAGTTCATTATTCTTCCGGACGCTGTTTCCTTTGAGTACCAATCAAAAATTATTTTTGCATCATGCCTGATAAGTTTTGTATCTAAGTATGTAATTTTTCCCTCTTTTTCTATTTCCATGGTGAACTTTAGTTTTGTATGTTGGTAGTTTAGTGTTTTTAGGATTTCATCCCGATCGTCATGGTCAATTACTGCGAAAATGTCGTCTACATATTTTGCAATGTATTTTATGTGTATATTTCTATTTTCTAATTCTGATATCGCATCGTCTAGTATGTTGTCAAGAACTATATCGGCTATAGTTGGTGATAAAGGGTTCCCCATTGGCATGCCGAAAATTTGATTGTAGACTTTGTCATTGTAAACAAAATAATTATTGTCATTAAGACAAAATTGCAGAATTTCTAAGAATTTCGATCTGCTAACAGTTGTGTGATTTTTTATAATATGCCATTTCTTCATGATATTTTTTATGGCATTTTGTACAGGGATGTTGGTAAATAAAGAAATGACATCAAATGAAACTAATATGTCTTTTTCCCCAATATTTATGTTTTGTAATTTTTCTTTTAACTCTAATGAATTTTTAATGTTGTAGTCTTTGGATATTAATAGTTTAAGAATTTGTCCAATATGCTTAGAAAGGCTGTATCATGGCACTTGTATCGAAGATACAATGGGCCTAAGTGGAGTCCCAGCCTTATGAATTTTTGGTAGTCCATATATGCGTGGTGCGGTGGCTGCTGAACATAGTAATTTACGTTTTTCAAAATTGTCAATATTTCCGTTCCTTGATAGTTCGGATACTATTCTATTGTTAATATTTTGTAATTTCGCACTAGGGTCACCCCCTAATTAATCTGTACGTATTTTTATCATCCAGAAGTTCTTTCATTTTTTTGTCATATTCAGTCCTGAACATCGCAACGGTTTTATTGCCTTTGTCAGCTTGTACGATTATAACGTCTTTTTGTTTTTTTAGAAAAGATCTTGTGGCCTTAAACACCTCCAGAATGAATTTTTCTTTCGGTGTATTATTATTTTTCCTCTTATATGATGTTATCATGTTGGCTAGTTTTGTTCTTGCTATGTCTTTTTCCTTATTAGAGTTGTCTTCAATTGTTTGTATGCATTGTTCTACGTCTGCAATAATATCAATGGGGGAGAAGCTGTCTTTTTCTATAGGTAAAGCGAATTTTTTCCCTAACGAGATCATCCATTTACATTCCATTGGTATTGAGATTGTGGTTTTATTTTCAAACCAATGTTCATTATATACAATTCCAAATTGTTTGAAGACTTTTTCTTTAAGTGTATTGAGTTTGTTTGTGAGTGTGATATTTGTTACTTTTCTTATTTGCTTTGATCTGGATCTCTGTTGGCTTACGAAAGCACTGTAGTCAGTTATTGTCAATCTGTTCCTTATGTCATTTCCTAAGTGAAAAATTGTTTGTTTTGTTGCTTTTATACTTGCGTTTGCTTCCGATACTTCCAAGTTTAAAATTTTTTTATGAAAACTATATTCAATTTTTCGTAACTGGCCTTGAATATGCCGGCATTTGAACAGATTTGTTACCTGTCTCGTGGTGTTTTTTGTGTGGCTCGGAATTATTCCATAACTCCTACATGATAATAAGAATACCAGTCTTTCTTTTTGTTGTGCTATTCTCCTACTTTCGTTGCAGTACGCTTTCATTGTCTTACAGGTCTCACTATTATATTTGAGTTCGATGTGCTTAAAATACCCTTTCATTTTTGTTGTTGCTGGCGTATATTACTTAATGCAATGTTTTTATATTCTGAGTTCAAACAAATGTTTTTCGGCAAGCTATCCGATTTTTGCATGAAATTTTTGTTCGATTGTTATATAATTATCATATAAATTTTGCTAATTTTATTCTTCTGCAAGACTACAAAAAAGTATGTTCAGGAAATAGTTACATTAACAAAAAATTTTACCCTTAAAAAATATTTTTTAGATAGACAAATTTATTTCGGAATTTCGGGTTAAGTGCCACCCACCGTCAAAAAAAACACTAAAAATGGATTAAACAAGCACTGAGCAGTATCTCTAAATATTTTCGCATTGAAAAGTTGAAAAGCACTAAAAACAATGCAAAAAGCATCGAATTGCCAACGCTAGTTTTATTCATTAAAATGTTTTTTATAAATAACATTCTCATATTCTTTTTTCGCAAGTAATTTGTATATAAAGCTGAAATTTACATTCAAGAGACATCATATTTGCTGGCATTATGCCGTTTATAATGGAGTTGATTAACTTATACTTACACTGCCGAAGCTATTCACATCCAAAACTTTCTTAATAAATGAAAGGAAATAATTCGATATAAAAAATTACATTAATCAATATGTATTAAAGAAGCCGCTATAAAAATACAAAAATACCAAGATTAAAAAAATTTGCGTTTTAACAGACCTTCCTAGAAACCCTTCAAAATTACCTTTTTAGAAGGTATTTTGTCTGGCAAACGGCAAACGGAAGACCTTCCCCGCAATGACAACGTGTGTAAAGAAGTTATGAGTATGGAATGGAGCGAGTAGGCCTTGTTTATCCAAAAGAAGCAGTACAAAGGCCTTCTAGAAGGCATCCGTACGCCTTCTATTTGCCGCTGGGTATTTGCAAATATACATACAAATGTGTGTATGTGTGTAGGTTTTGTATGCCAATTTGTAAAGAAGAAACAACACGAATGAGGATTGTACGCAGCGTTACCGTTGAAATTTTTCAAAAAGGGGCACAAAAAGGGGATTTTGAAAATAAAAGAGGCACAAAAAGGGGATTTTTGAGAAAAAAAGTGGCAACTTTAATTAAAAGAAAAAATGTAAAAATGTTATTTAATTTTTAAAAATAAAGGTTAGCACACAAAAACTGCCGCACATCTGGTTAGGTTTAAGATTTTAGCAATACTTTTTGGCAGTTTTATCAAAAACTATTGCTCAAGCTACTAATAAAATTGGACTTATTAATAAATTATATGCATTACGAGAAATCTGCAAAGAAAATTTTGTCCAAGAGCATTTCCTATTCAGAATAGGTTTCTGATTAATTTTATAGTTTACGTTAGAACTTCCCTGTTAATTGTTAGTTTTTATTACATTTTTTATCTTTCTAAGCCGATAAAACAAATTGAAATTTAAATGGTTCGAGGAAAATCTTTATCTGAAGCTAAAAGGGTCAAAATTAAATGTTATGCTAAAGAAGGTCTTACTCATGATCAAATTTGGAAAAAAAATAATGAAAGTCAAAACTGTGTGAGTAATTTCTTATTAACTGTTAGTTTTTGTAAAATAAAACGAAAATTTTTCGCCCACAAAAACGAATTACACGAAATTTTTGTTTTATTTTTCAAAAATGCAATAAATTAGACTAACTATGGAAAGAACATCAAAGGAGACAACTCAGCACATGAAAGAAAGCAGCGAAAATAAAGAAAATAGTTGGTATTAAAGCTAGTTTGGCGACTGTAATACATAACACTGCTTTACAAATTTTTATTTTTGGAAAGTATAACGCTTCTAGTGAATTTCTTTAGGGTAACTAAGATATGCTAAACACGAGAAAAATAAAATAAAAATTTTCATTTCGGCATTTCGATGTATACTTCCCGTTAAAACCCTGATTCACTATCCTACACGATCGTACGATTCAGGAAAATTTTAAAAGTGTGACCGAATTTAAAAAATTGTTTCAAGATGGCGATGTAGGCGCCAAAATATTATACAAATATGATGTAAAACATCTGTATGTTTTGTGTATACAGATGATCGCATGGAAACTAACTATCATTTTATGAAAATGTTCATAAATTTTTCCGAATCGCACGACTTGCCAAAAAAATCTGTCACACAGTTGCATTTTTAGTTCACACTACAATACTTTTATAGCACACATGCCATATTTGGCATATCGCGCGATTGTGTAGGATAGTGAATCATGCCCTTAAAGCGCTATCCACAGTCATAGGCTGGTTTAATTAAAGTGATCTTGTTTAAAAGGCTAAAAAATTACGCGTCGAATAGATGATAATTGACTTTGATCGGATAAAAAATGACTAAGTTATAGGGGATCAAACTAAAAATTTTTTGACTATTTAACGTTTTCACCATTTGTATTCGGAAGCTGTTTTGTACCACAAATAATAAAAAAATCCTTAGCTAAGAAATTTTATTAAATAGCCTATTCGATTTAAAAAAATAGTGAACCGAAATCAGATAAAATCGTAAATTTAAATGTTAGTGTTTAGGTTTTTGTATTATAGCATTTTTAGTTTTTATCCAATTTCGGTCCATTATGGATAAAAATTTTTTAAATCGGATAGACTATTCAATAAAAATTTATAACTATGAATTTTTTATTATTTGTGGTAATAAACAGCAACCGAAGAGGCAACACTTGCTTAAAAACGTTAAAAATGTTATACAATTTTAACTTTGATTACCTATAACTCAGTAATTTTTAACCCTTTCAAACAATATATAGATCACTTTAACCGAACCAGTTCTTGACTCTAAGAAGTATACATCGCAAAACACAAATGTACCGTTATCTGGAAATGGCCAAAATGAACCTTTTTTCTTTACTTTTCTCTTTACTTTCTTCAACGTAAATGTAATGTAAAGCATTTCAAAAGATTGATTTTGCAAAAAATCACTGCTTAGTTCAATGCGTAAAGAAAATTGTCACAAGTATCTCTTCATTTAGTAAAAAGTATCAAAAAAAGTGGCAAGAATTACAAAAAGTGTCACATTTGGGTGCATTTTGTAAAAGTAGCAAAATAGTATCCCAGCAGTCGAAAAAGTGGCAAATTGCTACTTTAGTAGCACCAACAGTAACGCTGATTGTACGCAACAACTACAATAGCACGAACATCTTATACAGTGCTGCCCTGCAGAGAAAGTAACTGGTATGTAGTTGGAACTATACTAGTTGCTTTTTGCTTCAGACTAGTCTCCTATCTATCCTTTTTTCATATATCGAACTATCGATTTTAACATTAGGTTGTCATAGGAGGCCAACTAGTTCATTTGTATACAGTTATATCCCAGTTGGAATCCTAGTTATTGTAAACTAGTGCGCTTACTAGTTTTTTTTATTAAGAGTTTTGTAACTCTTAAAAAAACTTTGGCTCAACCGGGGTACGAACACACATTCCTCATACTTTAAGGCAAGTACTCTACCCACTGAGCCACATTCTAGTTATTTTTATAATACCTAAAAATAGGTTTTATATAAAATCGTATACCTGAAAATTTTGTCCCTTTTTGAGTAGTATCGTTACTAGTCTCGATACAACTAGTAATATTATTGTGCTTTTTTGACTAGTATCGTTACTAGTCTCGATACAACTAGTAATATAATTGTTCTTTTTTGACCAGTAACGTTACTAGTCTTGTTACAACTGGTAATATAACTGTCGTTTTTTGACTACTTCCATTACAACTAGTAATATGACTGTCCCAAAACGTTACTAGTTGTAACTTTAGCTGCTGGGGAGAGAAATGAGTTTTAATTTAGTACCAGTGCTTATGAGTACCCAGCAGCTAAAGTTACAACTATTAACGCTTTGGGACAGTCATATTACTAGTTGTAATGATAGTAGTCAAAAAACGACAGTCACATTACTAGTTGTAATAAGAGTAGTACCGTTACTGGTCAAAAAAGAACAATCACAATACTAGTTGTATCGAGACTAGTAACGATACTAGTAAAAAAAACACAATAATATTACGAGTTGTATCGAGACTAGTAACGATACTAGTCAAAATATGACATTTTCAGGTATACGATTTTATATAAAACCAATTGTTAGCTATTAAAAAACTAAGTAGAATGTGGCTCAGTGGGTAGCGTACTTGCCTTAAAGTATGAAGAATGCGTGTTCGCGGTTGAGCCAAAGTTTTATAAAGAGTTACAAAACTCTTAATAAAAAAACTAGTAAGCGCACTAGTTTACAATAACTATGATTCCAACTGGGATATAACTGTAAACAAATGAAGCAGTTGTACCCCTATGACAACCCAATGTTAAAATCGATAGTTCGATATATGTATGAAAAAAGGATAGATAGGCAACTAGTCTGAAGCAAAAAGAAACTAGTATAGTTCCTTCTACATACCAGTTACTTTGTCTGCAGGGTATGTGTTAGTAGTATTCCACTGTGTGCATATTATAAAGAAAAACAACCGTAACAAAACAACAAGTTTTTATACAACTGTATGAAGTTGTTATTTATTTTTTACTCTTTATGCTGACTTTAGACGACATGTTTTTTACATACGGCTTGTCAGGATGTGAGACATATGTAACGAGCATGTTTGTCAAAATTGTCAATTTATAGACGGTTTATAATTTTTGCTTTCACATGTACACGTGCAATTACATCTGACATAAACTCTGAGTATTCACAACAGCTGAGTTTTTGCACAATTTTCATAAATATATAAAGCGCCCTATGCTTTTTAATATTTGTTCAGTTAAACCACACTTTTGTTAATTCAATACAATTGATGTCATATGCCTTGTCAGATGAAAATAGAACACGCTCTAAGTGCAAATTTTTCATATGACTTTGCTTCTGTAAATGTCATCTGACAATGTTTTATATGTTTCACACGGGATGTATAGCTTTTGCAGTGGGAAATTTTACAAGTCAGATGTAAAATACATGTCGTCTAAAGCCAGCATTAGTGAGAACATTGGTTTCATTCGGCTGTATACATATACGAGCCGAATAATGTTCGGAATTCTGGTGGCAGTATGAGCGATGCTGATCTTATAGCATATGTATGTATTAAAACAAGTGGCTCGAGCCGGCCATAAATAGTTTTACAAGAATGATGCGAACAGCATGTTTGTTTCGATCCGGTGCGGTTACAATCATACCTAAGAAAGCAATCACAAATATTCACGACCATTGCAAAGACAACTACTTAAAATTGAGTGTTTGAAATGAGCTATTGAGTTTACAATCATTACTTGTTGGCAGGCTTGCCAACAAGTAATGATGCGATATTTGCCGATTTATCGGTATTTTGCCGATTTTTCGCCTCAAAATTATCAATTATTATAATTAATTCATTTTGGGCAACACTGGAATAGAATAAATACAATGTTACATTAAAAAGATACAACTGTAAAGGTGAAGGTACATAGCATGCGGTAAATACGCTAATGCGTTACAGACTTCTGTCAAAAAAGTGAAATAGTGTGTTTCCATAAGGCAAGGTACAAAGCGAAGTTTGCGGCGGGCGTAACTCGCAAACAGTTGAACATTATTCAACTTTCACGCGTCGTATACAAAATGACAGGTAGTGCTGCCATATTCATATGCTAAAATGTTTGTTTAATGGAAATAAATTATTAGAAGTTAATTTTTTTATTAAAAAAGGGATGAAAACTGCATTAAATATATAAAGAAAAATAAAACTTAAAGGCAAGACAAATATAGCCGGCAAAGGCTTGAAATTGTATAAGCAGAAGAGCACCAAAAGCGTGGTGTGTAACTTGCCATTCTTAAAGCGTTAAAAGTTTGAAAAGTAAGAAAAGCGTTGCCGCGTAACGCGTGGTATATACCTCCACCTTTAATCAGTCAGCGCTTTTACTAATTGGTTGGTTGATTGTGTGGCAAAGTCTCAGATTTCAGATGTCAGAAAAAATATTTACTGAGTATGTTTCTTCAAATTTTCTGAAATATTAACCGATTAATTTCCTTTAAGATATTTAACAGAATATCTGCATATTTTCTGATCTACTTTGAGAAATTTCATCAGCGGCTTCAAGAACTTTTTCACATTTATATATGTAAGCGCTTTTGTTTTTTAAGGCTTTTTTCACAATAGCGCGTGTAACGCCACGAATTTGGGCAACACGATTTTTCCTTCGCCATGATAGATTTCTCCTGTTCTATAAACGTAAACTGTTCCGTCTAAAGTAATTTTAAAGTGGTACCTACAGCAATCTGGGAAAGTACAGTACCCATATGCTAACAACCCAGAAGCAATGTACTTTATGTTAAAAAATGAAATGATGCATGAATTATTTCTTTTTAAATATTCTTGTCTAATTACATCTATAACAATTTTATTCTTTTTCAACTTAAGTTTCTCATCATCTTTAGATTTGAAAATTAAATCAGGGTTGATTTTGAAACTGCAATCCGAGACTTTAGCTTTAAAATGTCGAATTTGTTTTAAAGTTTCTCCCGGCATACGTATAACAGGTTTAATAATTTTTTCTTTTGGGTCAATTTTTTCCTATAACTTTCAAACTGAGATACGTCTAAACTACTATCTTCAGTTTCAAATGGTCCTAGAATCTGACTCTGTTTTTTCGAAATATCATCTGCATCGCTGCAGTCATTAAAACCAATATTGTCATTTTGTTCAAAATTAAAATTTTTATCTTTATATAAAAATGTTTGGTTTTTTTTCTTTATTTTGTGCATAACAATTTTCATTTACATTATTTATATTGGATACCTCACTTAATGTTAATTTTAATTCTTTTATAAAGTCCTTTAGAATATTCTCTATTATCTCTGCACTATTAGAAATTATAACATCATCCTAAAAAAGAAGAAATGCATAAAAATAAATAAATATATTTGAATATGTATGTATATCTTTTCGACTTACTCTTTGTTTAAATGGTTCTCTTGAAGTGAGACCATTTTTTAGCTGGAAAAAATTAACGTTTTAAGAAATTATGGTATTTTTAAAAATATGCCCGTTACTACTTACAACTTCTTCCTCTAAATTGTCCGTAATATCTGGGGTATGAGAGCTTATCTTTGGATTTGCTACGTTCTCTCCAAAGAATTCTGCATTTTCCTTACTTTTGAAATTTCTAGAGTAGGAGGACTTGCACTTCCACTTTCCTCCCGCTCTTCAGAAAAATTTTTACTTTCTTTTGCCGGCCCTTCAGATAGTGAAATTAGAGCATAGGCCGCACATTTTTCATTCACTGAATAGATTTCAACTGAAATCTGTTCAGGTAAATTATTCTGAGCAACAGTTTTTGTTGCATTTTTACTTGCACTTCCACTTTCCTCCCGCTCTTCAGAAAAACTTTTACTTTCTTTGCCCGTCCCTGCACATAATGAAATTAGAGCATCCGCCGCACATTTTTCATTCTCTGAATAGATTTCAACTGAAATCTGTTCAGGTAAATTATTCTGAGCAACAGTTTTTGCTGCATTTTACTATAATTATTCTCCGAAATTTCTAGAATAGGAGGAATCGCACTTTCACCTTCCTCCCGCTATTCAGAAAAACTTTGATTTTCCATGGCAACAATCTGTAGCAAAAAATGTTGTTAAACATTTGCGCAATTACATTTTAAATCAACACTTACTCTTTTTAAAATCATTTTTCGATTTTTTTCATTATTAGCGAGCTTAAGGCGGGATGGTTCATTTTCGTTATATCCCGCAAATATCTTCAAAAAAACCGAATTATTTTGGTAGTACTTAATGCTTCTACCTTCCAAGCTCGATGTAATCTCATTTAAAATTTTATTTAATTTTTCTTCCTTGTAGATCATTTTCTATTAACAAAAATTTAGTTTAGTGGACTTATGTATTTTTAAATTAAAAGATTTTTAAACAAAACTCTATTTATTATGGCTAATAAATCACTAAGAGTGAGTTTTTGAGTACGAGATTAGATATTAAATTGAATTTAACATCTGTATTTACTCTTTGAGTTGACATTTTTTAAATTTCTTTTTGCTAGTTTAGCGGCCAATGTTGCTGATTTAACCCTAAAGTAACAAAAAATTAAGAAAATAAGTCAACTGAAAGTCTAAATACAGATATTAAATTTAATTTAATCTCTAATCTCGTACTGAACTAAAAGTTAACTAACGCCTGTGGTTTAGCTAATGATTTTTCATATAAATATCATTGGTTAAACCACCATCATTAGTTAACTAAAGACTGTTAATTTGAGCCTTAATAAAAAAATATCGTCATATAAAATGCAAAAAGACCTACCTACATATTTTTAAAATTGTTCATGAGGTTAAAAATTTAATAAAAATAAGCTATTTTTATATAAAAATAGTTCATTTTTAATTGTGTTTTTAATCTGGTTTTCCTTGTTAATGTTGTTTAATGTTTATTTGAATTTCCATGATTAAAGTTTTTTATGTTTAGAAATTTGCAAATCTAATATTATCTTCGATTTTAAAATCGCTTTTGAGGTCCGATTAATCGATCTTGAAAATCGAAACCAAAAAGGTTGATCAAAATATATTTTAGGGCTTAAAATATCATATCTGAAATTAATTTATTATATACCATTTAAAATAAATCAATGAAGGCACTATTTATTTTTGTAAAACGAGAAATTTACTCGGATTCGGTTTACAGAACAGGGTCGTTTGATTGCAATCAAAATCGCAAATTTGATTTCAAATTGAAATCAATTCAATCTGATTTCAAATTAAAATCAATTCAATCTGATTTCAAATTGAAATCAATTCAATCTGATTTCAAATTGAAATCAATTCAATGTTCTGCAAATCGAGTCGATTTGAAAACGCTGGATTTAGAGAAATTAAATCCACTAATAGCAAACTTTTTCTTGCAGTTTAATATATTTTAGGGCTTAATTACAAAAAATATAAAAATATTAATATAAAACTACAGAAAATATATTAAATTTGCACATACCTTTTTGTCTTCTTTAGTATTTATGTATAAAAATTTATGTATAAAATTCACTTATTTTGTAATAAGTATAATTATATTGAAAACATTTTTATATTTAGCAAAATTCACTTTAATAACTTATTTTTTATAAAGTTTTATTTTAAAATATTTTAAATTAATTAAAATTCGCTTTCATAAAACTTTTTGCACTTTTACAAAATTTTGATAATACAATTTGCCTTGTTGTTTGCACTTTAAGCGTATTACACAGCTCTTACAGAGTCAGCTTTGGAGCTTTGCATTTATTTCTACACGGAAAAATAAGCGAGTAGAATTGTATGAACAAATTCTCCACTTGCTGCTATAACATGCTTGCAAAAGACAATATGTAAATGTAAAAATTCCATGTACTTTTCGTTTGGAACTGCGTACTAGCAAACAGAAATTTCTTTAAGAAATTTACCAATTTCAGGCAGAGGTGCGTACTAGGCTTTAGTTGTTCGGATCATTTCAGAAATACCGTTAGTTCTGTTCCACTGTTCCGACATATTGCTGCCACACTTAAAATTATACAATTTCAGGATACACCTGAACAAATTTACGTACAGTTTTAATGTATAGACGCTATTTACGAGGTAAATTTCCTTTTTTTATATTATAACTTTGTTATTCGAAAATGAAAAATAGACGATGCGTTTAAAGCAAAGTGTAAAAAAGCTTTGAATAATTAATTCAACTAACATGCGTTGGCAGAATTACATTTTATTTGAAACTCTGGCAACCATAAAATGAACATCTTTGAATTGGCATAATTTTCAATTCAAACGGAAAATGGACGCTGAATCTAAAGTAAGTATTTAGGTATTATTTCTCTCAGTATTGCACATTTTATGTATTTCATTCGAAATAAATCTTCTGAATTTTCATGTCTCTGTTACTATAAATTCAGAAAATTTTTATTTCGAATGGAACACAGAATATATAATGTTTTTATTTTCAGAGACTCTTATTGCTTCTTTTAAGCCGTGGTGATGGAGGACGTGGTCGTGGTCATAGACGTGGTTATAGCCGTCATCGCAACGGTGGCTATAGCCGTCCTCGGAACGGTGACTATGACCGTCCTCACAATCGTGGCTATATCCGTAGCCCTCGTAGCCATCCTCACAGTAGTGGCTATAGCCGTAGTCCTCGTATCCGTCCTCATGGTCCTCCTCGTAGCCATCCTCGTAGCCGTCCTCGCAGTCGTCCTCATAGCCACGTTGGTGGCCAAGGAGGACGTGTACATTTGTCATATGAGGTAAGTCAAAAAATTAGTTATTTAAATATATATGTATGTATATATAAATTTGTTAATTTTTTTAAGGCATCCACAAACGGTGGTTTTCAAGGCGGAGCCTTTCATTACCCATCATTTGGGCCCATATATGGACCGTTTGGTCAAATTCGCCCACCCTCATGGGCTTCGCCATATGGCGCCAATGGGGAGGATTCGCCATATGGCGCCAATGGGGAGGGTTCGCCATATGGCGATTGCTCTCTATATGGCACCAACGGCGAGGGCTCTCCATATGGCGGCAATGGCGGGGGCTATCCATATAGTGGCAATGGCGAGGGCTATCCATATGGCGGCAATGGCGAGGGCTATCCCTATGGCGGCAATGGCGAGGGCAGTCCATATGGCGGCAATGGCGAGGGCTATTCATATGGCGGCAATAGCGAGGGCTATCCATATGGCGGCAATAACGAGGGTTATCCATATGGCGGCAATTTGGTGGGCTCGGTGCCACGCCAAATTAAAGCACAGCCAGATACATACCAACCAGAGGCATCACCAACTGTGGCACAGGCAGGGCCACCGCAGGCAGTGCCACCACAGGCAGGGCCACCACAGGCAGTGCCACCACAGGCAGGGCCACCACAGGCAGGGCCACCAAAGGCAGAGCCACCACAGGCAGGGCAACCACAGGCAGGGCCACCACCAGCCGTGGGCACGCAATTTGATGTAGAAGAAGACAATGCATCTGTCACATCTCTGTGCTTTCAAAGTCCGTTTCACATTGTAATACAAGCTTTGAGATTTTTGTTAGATTTTGTAAGACGAAAATCAAATCAAAATCAGTTTGACTGTCAAAAAATCTTAAAGAAAATTTTATCATTACATATTGTTTCTACACTATCATATTCCAAATAAAACGTAACATAAATAATTTGCAATAAAGCAAATTTTTTCGTTCTTCTTTTTCTTTATTCGTGGATTCAGGGACCGAAAATAACAGTTATTATCAAAATTTCAGTTCAAAATGTACATTGTACAAATTTATTTGCATCTTTATTTTGTTTATACATACAATTACTGCTACGATACACAAATACAAGGTAATTTAATTTTAAAACTGTTTGACTTTTACGATGATTTTTGAAGTTTGTTTTTTAGAAATATTAAATGAAAACGAAATGGGAACTAATAATTTGGAATTTTTTTTTTACAAAATGTGTAAGTTTTGTAAATATAATAATTTTAATAATTTAATAAATTACAATTATGTTACATAAATTTCAAAATTGCAAAATGTTTTAATAATGGATCCAACTAAAATAAGGAATTATCAGCAAATAATATAATTTTTCGTGATAACACTTAATAGAAATCAAGCAATTACGTTTACATGTAATTGTAATTGAGGCATGAACAATTACAATTACATGCAATGGGTATTTGATATACTAGCAATTACAAATTATTTTAATTGTAAGTGAAGATTATCAACTTCAATTACATGTATGTTTTTTGGCAAAAGTCATAGTAATTGCCCATAAAAAATTCAAGATTAAGAAATTTTAAGGCTTGTTTGAAATTTTGCAGTTTGTTGCAGCTTGATTTACAGCTTTTGTGGAGTAACATACTTTTTATATGAGTAAATGTATAATTTTTCAACTATATAGGGTTGACCCTGCAAACGGCTAAAATGCCAAAAGTGACAACTGCATGAGTAGATGGGGAGCTCTTTCTTCTTTCCAAATCACTTTAGTTTTTTTCGCACAGCTTGATTTACAGATTTTGTGGAGTAACATACTTTTTATATGAGTACGTGTATAAATTTTCACCTATATTTTCACCAAATCATTTTAGTTTTATTTCGCACAGCTTGATTTACAGATTTTGTGGAGTAACATACTTTTTATATGAGTACATGTATAATTTTTCACCTATATAGGGTGTACCCTACAAACGGCTAAGCTGTCAAAAGTGACAACTGCATGGGCAGATGGGGAGCTCTTTCCTCTTTCCAAATCACTTTAGTTTTTTTTCGCGCAGCTTGATTTACAGATTTTGTGGGGTAACATACTTTTTATGTGAGTACATGTATAATTTTTCAACTATATAGGGTGTACCCTACAAACGGCTAAAATGCCAAAAGTGACAACTGCATGGGCAGATGGGGAGCTCTTTCTTCTTTCCAAATCACTTTAGTTGTTTTTCGCACAGCTTGATTTACAGATTTTGTGGAGTAACATACTTTTTATATGAGTACATGTATAATTTTTCAACTATATAGGGTTTACCCTGCAAACGGCTAAAATGCCAAAAGTGACAACTGCATAGGCAGATGGGGAGCTCTTTCTTCTTTCCAAATCACTTTATTTTTTTCGCACAGCTTGGTTTACAGATTTTGTGGAGTAACATACTTTTTATATGAGTACGTGTATAAATTTTCACCTATATTTTCACCAAATCACTTTAGTTTTATTTCGCACAGCTTGATTTACAGATCTTGTGGAGTAACATACTTTTTATATGAGTCATAGTAATTGCCCATAAAAAATTCAAGATTAAGAAATTTTAAGGCTTGTTTGAAATTTTGCAGTTTGTCGCAGCTTGATTTACAGATTTTGTGGAGTAACATAATTTTTATATGAGTAAATGTATAATTTTTCAACTATATAGGGTTGACCCTGCAAACGGCTAAAATGCCAAAAGTGACAACTGCATGGGCAGATGGGGAGCTCTTTCTTCTTTCCAAATCACTTTAGTTTTTTTTCGCACAGCTTGATTTACAGATTTTGTGGAGTAACATACTTTTTATATGAGTACATGTATAATTTTTCACCTATATAGGGTGTACCCTACAAACGGCTAAAATGCCAAAAGTGACAACTGCATGGGCAGATGGGGAGCTCTTTCCTCTTCCCAAATCACTTTAGTTTTTTCTCGCACAGCTTGATTTAGAGATTTTGTGGGGTAACATACTTTTAATATGAGTACATGTATAATTTTTCAAATATATAGGGTGTACCCTGCAAACGGCTAAAATGCCAAAAGTAACAACTGCATGGGCAGATGAGGAGCTCTTTCCTCTTTCCAAATCACTTTAGTTTTTTTTCGCACAGCTTGATTTACAGATTTTGTGGAGTAACATACTTTTTATATGAGTACATGTATAATTTTTCAACTATATAGGGTGTACCCTACAAACGGCTAAAATGCCAAAAGTGACAACTGCATGGGCAAATGGGGAGCTCTTTCCTCTTTCCAAATCACTTTAGTTTTATTTCGCACAGCATGATTTACAGATTTTGTGGAGTAACATACTTTTTATATGAGTACATGTATAATTTTTCACCTATATAGGATGTACCCTACAAACGGCTAAACTGTCAAAAGTGACAACTGCATAGGCAGATGCGGAGCTCTTTCTTCTTTCCAAGTCACTTTAGTTTTTTTCGCACAGCTTGATTTACAGATTTTGTGGAGTAACATACTTTTTATATGAGTACATGTATAATTTTTCACCTATATAGGGTGTACCCTACAAACGGCTAAAAAGCCAAAAGTGACAACTGCATGAGCAGATGGAGAGTTCTTTCCTCCTTCCAAATCACTTTAGTTTTTTTTCGCACAGCTTGATTTGCAGATTTTGTGGAGTAACATACTTTTTATATGAGTACATATACAATTTTATTCATCAACATACTGATTTTATTCATCAACATGCTTTCCATATAATTGTATGGATTTGTTATATTAGTATGGTAGCTTTGGCTAGGAACGAAGTAAAAATTAAATAACAAACTTTTTTCTGGGAAAAAAGTATGTTAGCATAGTTACAAAAATATGTATTGTAATACTTTTTTTCTGTAATTTAGTAGTTTTTGCATTTAGTACTTTGTTTTTCAATTCTGAAAAAAAGTATGATACGTAGGGTGTGTTTACGGTATGATTTGTTCATACACGCGCTGTACCTCGTTTCTGTATTTCTCGTATCGTAAAAGTTTTCACATGAAGTGTGAAACAAAAAATTTCATCGTTTCGCGATTTGTGAGTAGAAACTGTTTCCGTACTTCAATGCGAAAAGCCAGCTTATTTATTGGAATATTCCAATCATTCAAGTGTCAAACAGAGCAACAAGTCCATGGAAAAGTTTTGGCGGCGGCGTCGAAATATTTTCATAAAATACTATATTATTTCTTAAACAAAAAATACTTTATTGAATGTGTTTTATACATTTTATCTTTCCAACGAAAATATGCCGTAACTTAAAACCATTGTAAAATACTTGTAGTCTTATTTTCAATGCAAAATAAAACGAGTTCATTTTTTTCAATCGGCGGAGCGCGATCGTAATAAGAATAATAGTTGGCGACTAGCCACCAGCCAAGACATAATTTCTGTATTCTTTAATACTTATAAAAAAACTGTTTAAAATAAATTAATTAAGTAAATTAACCTCCTTACATTATCCATGTATAGTTTCAAAATCTATAATTTAATATTTGTAATTTTAAAAATACTTCTCGCATCGTTTTCAAATGCGAGAAATTTTAACGGCATTAGTGAAAAGCTGTTCACAAAATGTTATTACAGAAACACTTTTTCTCACATCCTTCCAATAACTATTGGAAAATAACTTAAATGGCAGATAGTTCTCGCATTGTAAATATACAAAAATACTTGTGTGAGAAACCCCATTTTTGTTTCATTTTACTTCGTTTTTCGTTCAATTCACACGTTTCATGTGAGATATTTTACGATGCGAGAAATACAGAAACGACGCACTGGACGTGGATTATGCACAAAACTAGCAGAGCAAAATATAATCAGCTGGCGTTATGCTGATACCTGTATACTTAAGTTTACCACTTGTTGCAGCTCACTGGTGTTGGACATCCGAGATTTGTGTTCGTGTCGTGTTGGAAATTGCGCCCATCTCTATTTTATTTACTACTAGATGTGCCCGCTCGCTTCGCGGCCTTAAAGTTCGCTTTATGACTATTAGGTGTCTACAAAATATAATAATAGAGCATTCTTTATATTTGTTTAAAGTTCCCGTTATGCAAAATAAACAGTGCTACCAACGTAAAAAAAAATCTTTCTAATTTCCAACAACATTTATATTAGTAAAATATAGTACATTTTCGTTTTTTTTCTATTTTAATTTAGAAATGAGCTATTTTATCGCGGTAAAAAGTACCCTATGTTTGAATCAGGACTCTAAAGTACCTCCATTCCAAATTTCATGAAAATCCATTCAGTGGGTTTTGCGTGAAGCGTGTTCGGACAGACAGACAAAAATTCCAAAATTTGGTGTTTTGTTCTCTGCATCGATTACTGTTTACGCCACCATAAAAAATTTCAAAAAATATTTCATGTACAGACATGCACCTTTTACAGTTTTATTATATGTATAGATTAATTTATTTGCTATGTGTATAGGGCTGCCAGAAATCTGAACCCGTCGTCCAGGACATTTATAATACACTAGATGTGCCCGACCGCTTCGCGTGCTTAAATATCGCATTATGACTATAAGGTTTCTGTAAAATATAATAATATAACGATTTTCACATATTTTTTAAAGTTTCCGTTATACAAGTTAAACAATGCTACCATCGTTAAAAAAACAAAAACAACTTTCTAATTTCCAACAACATTTATATCAGTAAAATTGGGTACATTTTCGTTTTTTTTTTCATTTAACTTAGAAATAAGATATTTTACCGCGGTAAAAAGTAGCCTATGTTTGAATCAGGACTCTAAAGTACCTCTATACCAAATTTCATGAAAATCGATTCATTGGTTTTACCATGAAGCGTGTTCACACAGACAGACAGACAAAAATTCCAAAATTTGGTTTTTTGTTCTCTATATCGATTAGTTTTACGCCACAATAAGAATTTTCAAAAAATATTTGATGTACAGACACGCCCTTTTTACAGTTTTATTATACATATGTATAGATATCACAAACGAATGTACAACAAAAGCTTATATATTCCAAGAACTAGTCATATAAAAATGAACCGCAACAAATTTTATTTTGATACATGTATCAACCATATATTTCAAATTGAAGTCCAACAATTAAACAATAGATACAAAACTTAACATGTAATTCATACATAAAAAACAATAAACAAAAAAAATTCATTTAAAATTACGAGTAGCGTTAATAAACACATGGGCAGTGTAGCCAGATGAGGAGATTTGTCCCCAAATTGGATTTCGGCTTCTATTTGGGGACAGATTTTCGTCGGGAGGGATTTTTCATTATAAGCACTTTTAATAAACATTAATTTTTTTCCAATTGCATTTCGATTATTTTCAGACAGTGTTTCCATTAATGAATTTCATTTGTTTGAATGCATCACGATGTAAATTGAACGTGTGTCCAATGAGAACTGTGTTATCACTTTCGGATCAAAAGAAGTTAAAGAAGTTTGCTTACAATATATTTTTCGGCGTATATCCGATGAGGAACAAATATAGAAATAAAACAAACAGGAATTAATATTTTGAATTAAAATTGAGAATAAATATAAATTTATTTCTATAAACTTTACCTTGTAAAAGGATTTAAATTTGCACGTAGTGCTTCGTTGACATCTAGTACTAGTACAACTAGTGAAATTTGGCAGAACAATACTTAAATACCGTTAACGGTTTACTTGTTGAAACATATGCATAAACCGAGACATAAATAATTTTTACTTAAACAATATGTATGTATTTAGCTGTACTAGCAAAAGAATTGCTTAAAAGATTCGATGATAATTGTTTACATATCGATAGTCATATCGTCCCTACTATGTCCAACTATCGAATGTAAAAAATTCGCGATTTAGATTCGTAACCGTGGTCCTCCAATTTATACGACACGCTTCGCTGCAAAATTCCGAATTTCTCATAGAGGATTTAATTAAATAGACATTGTAGGGACGATATATTAACATCACGTAACGCAACTCGTTACAAAAACACTCCTGTTCCAAATTGATTTTAATACGATTGTTTTGAAAAGGTGTGATGAATTCCGACCAATTTTGGCAATTAGTTTCGAGCCAAAAGTGCACGAGAAGATAAAATATAATCAATATAATAGAACTGTGAAAAGAAATTTAGCAAAAAAAAAAATTGAGCAAATTATTAAAAACAAATTTGAAACGACTATAGCAAACACATACAGGTATGAGATGGAATTCGATTTTGAAAGCGTTTTCGAAATCGATTTCTATCACATACCTGATTCACACCTTTTATCGTTTTCAAATCGTTTTTGTGTCTAAATCGTCTTTCATCACATTCCTGATGATATACAAATTAATTTTCTGGTTTTGCAGTCTAACTAAGGGGTTGAGAAGCAAAGGGGTGCAAAAACAAGTAATTATGCTTTGTAATGCATACAGTTCTTTGAGATTATCATACAGGTCTGAATTTTGACATACGATATCTTAATGGACTTGACGCTCATAATAAGCTGACGTTATCTTGCTTGCCTGGCAATGCTGGAGGCGGAATAATTGGTTTTAGCGAAGCCTTAATACGCTTCAGTACACATATGGGCCGCACAAAAAACCAAAAAATATAATAAACAAAATAGTTTTTCTATTTTCGAAAATCGCAAAACTGTAACGGTTTCTTAAAACTTTTTGACAGAAAAAAGGAAAGCATTTAATTTATTTTATTTCTCTGAAATTTTATTATTACATTTAGAAAAAATGTTTCGTTATCCTAGAGAAAGTGAATTATATATAACAATTCTCAAAGTAATAAAAGTTTTACTATACAGTGCAATAAAATATTGACAATTTGCTTTTAATTAGAAGTGCAAAATGCATAATATGTACATTACATATTATGTAAACATTAAAATTTTATTTTTGTTGAATGATAGTGCTTATTATAAAAAATATTTTTTGGGGACAAAATTGGGGATTTTTGGTTTTGAAATGGGGATTTTTGGGGACAACATTCTTAAAATTGGGGACATGAGGCAAAACTTTTCTGGCATCGAGTAGTTGAAAGATGTAAGTCCCGGCCTTTGTGTATATTTTTATACAGAAATGCTGACTTTCATACGAAAACTTTAATTTTTATGGTAACTGTAAATCAGTAAGGGCCATTATTACAACTTGAAAATGGACGGATAAACAGTTTATCATTATTACAAATTTAGTTTAACCTACCAGGTAGGATGCACCTGACTTTAACTTATCGCTCACTTTCATTTAAAGCAAAGTTTTAATAAAGGTAAACCGTTTTTTCGTCCAACAAAATCTTTCCTTTAACTATTACCAAGTTGTAACAATGGCCCTAAGTTTAATAAATCCAAATATCGTAATGAAGAAAAAATCACCACTATTTTTGATATTATTAGAAATTTCAGAATTTTATAGATTGAAAGTTCTTGCATTTGAACAAATATTCAAAAAGACTGAAATTAATTTATATAATTTTTGGCAAACAATTTTTAAAATAAAGTGAGGTGATCCACAAAGGCTTTCCCAGTTTCAGCAGAGTTTTTTAAAAAAACTTATGGTTCTCCCACATTTGTCTGCAAATATCGGACAAATATTTAGCTCCGTCATTTTAACAAACACACATACTGATTAAGCCTTTTTGAGCTTTTTTGCAGAAGCACCTGAGTCTTGGCAGGAATCAAACCTGCGACCTCCCAGTTAATAGCGTAGCACACTCTTCAGTACGCGGGTAACTAAACTAAATTTCGATGTTCCTTAGAAAATTAAACTTTGTTCTACAGATTATTTGAAACTCATAAAACCAATTGTTTTGGTACTCATATTAAAAGCGATTTAGCAAAAGTTATAAATGCGGAAATGTATTAATTCTGAAAATAATTTATATTCCATCCCAGTAAAAAAATTGGAAGTCCTTTTTGAGGAACTACATTTTCATTGCTTCCAAAGAATCGATATTCAAAAATGCAGATAATTAGTAGAAAAGCAAATCAAAATTTATTTTAGTCACACACAAATTTGTAATTTCTTTATAGTTTTAAAAAATTCCCACCATACTTTTTAAAAATTCGATTTTTTAAAGAAATTTATGAACTAGTTTTCGTCAAAAAATTAACATTTATTTACTGAAATTTACATAAAAACACCGTTTTGCGTTTAAATTCTTATAAAAAGAAACAAGTTGCGAATATGTGTAACTTTGTACTCTTTTTCCTAGAGAAAAATATTAATCTAGAACGCCAAATAGGAAATATTTCTTGACTTCGCTTCCAATTCGGTGATTAGGAATCGAAAAAGAGAACTTCTTGCAATGACAACCCTATATAAAAATCATTAGATATGATCCAAATTTGCACTACTTCCGGATCGCAAACTCTACATTTTCATGACTTCTTTGGGGTGTCTTTTTTTTACTGGGATGGTATATATTTAAGCTTGTAAAACCATTTTTTTTGTTATGCATTTATGTTTATAAACCACATGAAATTACTGGCGATTGCTGTTTTTTTATTAATAAAAATTAATAAAACCACGAAAAATGCTTAGCTTTATTTATGCCGATTTTTCGAATTGAAATGCCGAAAGTGCCGATTTTTTCCACGATAAGTGCAGATTTTTGATCAAAATCATTTGGCAGCCCTGGCCCTAGGCAACAAATCATCAGCTTATTATTGGTTTTCTCTTTTTCCTATGTTTATGGGTCAAACCAATAATAAGGTGACGAAATGCTGGTAAAAATGCTTCATGTAAACAGCGATACAACAGAAAGCTTAACCTCTGTTCATAACAAAATCAGCAGAAACTAAATTTTTGTCTACAATGACATGTGTCAAAAAACCAGGACAATTTAGGAGTGGACCAGAACACCAGGACAATTTGTCTAAAACCAGGACAATCCTAGAAAACCAGGACGTATGACAGCCCTATATATGTAATCTATTTTTTCGGTTATTGATTCTAGCATCTTATAAAAAATAATTATTTATTTTAACATCAAAAAAGCATCTAAAAAATAAAAAAGTTTTAGGCGCCGTGATTTGAACCCGGCTCCTTCGAGAGTTGTTAAATAACTACTGGGAAAGGGCTTAATGCTCTGAATTAAACGGCTACTAACTTTAAAAGGTTTAATTTCAATCTAGATAATCAGCTAGTGCTTGTATGTAGGTACACAAAAAGAAAAACGCCGCACAGAGGGGCTTTCGATGGCAAAAGTGGGAATTAATTCGTGGTGACTTTCCCTGTTTATAATTTTAGATTTTTTTGATCAATATCCCTTAAACACAGCGATTGTCAAAGTTAGGAAAAAAATTGGGGGGATAGGACTGGGGGAAGGGGTACTCCCCATACAAAGTAATTAATAATAATATAATATCTATAATAGTTAGAAGCTTCAAATTTGGTATTAGTTAATTTTGAGACAGGATATAAAATTCAGAAAAAAACGGCCGGGGTAGGTCCGGCGGAAGGGGTACTACCCATACAAAATAATTAAAAATAATCTGCTATCTAGGAACCTATACTAGTAAGAGGCTTCAGATGTGGTGTGAGGTGATTTGAAGACGGGATGCAAAGTTAGATGAAAAACTGAGGGGGTAGGTCCGGGGAAAGGGGTACTCCCCATACAAGGTTAATAATAATGTGAAAAGTGGAAATTAGCTCGAGGTAGCTGTTCCTGTTTCTAGCTTAAAGATTAAAACCTATATATTTTTAATTATCTTTAAAACATTTTATTTAACCGGCGATAGCTTTTTCTACTAGTTCCACTGCACCGGTTCTTATGAAACTTTGCACACACATTGGCTTCCCATAACAATACAACACTGTGACTAGAAAAGTAGGCAGTGCCGTGCCCATACAGTTAGATCATTTAAATAATGGGTTGTTTTAAAAGTTTTTTATATTAATTTATTATTTGATGCGAATTTATTTGAAGTCGGTTTAAAAAGCAATAAAAATACTTGAACAGCTCTATTCCGTATCCAATTCTAAACAATCATAATCATAATCACCATCATCAGCTGTATAATTGGAATAAAAATCATTATCATCATCACTGGCATTTTCTTCACTATCGAGACTTGAGTCAAATATTAGCAAACGCATTGGTTCCTTTGGCAAATTATTGGGTGTTTTCTTTTTTAATTTTCTCATCTTTGATATCACTGAATCCGAAGTAATTAACAGTCTTTAAAATATGTCTTCATTTGATTTTCCCTAGAACATTTCCGCGAAAAATGCTCCCTAAAATTTTTGAAATCTTTGTTTCGATCTTCTTGTGCTTCTTCCGTCAACTGTCCAATTGGCAGTAAAGTGTGATTTATTATTTCTGGTCCATGGAAAAATTTATGGATAGTTGGCGACATTTAATACCAGGGATACAGTTGTACAAAATACCTTGCGGTATTAAGAGCGCAATCTCGAAAGGCATTAGTGTTTATTTGAAAACCACTAGTAACGGTAACCATAATTGAATGCAGTTGTCTTATCAATTTTGCATCCAATTTTGTAATTTGCGCTGAAATATCTGCATTTTGAAGGAAGCGCCGAGCTGTGTTGCCGTCATTCGAATTTCCAAAGCCAGGTTTCGGATGATCAATAATAAGACCAGTTTTACTTTTGAACTCCTCTTGAATACATGCTTTATTTTTTGCAACAACTTGTTTTTCGATGTCCGATCTAGCATGCCATTTCTTTATTGGAAGCTTATATGCCAAATGGAGCAGGCATTCAAAAAATCTGATCCATCCATGCAGAATCGACAAACCGAACTCCAAATTTTCTATTTTTACTTGCAAAGAAATCATTTTGTCAATATTATTAATTCTTTGGAAGTAGCACCACATAAAAACCATTTTTGTGTACTAGTAGTTTCTGTGAGTGCATTACATATTTTTCATCAATCATGGATAGGACCAACTTATTATTGACTTTCAAGCATTTTTCTCCATAAGAAATGACAGACTCTTTAAGGTTTTTTATTTCCTGATCCACTATCTTTTTCGTTCTTAGCAACAATCGTAGTTTCTTTTATAAATTCCACTTTCAATGGCCTACAATATCTGGGAGATGCTGGACGAGGATTTTGCCATGTGATTATGCTGTTGCACATTAATTTTTTTGGCACGATTGATGTAACAAAACCGATGAGTCAGTAACATTCGGATCGTGGAATGTTGGCTTATAAGGTGTGTGACCAGAGCTACCATCAAAGCCCCATTTCGTGTATAGACAGAAACTGTTTAACTCGTCATCGTTTAATGCATCAATTAGACTGTTTTTTAGTGATATAATGCGCTCTACGGTATGGTCCAAAAGAGCCTGTAAACATTTTTGCTGAAGTTTCACAAATCGTAAGGCACTCATTTTTGGGTAGCAATCCTTTTTCGCTAGTTGTGCTTGTGAATATGATGGACATCTTTCATGAGCGGAAACACTGATAATATTATATTGATGTCGTGACAACTTACATTTGGGTCACTGTAGAAGGTTTTGAAAAACTTTTGTAAAATTTGTCTACATCAGATGGTGAAATGGTTGTTATTTCTTTGACCATTTTTGAAGCTTTTAATTTACCATCGGCCCTCAGACTCATTTGAGTCGCGTGTGTCAACAAGAATGAAAGAATAGTTT
>OY101450.1:79189373-79272415 GCA_956483635.1 Panzeria rudis
AACGTTATATATAGAAAGAATTCGGCATGAATAATATTCCAAGGAACATGGGAACAATTAACAAACTTAAACTTTATTTTTCAATGTACACAACAGAACAGAGTAGCGTCAATTTCGGAAGCCGCTACACTTCCATCGGCAGTGCTCACTTGTAATTTGCTTATCACCAATTGTCAGGTGGCTCTGTGGAATGTAATAATATCAAACGCTTTGGGTTTTCAACTATAGTTTTTATGTTATTTAAGCTGATTTCAAATTGTTTGCTAAATACGTTGAAAGTAATGAAAAAAGTGAACAAAGTTGAAAATCTGTGAGAAAAAATAATGTACATAAGGGGCATGTATTAAACAAATGTACAAATAGCGTACACAAAAAAATAGTGGACAAGAGGCTAAAATAGTGTACTGTTCACTATAATAGTGTACGGTTGGTCACCGTACTTATACATTGTGTTTCGAAAATGTTTTTTCGAGTCGAAATACATAATAACCCCCTGAATTGAAATACAAGCTAATATGTAATATATTTGAAATACATTTTATCTGTAATAATGCGGGAGAAAGGGACGTTTTACATTATATGTAGGTACCGAAAATACATTGGTTAGATATCGCATTTTATTACTTTACTAGTTTTTTTCGATCCGGCGATGCACGGGCCTTAAACATAGTGAGGAGAAATCCTTAATGCGTATCTGGTCTAGCAATAAGGACGAAATAACTCTGCCAAAATAACCAACTTCAATACAAGGATCCCATTGAACAGATTACAAAACGGACGCAATTTTGCGTTAAGTCAAATGGCGTGCCCTTCTATTAATTGTGTGTTCGTCCAGAATTTTTTATTGTAACTGTTCAAAATTGTGTTTGAAGTCTACTGACGATTTGGTAAAGCACCAAGGAAATGCATATAGACAATGCTTAAACACCAGCAAAATAAATTTCATTTAAAACTTTTATATTTAATTATTTTTCAATTATGTTTATTTAAAATTAAATGTTAAAAAATAAATATTTAATCTATTCCATAATACTATTCTCGTTTTTGGCGTTAATACTCAGGACAAAAATTTCAAAATTATGACTGTCATGGCATCCAAGATATTTTAAAGTAAGTGTTGCTTCTATATGGGAAGTGCCACAATAATACACTGTAAATATTTCAGAAAGATCGGTCCGCAAGTATTGGTTTTGAAAACATCTCAAAATAAATATTTGCTCTCTATGAGAGGTGCCACGCCTATTTGTCCAGTTTTGAAACTTTTTCCAGAGACAATGCACAATATCGACAGAATTATCCATACAAAATTTTAAGGCTCTCCCTATATTAGATTTTAAGATATTTCAAAATATATATTTGCTCGTTATGGGAGGTGCCACGCCCACATGTCCAATCCGTACTTGTTTTTGAGAGACAACGCACACTAGACAGTTTTGCTAACACAAAGTTTCAAGTTTCGAGGTGAATTACTTCCAAAGATATAAAAATAAAATAGAAGAAAATATATATACATATATATATATATATATATATATATATATATATATATATATATATATATATATATATATATATATATATATATATATATATATATATATATATATATATATATATATATATATATATATATATATATATATATATATATATATATATATATATATATATATATATATATATATATATATATATATATATATATATATATATATATATATATATATATATATATATATATATATATATATATGTATATATATATATATATATATATATATATATATATATATATATATATATTATTATTATTTTTTTAAATTTTAAATAGTTGAACCTGTAATCCCAAGACTTTAAAAAACAAGAAATGTTGCTCCACAAAAACATCCCGTTCCTTATAGCAAGTAGGGTTTTACGTTTTACGATGGGAAAAATAAAATCAAAACATTTAATTATAAAATGAAGGATCGCCGACTAATGCCCTACATCCGCAATAAAATAATCCAGAAAATCACAATTGGATCCTTATCATTTGCGAACAACATTAAGTAGCAATGTCAAACGAGAAACTTGCGGCATGGCTAAAATTTGTTGGTGAATTTGAAAATTATTGAGTTGATAACTGAAAAAGTGTTTAAGTTTGATTTATTTCAGCATATTCCAACGAATTTTTCCGATCATAATAAATATTTAGTCGTAAACCAACATTTATTATTATTATTATTTTTTTGGTCACCCAGGATTATAACTTTAAGCATTTGAGTTGTAACCAATTTTGAGGAGAGATTATTTAGATTCTTTTATTGGGAAGGGAGAGCATTAGTCGGCGATCCTTCATTTTATAGTTAAAGATGTTGTACTCTTAGTTTTCCCATCGTAGGACGTGCGTATCCTACTTGATATAAGGTCTGGGATGTTTTTGTGGAGCAACATTGCGTCTTTTTCAGAGTCAGGCGATTACAGATTCAGCTATTTTAGGCTTACTAGCTCTCATTAGTTACCATAGAGCAGTTTTTGTAATTTTAAGGCTTAGATTTTAGTTTATTTCCTTAAGTTGTCATATTTTTTTAAATGCAGAGGTTTTATATAAATTAGGAAATGGACGTGGTTTTAGTCTAAAGAAATTAATCAATTGCGTCTTTTTCTAAAGCCGACATTAACAGAAACACAAAAAATAACACGCAAATCAGAAAATAATTTCAGACCAAACGTACTCTTGTACGTTCAAAACAGAGTGCATGTGATTTATTTTAGTTAGATCCAAATTCAAATCGGAATTTCTTAGTTTTTATTTTCATTTGAATGAAGTTTTGTTAAGAACTGAATAACAAATAAAATAGCGAAAAAAATTTAAAAAAGCTTCAATACTTTTTCTTAATACATACTAGTAGAAAGGCAATATATAGATACATGCACTCACTTTTGCTCGCTACTGAATATATGTATATAGATTTGGTAGACACCTTTACTTACGATAACTATACAAATTTGTGATTAAAAAATGGGTGGAGCCACGCCAATAAAAATTAATATTTAGCTTTAACCCCTTTCTCTTCACGGATTGATCTGAGATTTGATAGACACCTTTACTTGAAACGGCTATGGAATTTTGTAATTACAAAAGTAGGCGGCGCCTCGCCTACTTAAAGTTATACTTTGTTTTAGCTACTTGCTGTTAACCGATTTTCCGAGATTTAATGGACACCTTTACTAATGATGACTTAACAATTTTGTAATTACAAAAGTGGGCGAAGCCACGCCTATATAAAGTAATACTAAGTCTTAGCACCTTTCAGTTAACCGATGAATCCAAAATATGGAACACATCTTTACATTTGATTACTATACAATTTTGAGATTAAAAAAGTGGGCTTTGCCACGCCCATAAATAGTAATATTGACTTTTATTCCCTTCCTCTTAATCGATTGATCTGAAATTTAGTTAACACATTTAATTTTTATAACTGATTGGTCTGATTACGCTACGATTATTTGTATTCAGCATTATTGTAATTCACTTGTGGCCGCGGCCACAAAATGAAGAATTAGTAATTTGTTGAATTGTCAATATCAAATGAAAGGGTTTGACTAGCAGAATACAGTACGTAATGAAAAACTTCAAATCCGTAACTATAAACTAATACATACATACTTACATTCATAATCGTAATAATTTGTACGTACATTGTCGATTTGTATGTATATATTTCTAGTGCGATCAGTTCAATGATTATATCGTCACAGAAAAGGCAAAAAGCCCTAACTAACATTTTCAAAGTTTTACAGGACAAACATAAAACTTATCTTAATGAAAACTATATTGAAAATTAGTGCAAAATCTTACAATACAAGTAAAAAAGGATAACAAATTTGCCCACTAAACTTCAAGCAGGCCCTTTTAAACAAAAAGAGAATTTAAAAAATCGATTTACAAAGTATTTTAAATTTTTTTTAAATCGTTTGACAAATGAGAGAGTTATGCGTGGGGAACCAAACTTTTTTTTCGACGAAAAATATTATGGACGAAACTGCAAGCAAAACCTTTAAAACAAAAAACGAATGTTGAAAATCGGTTCACAAGTGACAGACTTAACCAAAGGCAGTATGGGGGGTTGGTTTATCGAACCCATGACCTCTGGACTGACAGGCTAACACTCAGCCACAGGGACCCTAACTGCAATCAAACCCTTTAAAACCAATAAAGAATTTTGAAAATCGGCCGACAAATGCCACAGTTATGCGTGGGGGAGATTTTGACCCATTTTATCTATGCCCTCTTGGTCCGAAATCCACGGAATAAACTAGCATATTAAGTGCGACCCAAATATCTATCTGTGTACCAAATTTCATTTAAATTGGCTCAGCCGTTTAGGGGTAATGCCGTAACAAAAATCTGCAAACAAACAAACAATATTTTTGGTTTATCTGCATCTCGCTTAAGTGCATTTTTTCCCATCTGCACAATATACAAAATATTTTGTGTAATAGTTAACTTTTTATTTTGCTTAAGTGCATATTGTGGACAACTGCATTCGATTTTTTGTCAACAATGTCTATTTTTAATACAAAATATTATACTTAACTGCTTCATAAAAGCAAAAAACCATTATTATGCCAACGATGTTAATATCGCATTAAAAAAAAGAAAGCGCAAAAGTGTTGCTTTACTGATATGGTATACAAATAAAAGTCGGCTAATGCCAACAAAATCTCCAATGTTGAAAAAAGCCGTTGATTTTAAAAATGGCAGTTTTTTAAGGGGGGTTTCTAAAAAAAAAAACGATTAAACCGATGCCGAAAATTAGCCGCATAGGTCAGCGGTGGCTGAGACTTCAAAAATTGCAGGCGGCTGCTGCCGACTCATAGCCGATCATATTCGTGCTCTGGTACATACATATTACATACATAGTAACTATGTACATATATTACGCACATAAGTATATATTGACATTGTTTTTTCCTTTTAATCACAGTCTAACCAGACACGTCAACTTTGACAGGTCAAAATTACCTAAACCAGCTTTTTCTGCCGGCCAGTTGAGAAAGAGACAACAATTACGTGTTGGTCTTTCATTCTATCCAACTAAAAGTGTTGCACGTGTTACAAATGTATGCGTAAATCAAAACAACCCAGCGGTAAAACTTACGAGTCATTCACTAAACAGGTCTTTTTACATGCCTTCCAAGGCCTGCATTTAAGATCCAAAAGTAATTCTTTTCTGACAAATTATTCCAATAAACTAAAAAAATACCCTAAATTTTCTTTAACTATTTTTACTTAAATTAAGTACATTTTCTTCACTTAAAAACAACACATACTAAAATCAGGTAAAAATATTACTTCAAAAAGGTTTCTAAGTTTAAGTAAATTTTTATTAGAAACTAATAAAAATTACTTGTATTAATAAAAAAGCAGGGACTGAAACCATGAAAAAATGGGTTCGGGTTCGGGTTAATCAAATAAAAGTTCCGGTTCGGGTTCGGTTGAAGGTTCAGGTTCGGGGTTAAAACCAAAATTTAAACGCACGCAATTATTTTGCTTAATAATAAAATACATAAATCCATTTTACATTCACGTTTATACGTTTCAACACTACCTACCTGTTCTGTAAATCGAGTCGTTTTAAAAAAGCTCGATTTAGAAAAATTAAATCCACTAATAGCAAACTTTTTTCATACTTTTCTGCAATTTCATATTTTTTAAAATATCATATCTGAAATTAATTTACTATATACGATTTAAAATACATCAATGGGGGCATTATTTATTTTTCGAAACCGAGAAATTTACTCGGACTCGGTTTACCGAACAGTGCCGTATATTCCTTTTTTTATTTAATTAAATTTAACTTATTTAGCTTTCAAAAAAACTTGTTCAACTCTGTAGCGTACGTACTGCATTGACATAAGGAAATATACTTCAAATAAGGAATTATTAGAAATATCCAGAACAAGAAAAAGCAAACATTTTTGCCAACCATTCGGCACTTTTAAAAACTGCAAAAAATAGACTGCTTTCGGGGTGCTGCCACCTGGTATGAATTTGCTTTGGTCGTTATTTTATTTTGATTTTTTTTAAATTTTTGCATGCAAGAAATGTAATGCTTTTTATTATTCTTCTATTAAATAATATTTTTTTGAACCCGAACCTTGCTGAATTTTGGGATTCAACGGGTTCGGCTTCAAAGTCTTTATAAAGAGCGAACCTGAACCCGTTTGGGTTCAGGTTTCAGTCCCTGTAAAAAAGCAATAGTTCATATCTTCAAAAATAGTTCAAAAAGATACGCAAAAAAATTTCTTAAATATAAGAATGTATTTACTGACTTCAAGGAAATATTTACTAAAAATAAGAAAACGGTTTATAAGTTTAAGGATATTGTATAATAAAAACTAGTAAACTTTATTTTAGTTCGAATAAGGTTTGGGAAATTATTTACTTCTGATTATTTAGTAAAATTTGCCTTATTTATAGGAATTCATATACTAAATTAAAGCAAAATTTCCTTAAAATAGTTAAGATAAATTAAAAAAAATTAATTGCATTCGAAATTGGGATTTGTAAAAATAAATTTAAATTTAGAAAAATATTTACTAGTTTTAAATATTTTTGAACTAAAATATAGGATATATTATTTCAGAAATATTATCTAGTTAAATGAAAAAATATATTTCAAAATTTACTATTTTTTAATAATTATTTACTAAACTTTAGTACTTGATATACTTAAGTTTTTAATTTGAACCAAGATTATTTTTTACTTAAGTGAAAATTTCCAAATTTTTTATTTACAGAAGTATGCTTTGACTTTTAAATTAAAATATTTTCAGTAAAAAATATATTTGCTAGTCGTTTAGAAGTAATACGGGTTGTTAAAATTTTTTTATTTCATTAGTATTTAAATTTAGTAAACGAATCGAGTAAAAAGTGTAAAGTTTTCTTTATTTATGTCAATTTACTGTGTAAGGATATATTTTTAGTAAATAAATGTGCGTAATTGAAAAAGTTACGTTCGGAGCGCGTGTGATTATGAACATATGTATTTGAAATTGCTGTACGAGTTAAACAAATTTCTCGTTTATATGTAAGTATTGTAAATTTTTAAGATTTTATAACAGAACGGAACATTGATTTTATTGCTTAAGAAAAATATCTGATTCTTATGTATTCTCATCAGCTATTTTTATTTAAACAACTCTAAAATACTTTTATTTCGTTGCGTTTTGTAATCATTCGAATAAAATTTCATAATTTTTTTCTTGGTCGAACAGCCGAATAATTTTAAACTTTTATTCGAGTGTTGAAAGGAATAAAAAATGTTATTCGAATAATCACTTAAAGCCACGATTTTTAATATACTGTCATTAGTTTCGACTTTTTAAAGCCGTTAACAGACATTCCATATTCAGCCAAATTTTTTCTTACATATTATTTTTTGGATTGAATATAAAATAACTTTTCTTTACATATTTTGTCCTTGGGCCATATTATTCTTATCAGATATGTTTGAATCTTCATTTAAACTATCAATTTGTTTGTTTTGCAAATTCTACAAGAGTGGAGAAGTTGTTGATGCGTGACATTCCAGTATTATAGTTGTACAAATAAAATCCTACTATTAATCGTATTTTTTTTAGCCAATATTTGTTTTTAATAAAGTTTTAAATAAGAAAATTTATTTATTGAAGTAGCAGTCGATCTAAGATATAATTTAGTAAAAACATTAGGAATGTATTTTTTGCTGAAGAAATAGAAAAAATAGTACCTCTTGTCTGTTAGACGATGTTCAAATGATAGACTATTTCTGCATAATTTTTCATTTGAGTTACATATACAAATATATGTATGTATATACTTAAATATATATATATATATATATATATATATATATATATATATATATATATATATATATATATATATATATATATATATATATATATATATATATATATATATATATATATATATATATATATATATATATATATATATATATATATATATATATATATATATATATATATATATATATATATATATATATATATATATATATATATATATATATATATATATATATATATATATATATATATATATATATATATATATATATATATATATATAACGAGTGATTTTTTTGCTATTATCTTTTTGGCAACACTAGTTTTGACAGCTCACGCACGTTTTGTATCTTGTGTCACTGTCAAACATCTTCAGTTTGGTCTATAATTTAATCATGAATCGTCTTACAAACGAACAACGCTTGCAAATTATTGAATTTTATTACCAAAAAAGTTAGATGAAGATCCACTTTTTTATCGAAGAATTGTGTTCAGCGACGAGACTCATTTCTGGTTGAATGGATACGTGAACAAGCAAAACTGCCATATTTGGAGTGAAGAGCAGCCAGAAGCATTGCAAGAGCTACCAATGCATCCACAAAAAACAACCGTTTGCTGCGGATTATGGGCTGGCGGCATCATTGGGCCGTATTTCTTCAAAGATGATGCGAATCGCAACGTTACTGTGAATGGTGAGCGCTATCGTGCGATGATAACAAACTTTTTTCTGCCCAAAATGGAAGAGCTTGACTTGCATGACATGTGGTTTCAACAAGACGGTGCCACATGCCACACAGCACGCGAAACAATGGACCAATTGAGAGGCGAGTTCGGTAAACAGTTTATTTCACGCTTGGGACCAGTCAATTGGCCGCCCAGATCGTGCGATTTAACGCCTCTAGACTATTTTTTGTGGGGCTATGTTAAGGCTAATGTCTATAGCGACAAGCCCACTTCGATTGACGCACTGGAAGCCAACATTGCCAACATTATTCGTGAGATACCGGCCGAAATGTTGGAAAGAGAATGCCAAAATTGGACTAAGCGGATGGACCATTTGAGGCGCAGCCGCGGCCAACATTTGCATGAAATAATCTTCAAACATTAAATTATATCGACCCAACTATCGATCCAAATAAATATTTCATGCATTTTTCTGAATTTTATGTGTATATATATATATATATATATATATATATATATATATATATATATATATATATATATATATATATATATATATATATACATATATATATATATATATATATATATATATATATATATATATATATATATATATATATATATATATATATATATATATATATATATATATATATATATATATATATATATATATATATATATATATATATACCGGGTGGCGCAGAATTAACGAAGGGGTTTGAAAAGTCTATAAATCCATAATCTTAGCATGTTTTTCATTTATTTTTTGTAAAGGAGACACGGGAAATCGAAACTGGAAAGATTTACTATTGAACAACGATCATAGAGAAAGAGACACAATGACGTTCTTACGGAGCGTTTTCAGCGAACGAATTATTTCAAGAAGCAATGATTTTATCAGCTGCACTAAACCGCTCTCGAAACGTTTTCTTTGGGTTATTTTAAAGATCGTGCATACGTCATAAGCCACAGACCATGACCCAACCAAAAATCATAATAGTCGAGGAAAAATTCGAGCGATGGCTTCGAAAATCATGAAAAGTCATGGAAAACCACGAAAATGTCCGATAACAGCGCCATTGTTTCCCTCGATGTATGTTCGATAGTCAGTAGTAAACCTTCCCAGTTTTAATTTCCCAAATCTTCTTTACAACAATCTGAAAAAATAAATCAAAGAAATAAAAAAATAATGGAGATATAGACTATTCAAACCCCTTCGTTAATTTTGGGCCACCCTGTATATATATATATATATATATATATATATATATATATATATATATATATATATATATATATATATATATATATATATATATATATATATATATATATATATATATATATATATATATATATATATATATATATATATATATATATATATATATATATATATATATATATATATATATATATATATACATATATATATATATATATATATATATATATATATATATATATATATATATATATATATATATATATATATATATATATACATATATATATATATATATATATATATATATATATATATATATACATATATATATATATATATATATATATATATATATATATATATATATGTATATATATATATATATATATATATATATATATATATATATATATATATATATATATATATATATATATATATATATATATATATATATATATATATATATATATATATATATATATATATATATATATATATATATATATATATATATATATATATATATATATATATATATATATATATATATATATATATATATATATATATACAGGGTGGCCCAAAATTAACGAAGGGGTTTGAATAGTCTATATCTCCATTATTTTTTTATTTCTTTGATTTATTTTTTCAGATTGTTGTAAAGAAGATTTGGGAAATTAAAATAATATATATATTATTAAAATATATATATATATATATATATATATATATATATATACATATATATATATATATATATATATATATATATATATATATATATATATATATATATATATATATATATATATATATATATATATATATATATATATATATATATATATATATATATATATATATATATATATATATATATATATATATATATATATATATATATATATATATATATATATATATATATATATATATATATATATATATATATATATATATATATATATATATATATATATATATATATATATATATATATATATATATATATATATATATATATATAATATATATATATATATATATATATATATATATATATATATATATATATATATATATATATATATATATATATATATATATATATATATATATATATATATATATATATATATATATATATATATATAAGTATATATTGACTTCCACAAAATTTTGTTTTTTTATTTTTACAAGTTTAACAAATATTACAGTTGAGCTTCAGTGAATAATGATGGAGTGTCTTTAATTGTTTCAGTTTTCTATAAGGTTCGGAATTTATATTAGGCCATTGAGTTATTGTTTTAAAGGATTGTAGACTAGGGCTGCCAGAAATCTGAACCCGTTGACCACGACATTTATAATACATATCACAAACGAATAGACATCAAAAGCTTATATATTCAAAGAAATAATCATATAAAAGTGAACAATTAAACAATAGATACAAAACTTAACATGTAATTCGTACATAAAAAACAATAAACAAATATAAAAAATTTATTAAAATTACGAGGGTCGAAAATAAACACATGGGCTGGCGAGGCGACCTGTGTTTACTTCATCGAGTAGTTGAAAGACGTAAGCCCCAGGCTTTGTGTAATATTTTATATAGAAATGCTCACTTTCATACGAAAACTTTGATTTTGATGGTAACTGTAAATCACAAAGTTTAATAAATCCAAATATCGTAATGAAGATAAAAATCCCCACTATTTTTGATATTATTAGAAATTTCAGAATTCTTTAGATTGAAAGTTCTTTTGCATTTAAACATATATTCAAAAAGACTGAAATTAGTTTATATAATTTTGGCAAACAATTTCTAAAATAAAGCGAGGCGATTTCACAAAGGCTTTTCCAGTTTTAGCAGAATGCTATAAAAAAAATTATGGTTCTCCCACATTTGTCTGCAAATATCGTACAAATATTTAGCGCCGTCAATTTAACGAACGCACATACTGATTAATGATGGAGGTACATACCACGCGTTACGCGGCAATGCTTTTCTTACTTTTCGAACTTTTAACGCTTTAAGAATGGCAAGTTACACACCACGCTTTTGATGCTCTTCTGCTTATACAATTTCAAGCCTTTGCCGGCTATATTTTGTCTTGCCTTTAAGTTTAATTTTTCTTTATATATTTAATGCAGTTTTCATCCATTTTTTAATAAAAAAATTAGTTTCTAATAATTTATTTCCATTAAACAAACATTTTAGCATATGAATCTGGCAGCACTACCTGTCATTTTGTATACAACGCGCAAAGGTTGAAGAATGTTTAACTTTTTGCGAGTTGCGCCCGTCGCAAACTTCGCTTTGTATCTTGCTTTATGGAAACACACTATTTCAACTTTTTTGACAGAAGTCTGTAACGCCTTAGCGTATTTATCGCATGCTATGTACCTTCCTTCACCTTAAGTCTTTTTGAGCTTTTCTGCAGAAACACCCGAGTCTTGGTAGGAATTATACTTGCGACCTCCCAGTTAATAGCGTAGCACAGTCTTCGGTACGCGGGTAACTAAATTAAATTTCGATAAATAATAAACAAAAATAAAAAATTTATTAAAATTACGAGGGTCGAAAATAAACACATGGGCTGGCGAGGCGACCAGGCAACAAATCGTAAGCTTATTATTGGTTTGCTGCTTTCTAATGCTTTTTTCTATGTTTATGGGTTAAACCAATAATAAGGTGACGAAATGCTGGTAAAATTGCTTCATGTAAACAGCGTTATAACAGAAAGCTTAACCTATGTTCATAACGAAAATCAGCAGAAAATAAATGTTTTGTCTGCATTGACCTGTATCAAAAATCCAGGACAATTTAAGAGTGGACCAGGACACCAGGACAATTTGTCTAAAACCAGGACAATCCTGGAAAACCAGGACGTATGACAGCCCTATTGTAGACGCAGGTTATAGTACAATTGCTCTTATCAATCCCCATTTGTAATCTCGCATGAGGGTAAGTTGGTTCGCACTTAACCCTATGGGATATTTGTTTTACAGTTCAATCTGTCGAATAAAGTTACCTGCTAGATCTAAATGTGATCCACTTATTTCAATGAGCCAAGGTCACAAATGTGACTGTTAAATATACTTTAGTATGTAACTGAACAAAACAGCCCAAATTTATTTTCTGTAGGTTATCCTAAGTACATCTTATTATTTTTTAAACTTGTAAAATAAATTTAAAAGTCTTGTTAGAATCTTATCCGCAATGGTCAATATATTCGTATTGTTGAAAGTAAATGGAAAAGGAAAATAATTTTTTCATATGTTTAACGATTCAAATAGTTGAGCTTTTGTGTAAAAATTTTATTGTTTTTGGGAGAGTAACACGTATTTTTCTTAAGCTCCGTCTAAAATCGTTTTTATTCTGTTTAAAATTAATATTTTTAACCAAATTGATATCTTTAACTAAAACAACAATTTTGAACATTTGTAAAGTGCTCCGTTTTTCTTTCATTTGTTTTAAATATAAAACTTAACAAAATACAAAACATAACATAACAAAACATCAACATATTAAATTGTATAATTTTAATGTTTTTCTTTAAATCACTTAAAATAATATATACATACAAACATAATTAAATCGCAAAAACTTTAACTAAAACAACACTTTGAAGACTTATAAAGTTCTCCGTTTTTCTTTCGTTTGTTTTAAATATAAAACTTAACAAAATACAAAACACAACAAAAGTAATACTGCATTGATCAATCTCTATATTTTCAACAATAATATATTTCTGATTGCAGTTAATGTTCAATAATAATAACAACAACAACATACATATATTAACGTTTACTCTTTTATTATACACCTAATCCTGTTTTTACACGAAGTTGATATAACACGTAATATACATATATACTTCAAATTACGTGCTTATTGTCGATTTTAAGATAATGATGGACTGTTTAAATAAAAAATGTACTATAAATAACCCTGATGAGAGAATGCTCGTTTGCTGGTTATGCCACGGTTTGATCCATTTTAAATGTACCGGCATTCCAACTCTTATAGCCGAGGCCACTCAAAACATGATGGTGTACTGTGGTGCTGCCTCAACTGTAGGAAAACTGATATTGAGTTTAATAATTTTTTCCAGTCGAGAAAATCGTTATTCCTCGAAATAAAAACCGATTTTTTAAACCTGCTCAGCAACCTTCGAAACACTCTTCTCCTATTCAATCCTCTCCTAAGCGTCGAAAGTCTGCTAGGAATTCCAATAAAAATTTTCCAACTATTTCAAAAAACTCTACCCAATCCACCCAGAGTAACGCAGCAGCCATTAATAATGTTCACGGAAGCCCATCTAAGAAAAATACTGATAAGCCAGGTTCATCCGCTTCACTTAATGTCTATCATAGCCCCCCTGCTGAAATAGTACAATTAAATACTGTCGCCAATGGTCCAAATAATCATATACAAGCTGAAACGAACTGTTCTGAAGTCCAAAAATATAATGAAAACACTACTTCTGTTCATAGAGAATTAAGTGTGGTTCCCCCAAAAAAACATATTTTTATTTCCCGTTTTGCATCTGATACGTCAGCTGATGAAATTGTTTCTTACATTCGATCAAAACTTAACACCGATTTCGAAGTTATTGTTAAAAAATTCTCCTATTCGCAAACAAGAAGCATTACATCATTTAAAATTAGTGTTCCGTTTGATCTTTTTAATGCGGTACTCGATCGTTCATTTTGGCCTCAACATGCCTTGGTTCGTGAATATGAATATACTGGGAGTCAACGTAGAAACAATATTGCTTATCTTCCCCCTCGTGATCTACGGAACCAAAAAAACTAATTAATAATTCTAATAATCAACTGTTTATTATATATCAGAATGTTCGTGGGTTAAGAACAAAACGTGCTAAGTTATTTCTTGATAGTTTTAACTTTAATCACCATGTTTTTGTCTTCACTGAAACTTGGCTGAATGACACATTTTTACACTCTGAAATTCTTTGTGATGACTTCCACATTTTTCGTCGAGATAGAATTACAAAAACAACTGGTGGTGGAGTATTAATTGCTGTTTCAAACATTTATCCGTCAGAAGAAATAACTGTTCAATTAACTTACAATATTGAATTCATAGCTGTTGTTATAAAAATAAATCATTTTAAAGTTTACATTACTTTCTCATATATTCCTCCTCAATCGGATCTTTTAATTTATAAACAACATATTAAAGCCATCAATGCTGCAACTTTAAAATCAACTCCTGCTGACTTTGTTTTCGTTTTTGGTGATTTCAATTTACCCCAAATCGCTTGGCAATTTCAACTGAGAATGACTGTTATTTACCTGCAATATGTGATGACGTATATAATAATATAAATGATCTCTGTCTACATCAAATTAATGGTGTTCAAAATGTTTTCGGTAAATTACTTGATTTAGTTTTCGTTAACGATCCCAAGGAGTGTTCGGTAAATCGTGTTGACCCCATTACATTACCACAGGACCGATATCATCCTACTATTGAAATAAGCTGTAACATCCCTAATGTTTGTAGTGGCAAATATTCGACCAATATGGATAAACAATTCTGTTTTAAACGTGCTAATTACAATGACTTTAACAACCTTTTAGTTAATACTAATTGGCTTCAACTGTTAACTATCCCAAATGGTAAACCGACTTGTATTGATAAAATGGTAGATTGCTTCTACAAAACTATATTTGAATATATGAACCAATGCATTCCTAAAGTTTCTCCTCGTTCTACAAATGGACCACCTTGCAACTCTAGACAACTCTCCTCACTAAAAAATTTAAAAAATAAATACTTCAAAAAATACAAAAAATTGGATCTGCTTTTATTTTGGAAAATATTCAGTTCTCCGTGCCGAATATAATCAGCTCAACAGTCAGATGTACAACAATTACTTAAATAACATAAAATCTAATTTTGTACGCGATCCCAAATCGTTCTTTAAGTTTGTTAACTCTAAAAGAAAATCTTCGAGCATCCCAAAAGTAATGAAATATTTAAGCTATGAGTCCAGCGATGATACGGTAGTAAGTGACATGTTTGCTGATTTTTTTGCCTCTACATATTCTGATGCCCAATTTGATGTTTCTGTTGATTATCCTTACAAAATTAATGCAATTCACACAATATCAACGTCGTCAATTCACACCTTACACATAATTAATTGCTTAAAAACTTTTAAATCATCCATCTTTAGTGGACCTGATGGCATTCTAAGTTGCATTTTAATTAACTGCGCATCTGCCATATCTGTCCCATTATCTATAATATTTAATATTTCGTTGCGGTATGGGTATTTTCCAAAAATATGGAAAGAGTCTTATATAGTCCCTTTATTCAAATCTGGTAATAAATCGAATATAAGTAATTACAGAGGTATCGCCAAACTAAGTGATATACCTAAACTTTTTGAAAAATGTACAATCAACTTCCTGTTACATCAAGTTTCTTCATCATTTACATCACTTCAGCACGGATTTCGTAAAGGATTTTCTGCTATGACGAACATTCTTCAATTTACAACGCTGGTCAATAGAGCTTTCACCAACGGCCCATACACCGACGCTATTTATACTGATTTCAGCAAAGCGTTTGACAAAGTAAACCATAAGCTATTATTAATAAAACTGGATAAAATGGGATTTAACAGTAATTACTTGAACTGGATAAGATCATATCTTTATCGCCGAACTCAACCTGTGAAATTTAAATCTACAATTTCAAGAAGAATTCTTGTTAGATCTGGTGTCCCCCAGGGCAGCCACCTGGGACCAATATTGTAACATGTTAATGTATGCTGATGACGTTAAAATATTTTTAACTTTTAATCAGACTTCTGATTATATTCTTCTTCAGAATGATTTGGATAATTTCTGCAAATGGTGCAACATTAATTTAATGGAACTTAATCTGAAAAAATGCAAACATATGCACTTTTCTAGAGGACATGATATTGCTCATTCTTACTTACTGAACAATTACAAATTAGAATTAGTTAACACATTTTTGGACTTGGGAATTTTTTTAGATGTAAAGCTAAACTTCCTTCAACATATAACGCTTACTGTGAATAAAGCCCGTGGGGTTCTGGCTTTTATTAAGAGATGGTCAAAAGAATTCAACGATCCGCTTATCACTAAAAGTTTATATACATCACTGGTAAGACCTATATTAGAATATGGATCGATTATATGGGACCCGTACTACAGTGTGCATATCGATCGCATCGAATCTGTTCAAAAGCAATTTCTTTTATTTTGTTTAAGAAATGTCTATCGAGGTTATGTTGCCCTGCCCTCATATTCAATAAGATTAGCTGAGATTAACTTACCAACCTTAAAAAGTCGGTGAACCATGCTCAATATTTCTTTCATGCTGTATCTTGTAAATGGAAATGTATGCTCCGATTTTCTGTTAAGTAATATATTTTTTAATGTTCCCCAACGCTCATTACGATCTTGTGATCCACGTCAAAACTTATCGTACTAACTATGCTATGGCTGATCCATTGAGAAGATTATGTTGTTGTTTTAACGAAATGTCTAATTTTATAGATTTTTCTTTAAAATTGTATATTATAAAACGCAATATCATTGCGCATTTGAATATCTAAAGGTTTTAAAATTAGTTACCTATTTTATCCTAATAATTTATATGAATTGTAATATAGTCTGTAAGGAATATTCTATAGACTTAATAAATAAATAAATGTAAAAAAAACACCGTTGCTTCTTTTTTAACTGGTGCTGTTTGCTGTAAGGTTCGGAATTTATATTACAGCATTGAGTTATTGGTTTAAAGGATTGTAGATGCAGGTCATAGTACAATTGCTTTTATCAATCGCCATTTATAACCTCGCATGAGGATAAGTAGATTTGCATATAAGTCTACAGGATATACATATGTTCTATAAAACTTCTTTTAGATTTAAATGCTATTCACTTATTTCAATGACCAAATGTCACAAGTAAGACAAGTAAATATACGATAGCATTTAACAGACCAAAATAAAAGTGGTTTACTAAACCCAACTTATTACGCTATAAAAATTTAAGTACATCGCTTAAATTTTTAAATATATGAATATATAATATAATAAAAAATATCTAAAAACTTTCATGTATTACCTGAACTATGTAAAACTCATATGGAGAATATTTATGCAAAAATTTTATGTATTTAAATTACTCAAAAAATCAGTAAAGCTTTTATGTTCTAGTGAAACAAACCAGAGCTTTAGGACGGAATCAAATGCACAACTTTCACTGACAAATAGAACGTCCCAATTTGCTATGGACGCGAATTTCGTTAAAGTAATTTTCATAAAAAATTTCTATAGTATTTATTCTTCGCATATATTATAAAAACAGAAGTGTTATTATGTATTTCTATTCGATGTAGCTTAAACTTACTAAAAAAATATATATTTTAAAATTATTATTATAAAACTTCTTAAAAATAAGACACAACAGAAATTTTTTAGTAAATATATATTAATTTTTCGTAATAATAAAGTAATAATAAGGTAAATAGTTTGAGCTCGATCGTAATAATATTGTTTGTTGTCTTAATTTAAAAAAGTACGTCTTTACATAAAATACATACAAATATACATACATATTTTAACCTAAAATACAAATTAATTTAACATCAATTTCCATAAGTTTACAGCAGAAGCAAAAAACGCTGTAAAATCCAAAATATTTGATATATGAAATTAATTTTTTTTATATAAACTAAAAGTGCGATAACAAATTTATTTAACTAATATAAATAGAAGAAGCTAATAGTAATTTTGTAAATGTCATGGGCTAGAAAAGACCAGCAGAACTGAATGTTCCATTAAGAAGCGGTTTAACGTAGGATTATAATCATGCTTACTGGTTTTTACTGGAAAAATGTGTCCATTAAAAAATTATAAATAATCCAAAGCAGTATTGCAAACTGACCAAATGAGCCGCCACAAACAATGAAAGAACTAGGCTTCTTACTTCGTTAAGATATATTAAAAAAAAGCTTTATACAAATGCGGTGAACTGTATTTTGGTTCTTGAAAATTTTGTACATACTTTATGATACGTTATTTTGAATTTTTGTTATAAAATCGTTATTTTTCAACGTAGATGCATAAAGTTTTGTAGAGACGTGTAGTTTCATCAAAAGAAACAGAATCGATCCAAAAAGCGATGTTCAGTTTTTTTAAGATACGTTATTTTGCATTTTAGATGACGATAAAAAAACAAAGATTAACTTTTTGTATTTTGCATCGACTTTGTTTAGGTAAATAAGGAAGCCACAGGACACTTAATGGTCCTTAGCCAGAGAAGCCATGTGTCACATATAGTGTCCTTTCTATTATATAACTAAAAAAGGTTCAGATTACTTTATTAATTATGTGATTCCAATAGTTGGACAGTACATTTTGTTAATTTGTTTACCTTGCTTATTCAAAACTGATAGTTGTTTATATAAGTGTGTTCTCAAATGGCTACATTTTCCAAAAATATTTCTTACAAAATTTGTTCGTCGTGGCAACACTTCTTAATAAGTATTTTTTTATTCATGGATATAATGATATTATATCAGAAAAGTTTTATACTAAAATCTAAGTAAACTTTTACTATTTTCAAGAAATGTTTGATTTGTTTTGTAAATCAAATAAAATTGTAAAACAAAATAATTTCAATGCTTATGACGAGTACCCTGTTAGGCTAGTGGTTAGAGTGCTAGTCTATCAGTTGGAAGGTTGCTGGTGCAATACTCAAAGGTAATTATATGTTTGGTAAGTTAGTTAACAATAATAATATATACATAAGTAAATAAATATCCTATAATATATGTAACATGTACTCGAATTTAAGAAAATTTACTTAAGTTCAGGACATATGCAAAATATAATGAATGAAATTACTCAATTTAAGGTCATACATAAACTAAAAAAACTTGGGGAAACTTACTTAATTTGTTTCAGTAAAAATTTCCTTGCATTGAGGAAAAAATTTTGTGTAAAAATTCGGAATTTTATAGAAACATTTTACTTAATTTTAGTAAGATTTTATTGATACAAAAGATATACTTACTATAAACTAATTCATTATATATCTATTGATTTTCTTAAATTAAGTAAAATATTCCTAGAATTAAGTTTATATCAGATGAATAGTTAACTAGCTTAAAGTAAATATTTCACTTTGCTCAAGTAAAATTTTATTAAAATAAGCTTAATATGTACAATGAAATTTGTACTAAGTTTCAGTAAAAATCAGCTTTGGTGCCATCCGACAACCTAATTGAACTCAAATTTAGTAATTTTTCCTAAGGTTTAGTTCAAAATTAACTTGAAGTTATGACTTTTATTCTTAAAAATTAGTCTAGGGTAGGGTTGTCATCGCTTAATTTATAAAAAGAGAACAGCATAGGAAAAAAACCCGGACATTTGCTTTAAAAAGTAGGACTTAAAAACAAAACGCAATTAATTTTTTCCCAATAATTTTACTACCAATAAAATCTAAAATACATATCGAATACACAGCGTAACACCGATACGCTAAATATATATATATATATATATATATATATATATATATATATATATATATATATATATATATATATATATATATATATATATATATATATATATATATATATATATATATATATATATATATATATATATATATATATATATATATATATATATATATATATATATATATATATATATATATATATATATATATATATATATATATATATATAAATATATATATATATATATATATATATATATATATATATATATATATATATATATATATATATATGTATATATATATATATATATACATATATATATATATATATATATATATATATATATATATATATATATATATATATATATATATATATATATATATATATATATATATATATATATATATATATATATATATATATATATATATATCAGGACTTCAAATATAATTTAAAATGTTGGGAACAAATTTTTTAAATTTATAGTTTCGTCGTCTATAATTAAAAAAAACTTTATAGCACAAGAATTTATTAAAAAGTAGCTGTTCATCAACTGATAACCAGAAGTTAGTTAAGAGTTCAATATATTACACATCAAATATTTCTAACGGTAGGGCTGCCGACTTTAAATAAACTTTCATTGTTTGGTAAAAATGTCTAATTTGTTCATGACATAAAGATTATGAACTCTAAAGAAATGAGAAAGCAATGGGAATGAAGTAAAATAATTCAACTGTAACACTGGGAATTGCTGTGATAAACAAGTTAGTTGACATCAACCTAAGCGATTTAATTAGAGATGTAACGAATACCGATACCGATACCGATATATCGGCGATACTTCAGATTTTCCGATACATCGGTATCGGCGATATTTTACTGCCGATACGACGATACTTTTAAACATTTTTTCGGAGTTTTTTTTTAACAAATAATTTATTTTTGTTCGATTTTACCATGAATTAAATACACTTCGCTATTTTTTAAATCTTATTAATATCAATTTTAAAAATTAATAATATTTTATGCTGTTATTTTGTAAAAAAAATTATTTATTTTTTGTTAATCTTACCATGAATTCAAATTCAAGCCGTTGTTTTTTAAATCTTTTTCCAACAAAAAAGAGATACTCCAAAGAAGTCATGAAAATGTAGAATTCGCGATCTGGAAGTATTGCAAATTTGGATAATTTCTAATTAGTTTTACATATCCTTGCCCTTGCAACAAGTTCTGTTTTTCGATTACCAATCACCGAATTGGAAGCGATGCTAGGACAAATTTCTTTTTCGGTATTCTATAATGATTTTTCCTTGAGGAAAAAGGATTAAAAATTACCCATTTTCACAATTTTTTTATGCGAATTTAAACTCAGAACTGGATTTTCATGTAAATTTAAGTGAATAAATATAAACTTAGAAGTCTTTTAATAATTAAGCTATTAAGTTATTTAGATGAATATTAGTTGATAAATGTCCTTTAAAAAAATTGATTTTTTAAAAAGCATGGCGAGTATTTTTTTAAATTATAAAGGAATTAAACAATTTTTCTTGCTTTTCTACTAATTATCTGCATATTTTTAATATAGATTTGTTGGAAGCAAAGAAAATGTAGCTCCTTAAAAATTACTTCCAATGTTTTATCAATTTTAAATATTCTCTCTTATAATGTAATTTTGTATAATAAAAAAATTCCACATGAGTTTTGTTAATCTAAACTTGAACTCAATTTCAATATTCGTATCGGTATCGGAATCGGTATCGGCGATATTTATTTTTAAATATCGGTATCGGATCGGCAAAACGGCGTATCGTTACATCCCTAGATTTAATCTTCGTATTCAATTTTCAGGAAAAGTTTGTATACATAAGAATTGAAATCATACTCAGCAGAGCCATCTAGGCTTACCAGATCCCAGTTGTGAAAAGCTTGACAAATAGAGAAAAAAAAGCTTGATTTAAAAAAATATCTACACTAACTTAATAAAAATTAATAAAGCCACGAAAAATGCTTAGCTTTATTTATGCCGATTTTTCGAATTGAAGTGCCGAAAATGCCGATTTTTTCCACGATAAGTACAGATTTTTTATCAAACTCATTTGGCAGCCCTGGGGCCAGGCAACAAATCGTGAGCTTATTATTGGTTTGCTGCTTTCTAATGCTTTTTCATATGCTTATGGGTCAAACCAATAATAAGGTGACGAAATGCTGGTAAAATTGCTTCATGTAAACAGCGTTGTAACAGAAAGCTTAACCTCTGTTCATAACAAAAATCTGCAGAAATTAAATATTTGTCTGCATTGACATCTATCAAAAAACCAGGACAATTTAAGGGCCAGGACACCAGGACAATTTGTCTAAAACCAGGACAATCCTGGAAAACCAGGACGTATGACAGCCCTAATCTAAAGATATTATTTTCTGGCGGAATGGCGTCATATACATAAACTAAAAAAAACAATTATCAACCGCGCTTTAGTTTTCAAGTGAGTTCTGTCGCAACTGAGAGATCATTATCTACTGCAGAACTTGTTCAAACAGACTTCTGAAATAGTCTTCCTCAAAACAAAACAAAGTATTCTTTAAGAGTTTATAACCAATTTGTTGTATGACAATACTGGCTTTAAATTTGTAAAGTAAACTTTGTTTAGGACTATGAGTATGCACCATTAATTTAAATACTGAGAACTTCTATCCCTGTAATGCTGTATAATAACAAAAAAAAGTTCAACTCATGTTTTGTTTATTTTACTTTTAATTTAAATTCACTAAAGCAAAGCATACATTACTCCAGTATACTGGCATAACCAAGTGGTGCAATATTCATTTCTTTAAAAATTCTGCTCGGATAAGTTGTTGTACCTAGTGCGCACCGCATTTATTTTGGAAATAAAATTAAGGAAAACGCGTGCCTTTTTATTAAAAATTATTAGGAATGATATGTTTGATTTCAGAAACACTTTACAATCAATATGTATATATTTTGTTCCTTTTTTCTTAACATATGAGTAATTTATTCAAATAAATGTGTTTATACCGACGTTTATTCTTTGACAACTTGTCTCAACTGACTAATTTCACCATACACTATACCACAAATTGGTACCATCAGCAGGATATCAAACTCCGTTTGACATCGCTACAGCAAAACGTACAATCGCACCTAATGCCCATACACGACCAAACCACTGGCGCCAACACTTGATTGCGCGTGCATACTGGTGTAGTGTATGGGGTCCTTAAGCGTATCGGTATGGCCGATACTTTTTCTTTTTCATGATTTTTTGATGTGTAAACATCTATACGCTAGGGGGTAAAAATCTTTTTCACAATACAATCACAAATATTTTTGAACAATTTTGTTTTTCTTAGTTCAGTATAAATAAAAATCTATTTATTTGTTTATAGAATTATTAATTTTTTTTACCACTCAAAGTTCCGGTACACCCCACTGTACCATTTAAAATGTACATGGTTACTTCGAAGAGCGTTACAAATATTTAAAATTCCGCCGTAAAAAGTAAAGCCAACTTTGAACTCTATAGCTTACGCCGTAAAAAGTAAATCCAACTCTGTAGAGTTGTTTGTTTTTAAAAAGGGGATTTCCAGTTTGCTTCTCCTTTTTCAGACTTGTTGAACTTTTTACATGTAGTTTATTTTAGTAAAACAAAGTGAACAGGTGAAACCAAGTGAATTTTTTTTACAATAAAACAAGTGCATATAAACATAAATTTATACCAAAAAAATTATAAATAACGGATATAAAAATGAATCGTCGTCAGAAAATTCGTACTACTGCCGAATTAGTAGAAATTCTCGATAGCTGCTCCGATGGGGAAGAAGATTTTGAAAGAGAATCAGATACAACTGATGTTGTTATATTACCACCCGATGACGTCGACAAGATAAGTGATACGGAGGAGTTGGATGACAATTTACAAGTGTTGAACGACGACCAAAATCTGCCTCACGAGATTGCTGGGACTTATGAAATAGAACGTTTCTTCAGTAGATTGAATGAAGATATACTATCTGCTGAAAACGAGAATGATGATTTGCCAGTGACCTCCAGTAAGATTGGAAAGAAGAGACGTAAAATTGAGAAGGGAATGAAACCAAAATGGTCCCGAAAGCATAATTACAAGTTTGAGAAGGAGCCTTTGGATGATACGGAGACATCACACAAAGCTCTATATGAAATGATTGGTGAAATGAGTCCCCAGCAACTTTGGGAATTGTTTATTGATGAGGAGGTGTTGGACCTTACAGTGAATTCCACCAACAAGTATGCTGCAGCAAACAATTGTCCATCATTTGTAACAACACCTACGGAAATCAAAACGTTTTTGGGCGTCTTATATATAACAGGTTACCACACGTTACCACAGGTAAATTCTTACTGGTCAAACCGAGAATCACTAGGGTGTGTGATGATAAAAGAATGTATGCCAAGAGAGAGATTCAAACGAATCAAGAAATTTTTTCATGTCTGCGATAATTCGGCACTAGATCCTAACGACAAATTTTCTAAAGTGTCGCCATTAAATAGCCTGATCAACAAAAAGTTTCTCCAGTTTGGAGTATTTTCCCATAATCTTTCTATTGATGAGCAAATGATAGCCTACTATGGCAGACATTCATGCAAAATGTTTATAAAAGGAAAGCCAATTAGGTTTGGTTACAAATATTGGTGTTTGGCTTCTGACGAAGGCTACTTGTATCAGTTTATGCCATACGCAGGCGCAACGGAACAGGATAACTCGCAGTTGCACTTGAACAACCCTATTTAGTCAACCAATATAATAAATACATGGGAGGTGTGGACCTTTTCGATAACGCCATGAACAATTATCGCATTCGAGTTCGAGGCAAAAAGTGGTATTGGCCATTAGTTACAAACGCTTTCGATGCGGGTATGGTGAATGCATGGAAACTGCATTGCCTTTGTCGCAAATATGAAAAAAAACCCAAATGTCTCAATTTGATTTTAGAGTGGAAGTATGCGAGATGATAATGATGAAGTTTAATCGGCAAAATGCCGGTAAGATTATGATTTCCGGAGCACAAATGGAAGTTAGATATGATCGCGTCGATCATTTAATCGGAAAACTACCAGCACGTCGTAGCTGCCGGCAGTGCGGCGGCAAAACAGAATACGGATGTTTGAAGTGCCAGGCGAATTTGCACCCAGCAACATGCTTCCTGGATTACCATACAAGTGTCACACCAGATAAATCTAAAATTGCAAAGTCTAAATAAATAAATTTAAAAAATATAAATTCGCCTTTTATTTACGCCAAAAAGAATTATTTCAATATAGAGAAAATAGTTAATTTTAGAACTCATTATGGACGGTTGGGTATTTAAATACCCATTTTCAATTTTTAGCGTGTGACGGCCAAGTGTGTTGATAAATCGCTTTTATATTTTTCACATTACAAATGGGACACCTAAGGTTATTTAGAATGTGCAGGCGTTTTTCATTTTTCGCATTATCCTTTATTTGACAAACCTTTTTCTGATAATTTTTTCACAAACAAAATAACGCAATATTTCCAATTCTCAAACTAAAGGTAAAAATTAAAAAAATTTTTTTTAAATTTTTCCCACATTAATCAATCTCTAGTATTAAATAAAAAAGCAACTTGCAGTCATTATCTCTTATCAGGCCAACGCAGAATTTTTTTTACTACTTGAACTTTTTTGGGTATTTAAATACCCAGTCGACTAAAATGGGTTAATGATGTGCAAAGCAATAAAAATTCATTCATTCATCGACTTCGAAAAATGGAGAAGGTATCAATTCGTTTGCATTTTATTATGTATTCACTCAGCACTCCGATTAAATTTGGGCTGTTTCTGTATCTTAATTTGTTTGCAAAAACTTTCGCAAATTTAGAATTTTTATTAAAACTAATTTATATCATGCATTCGGCAAATGACATTATTTTCTTAATTTACAAAACGCATTATGAGGAATCGAAAATACAAACGAAACCAAACTACATTTCGAGCCTGTGCTGGAATAGAGTTATACCAAGGCAGATTTATTTACCAGGTAGTCGCAGTTCCTTGAAAATGTCAAATTATTAAAACACATACACAACATAACTTGTGTATTTTGATACAAAATTGACAGCCACAAATAAAAAAAAGAGTAAACAGCTGTGGAATCAAGAGTACCTGGTAAATAAATCTACCTTGGAGTCATACTCGAAAAATTTGATTTTTTTGTTAATAATCTAAAATCACTCATCATATCATTCTTTATGTTGTGTGAAAATTTCATACATATATTTTGAGAGAAGAATAACATTTTCTTTTACCATTAAGTTGTTAGTAAATTCAAAACTATTTTTTTAATTCTGAGTCTATGGTAGCACAGGCTCGATATGAAGGCTCGACATTTGGAATGAATCGCTTAATCTGCATATAATTTATCACTCATCTATAGACCCAAGGAATTTCCATTAATATGTAGTTCCAAAGGCAAAAGTGTTTTATTTTTAATAAAGGTCTCTGGTTTGCAAAGAAAAAGCCCTTGAAGAAATATTTTCATTTTAATTTTTACTTTGTATTCATATAAATTATCATGTGTTTAAATTCATTAATTAAGTTCTAACACTAAAATAGCTAATTGAAGCTCGTGCACAAAATTGTGCATAGAATAGGAATTAATTTTTAGCTTGATAAAAAGCTTTTTAGCTTAAATCTTGATAATAGTGCATTTACACCAGAGCGAAATCTAGTACTTACGAGATTTTGAGCTAAATCTAGTTGCTTTTTACTAGATTTCCCATATAAAATGAAATCTACTACGCCACTATATTTTGACAAAATCTGCTAAAATCTAGTAGTACTTAGTTAAACAATAGTGGTTTTGCTCATATAGTACTGAAAAATACTACGCTGTTCCAGAACACATACTTTATAAGGTGTGCGCAGTAGTTGTTTTGCATTTGACGGATCTTTTTTCCTATGCAGTTTGACATTTCAAAATAAAAAAGGTCAAACAACTATCTATGGTATGGAAACGAAATCTTGATAAATGTCAAAAAAGTCTTGTGTAAACGGTATAGATTTCGACATAGATTTCAATTGAAATCTACCAGATTTCGCTCTGGTGTAAATGTAGTATAAGCCTTAAAAAAGCTTAGCAATCAAACCAAATCAAGCCCGTCTGGCAAGCCTAGAGCCAGCTCACAAGTAGTTAAGCACTGATGATGGAAGTGTAGCGGCTTCCGAAAGTAGCGCTGCTATGTTCTGATGTTTGCGTAGAAAAATTCAGTTGATGTTAATTTTTTCCTTGTTCCTTGGAATATTAATCATGCCTGATTATTTCGGAATATATCGTTACGAACCTTAGCCTAATAATCAATTTGCATTTGCAAGCAATTAAGTTCGAAGTAATCATATTAAATAAATAATGAACTCTGGCTTACATCTATATTACTTTGGCCCTTTTTACGGAACACCATTGATATTTTAAATACATACATACGTCATAGAATAACATCACAACTCTCATGGACAGTATTATACAAACATAAGCTGGACATCTAATACCAATTATGTATTTCCCTTTTTAACTTTGTTTTTAATAAATGCAATTTTTCAAGCAATACGAGTATAAAATCGAAAATATATATATATATATATATATATATATATATATATATATATATATATATATATATATATATATATATATATATATATATATATATATATATATATATATATATATATATATATATATATATATATATATATATATATATATATATATATATATATATATATATATATATATATATATAGATATATATATATATATATATATATATATATATATATATATATATATATATATATATATATATATATATATATATGTAAAACAGAAAAGAGGACAGTGTCCGGGAAAAAGAGGATGGATACTCGAAACTAGGAGAAATTAACTTAATAATAGAAATACATCCACAAATTTTAACTTCATATTAAGACAAATTTACTTAATTTGTGGAAAAAAAACTTGATTGTAGTAGCGAGCTCACTTATTTGTAGGAATTCCTGATCAGTAAATAGTCCTATATTACTATTATCAAGAAAAGGTGTACTCGTTTTTAGTTTATGAACGAACTTTTTTTTACCAATTTTTATGAAAATTGTATACTTGATTTAAGTTAAATTTTCCTTGGAGCCAAATCATTCCCGAATTTCCTTAAATTAAGTTAAATTTAGTTAACTTTTTTTTTAGTGTGGTTAGACTGTGCTTTTAATGAAATAAGAATTTATTTTGCATGTACCTATTTTATTGTTTTAATGAATTGTTTTCGTTTTTTTTAATGCTTTCATTTATAATAAATTAAAAATTTTATTTCAAAAAATTTCTGAGTTTAATTATTAAAGATATTGCATACCTAAATTAATTTTTGTAATAAAAAATTGTTTTTTTCCATAAAGTGGCTGCTAAACATATCAATATTCTGCTTCAATGTTTGTGTGCGTTTGTTTACAAAAAATTGTTACACATATACGAAGGGGAAATATTGAAGAATATCAAAATGCTTTTGATTTTCATAACAAACGCACACAAGCGCATATATTGAAGCTAAAATATTGATCCGTCTAGCAGCCACCTTACAGCATATTTAGACAGTTATGTGAATTCACTTATAGCTATTTTACACTATCTCACAAGCCGTTCGACTTCTGTAGAAAATGCAACTCTGATCTAATGAGTTTACGGAAAGTTTTTAAAAAGCAATAACAACACATTATATCAGGGTAGCATTTTGTGCAGAAGTCGAACAGCTTATATAATAGTTTAAAAACAGCTTTAGCAACATTATTTATGCTGCTACATATCTGAAAACTGCATAACAGAATATTTTGCGTATGTGCACGAATTTTCCTACAAACTTGAATCTGCAGCTAAACGAAAAATACTGTAATACGTACATAAGTAAAATGTAACTGAATTGTATAATAAGCTTATCATAAGAGATTTCCTACAACTTTTTATAAGCATACTTATTATAAACTTATTTAAGTACAAAATGTTAACAGTTTTTAAATACAGCCCAATCATTAATATTCCCTACACTGCAAATAGTCCATGCAACATTTTACGAAAAAAACTTTCGTAGTTACTTTTTTCATATTATATACGAAAATTTCGTACATTCCACGAAAAAAGTTTTAGTCTAGAATTTTATTATTTTACGAAAGTAACGAAAACTATTCGTATTTACTTTTTTCGTAGAATGTACGAAACCTTCGTACATATTACGAATTAGGTTGAGTCAAGAATTTTATTATTTGACGAAAGTAACGAAAACTTTTCGTAGCTATTTTTTTTTGTAAAATATATGAAACTTTCGTACGTAATAAATTTTTACACCAGAATTTTATAGTTTTACGAAAGTAACGAAAACATTTACTAGTACGTTTTTTCGTAAAATATACTAAAATTTCGTAAATATTACGAAATCAATTATGGACTATATAAGTTGTTCTTAAAATTATCGAATCATATAAAATTGGGCACTAAGTGACCCGTATTCATATAAGCTGTAGACAGCGTTACCGTTGAAAGTTTTCAAAAAGGGGCACAAAAAGGGGATTTTGAAAATAAAAGGGGCACAAAAAGGGGATTTCTGAGAAAAGAAGGGGCAACTTTAATAACAAGAAAAATGTAAAAAAGTTATTTAATTTTAAAAATAAAGGTTAGCAAACTTAAACTGCAGCTCATCTGATTAAGTTTAACATTTTAGAAATAGTTTTGGTAGTTCTATCAAAAACTATTTCTCAAACTACTAATAAAATTGGACTTATTAATAAATAATATACATTTCGTGAAATCTGTGCAAAAAATTAACGGGAATATCGTACCATTATCAAATAATTGCTGCAAAACAAATTTTGTCCAAGAGCAGTCCCTAATCAGAATAGGTTTCTGATTAATTTTATAGTTTACATTATAACTTATCCGCGTATTGTTAGTGTTTAATACATTTTCGATCTTTCTAAGCCGATAAAACAATTTGAAATTTAGAGGGCTCGAGGAAAATCTTTATATGAAGCTGAAAGGGTCAAAATTAAATGTTATGCTAAAGAAGGTGTTATTCATGATCAAATTTGCAAAAAAAATTAATGAAAGTCAAAATTGTGTGAATAATTTGTTATTAACGGCCTTTTTTTGTAAAATAAAACGAAAATTTTGTGTGAGAAATTATATTGCCATCACAAACAACTTACTAATTTCGTAAAGCAACTAAAATAATTCGTAATATTCTCTAAATATTATCTTGGTTATGAAAATATTTCGTAAAATCTAAAATTTTATTTTGCTTTTTACAAAATTCTTTCATAATATATACAAAGTTCTTTCGTAAAACACAAAAAATATTTAGTAATATTCTCTAAATATTACCTTAAACTATGAAGTTATTTCGTAAAATGTAAACTTTTTTCTCTTTTCTACGAAACTCTTTCGTATTATATAAAAAATTATTTCTTAAAACACAAAACATACTTCGTAAAAAAGCACAAAAATTTCGTTCGTTTCGTACATTTTACGAAAGAATTTCGTGGTGCGAAATTACAAAATATTTCGTAAAATATACGAACGATTTCGTTCATATGTTGCATGTTTTTTTTTTCAGTGTAGGAATTTCTTTCCCCCGGAAAACACTTTTCTCGAGAAAAAATTCCTCCAATCATAAACTTTTCGGGAACAAAAATATGAAACAGTGGCATCATTTAATAGCAATGGCGGCTGTTTTGCCTGTTGACATATATTTATTCAGCGTTTTTGTGTCCAAAAATAAATAAAATTGATGTTTTAATTATATTTAAAGTAAAATTAATTAAAAAGTGAATAAAAGAGTAATAACATAGCTGTACAAGCATGTGTGAAGAATATTGATGCTGTAGAAGAAAAAAATCGTGCAAGTTACTCATTGCTGCATGTATGGAAACCAAAAGCAATGGATTGATTAAAGTTACAAAAATTTTGCGTTTGTGATTTATTTGTGGTATACGCCTACAAGAACAATAAATTATTTTTTATTGCTAGAAATTTTGCTTTCTTTAAATATTACATCGATTTTTATGCAAACTCCCTTCTGTTTTGCAAGTGAAAAATTCCGCGGAAAAAACGACGTTAAAATGCATTGAAAATAGCTACTTTTTTCCCCCATCAAATTTTTTCCGACGGAATTTTTATTCATAATAGGAGAAAAGGGAATAGTGAAAAAATTCTCACGCAATTTTTGTTTGTGATTGGGCTGATAGTGTTTTAAAAATGCTTTATATGACAATACTTTTTACCCGACTGCGCGACGCAAAGAAGGGTATTGTGTTTATCAGTCTATGTATGTAGGTATGTATGTGGTTTCTTTTGCGGCACTATATAAGCCGAACGCGCGGGCCGATTTTGATGATTCTTTCGTCAATCGATTCGTCTTAATCCGGGGAGTGTCACTAAAGATATGACAGTAGTCAAAATACAATATGGCGGCCAACAGACGCCATTTTGTTTGCACGAAAAAAATAAAAAGTCGGCAAACTATATAAACATGGGTATCAATCGACAGGCATTTGAAAATCATCTTTAGGTTTCTCTTATGATTTTTAATTTCGAATGACCATTTAGGATCTGTAACGGTTTAAAGTTGTTTTCTTTTTTTACGCAGTTGGGTTTTTTTGATTTTTTTAATTTATGTCTTGTTACAATAATACTCGCTATACACATTGTTTAGATAACAATTTAACAAACATGATTGCAAACGACTTATGCTCGCTATAGTTTTGTAAGTGTTCTTGAGTATGATGCCCCGTTATTTGACGCGTACCTAAATTTCGTAATATTTGTTAAACTTTTCATTTTTAATATTTTGTTTGACGAGTGAAGTGTTTTAAAGCTTCACAGTGTAAAATTAAAAAAAGTAATTAATTAAATTTATTTGATGATGGTTATTAAGCAATTGTCTATATGCACTTCATTGGCTCTTTTAACAAATCGTCAGTATACTTCAACCACAACTCTGAACAGTTACAAACCTCTTATTTTATGCGCAGACTTTCAAAAACCATTTGAGAATTTACAAACGATAATATTTTTGAAAATCACAAAAGAATAAAATAAGTGTAGTAGGTTTAGAAACTTATACAAAACCCAACAAATATTTTATATTCGATATGGATCTATTTTATTTTTCTACACCTGTATATAATTAGAAATCCATTGGATAACAATAAAAGTATTATAAGGCAAAATGAAAAATAAAAACCAAATTAAACCTTTAAGAAATTTATTATTTGACATATTGTCACAATTATATTTTAAATGAAATTTATTTGTTGATGGTTATTAAGCAATTGTCTATATGCATTTCATTGGTGCTTTTACCAAATCGTCAGTAGACTTCAACCACAACTCTGAACAGTTACAAACCTCTTATTTTATGCACAGACTTTCAAAATACACAGACTTTCAACAAATAAATTTCATTTAAAATATAATTGTGACAATATGTCAAATAATAAATTTCTTAAAAGCATTCCAAACAAGAAACAACTTGGGTAGAATACTACAGAACAGAACAAACGAAACAGACTTCCTAGATAAACAAGGAGTGTACAAATTAACTTGCACATGCCAACACAGTTATATCGGACAAACTGGAAGAAAGATAAAAACAAGATTTCGCGAGTACATGAGAGACTACAACAAGAAACTGAGAGAACCAGGAATAACACCAAAATGGAATTTCGCAAACCACATATTCGACAACAAATGTACACCAGGACATATTAGAAAAACAGTTAAACTATTACATTCACAACATAAAGGACGGCGACTGAACGTATTAGAGAACATGGAAATATACAAGCAAAAAATATTTGACGGAAGAATAAGAAAGGAACAAATAAACACTGCTTCAGACGTAATATTTGAACCGCTAAAATATTTTTACACAAAAGAAAACAATAGTCCAGGCAACGTAGTAGAAAATGAACAAGACAAAAGGATTACCCAGAAACGTACAATTACGGATTATTACCTACATAGGGATAAAACAACTGATAACTAATAGAGCAGATTATAAACCAAATATTAAACACAAACATAATAGTAAGAGAAACAAGTAGCAGGTAGAGACACACAAAAGCATATAGAGGCGAGAGAGAGAGAGAAATAGGGAGCACAATACAAAAGGGATCAAGAAAGGAAGTTAGGTATACAAACGAATTATAAAAGAAACAACAGAAAAACGATTTAGTATTCAATAGAACACTGAAGATGGCACATAGCCGAAACCGGTCTGTTTACAAACCAAATTTGACGTGGGATGACGGAAAATCGTTCCAAATTAATTAATAATAACTAATTATTAAAAATAATTTTACAAAAAACTGTTGGCGCAAACTATTCACAGAAGAGCTGGCACAACATTTATGGTGGATGTGAAGGGCAGAGAAGGAGACTGCCCGGAGCATGAGTGCAGCTAGAGCTAGCTATAAGAAGTAAAGTATATTGTATATCGCATTCATTGACATATGTATTCATTTATATTTTCAGTTTTACAGATGCTGCAATTTCTGTGGGAGAGGACGATGTTGTGAAAAGCACAAAATCATTTTTCCAGTTATCCAGAAATAGGCAAGAGTCCATCCAGATATATATGGCTCAAACAAAAATAAATTAATTTATAAACATAATATTTTTTAAGTTGAATATTTAATAATATTCTATGAAAATAAAACATAAAGTCCTGATGAAAAAAATACTACCGTGGTTCAGTGTACAAATATTATTTGGTGATATTCTAAGCTTACAAAAATACTACGAGTGTAAGCTTATTACTAGCATGATTAGAAAACTATTTTTTCATAAGCTTATTCTATAATTAGACTATTTAACTTATTGTATAATATAGACAAACAATATTATCGCAAGGGCTCAGTTTTTATTATTAAACAATTTTTAATAAGCCTTTTACAATAGTATTCACAGCACTTTTCTAAGCTTAAGGCTTTTATGTTGGTAAGCTTGTTACAAGTGATTTCTAAATCATTTTTCTTTGTTGGGAAGTATGTACATATTCATGTATATGTTCATAAGCATGTACATAAACAAGCTTCAATTTACTTCAGTTAATTGTTTAAAATGTTAGATAGGGCTTTTTGTATTTTCTGTGACGATATACTCATAATATTGGTTTTTTGAAATGTACATGGTACGAGTATTAAGTGAGCTAATGACCCCTATTATCAAATATTTCCATGTCAACATGATCCATCTAGCCAGCTATAAACTATAAATTAATTCCATTTAAAAAATAAAAATATGATTCGTGTATAAAAAACATTTATGGATTCTTTGTGCAAGCGGAAGTATTTATGTATGTACATATCTAAATGCATCTGCATATGTAGATACATATGTACTATTTTCATTCATTAAAAATACAACAAATATACGATAGTATGTCGAAACACAACAATTTTTAAGTGTCCCTCTAAAAACGAGCTTTGACATTGTTATGAGAATTCCCAAAATATTTCAAATACATATATATATATTTTTTTATCAAATGAGAGATATTTTGAAAACGCGTCTAAAAGCGTATAAATGATGAATAAGAAACAAAATTGAAAAAAAATATGTGTAACTACTTATTTCAAAATGGTCCAGTTCACGAACGGTTGTTGCAAAAAATTAAACATTTTGGGAATCCTCATGAAAAATGTCAAAGCTCATTATTGAGGGGCCATTTAAAAGTTATTGTTGTGAGCCACCTTAATGTGCATATGTATGTACATATGTATATATTTTCATGCTTATTATATACATATCAGGAATGCGAAGCTTTGATATTATTTAAGCTTCTTATTTATTTATATAAAAGTTTGCTACAATATCTTTAGCTTTTGTATGAGATTTTTGTGTAAAGGTTAACTGACGATCTGCATTTAGCCCCAGTGAAATACGCATAGGAACTAGCTAATACCCCTCCCTCAGTGATCAATTTCAATGCGTTTTAATATTTTATGTGTTTAATATTTTGAAATAAAAAATTATTTGCTGGGTTTTGTATAAGTTTCAAAGCTTACTATGGTTATTTATTTGAAAATTCACAAATGGTTTTTGTACATAATATAACATCTGTACATAAGAGACTCGTCACTGTTCAAAAATATGGTTAAAGTCTACTGGCGATTTAGTGAAGCACCAATGAAATGCATATGCTTGAAACCATGTCAAATCGACAACAAAAAAATGCCATTTTCGGAAATACCAACTCCGATTCGGTGATATTCGCCACAAATGTTATCCATTCAAGATATTAAAAAAATTTTAATTTTCAGACCTCGGACCCTCCCTTTTCTGAAATATACCGTTATGAAAATTGGTAAAATTTTACTAAAGAGGCCATAAGAACCATCTATAACCTTAAAACTGAAAAAGTTATATTTGATGTTATATTTCAGGTTAAATTAAGGCTTTTGAAATTATGTACATCTCGATTTTTTCCACGACTAGCTCAAAGGTAATTTGTGAAGTTCTTGAGGTCAACGGGCAAAAAACAGTTTTTTTTAAATCTTAAAAAAATACTTGTGAATTATAAAACTCTTTTCTACACATTCGGAAAGCTTCAAGGTAGAGGCGCTTCTAGTTGCGGAGTCATAGAGCAAAAGATGGCCCAAAGTTTAATTTAAGTTTTATAAATACAATTATACTGCCTTCCAATTTTTTATTTTTGAAATGTTTAAATTTCTTAAGGTCAGATTTTGTAAATACAAACGCTTTTTGCACTTTGAAATTTGTATGTAAAAAAATTTGTTTGAAACGTATTTGCGTTACTTTTCATACAAATTTAAAACGTTTAGAAACGATATTTTTTACAGAATCTGACTATTAATGTATTTTCTTAAAACAATTAGGATGTGCTGAACATAGGAAATATATTTTCTTCTTCAGTTCGGCAATTGTCCAGATAACGGTCCATTCATGTTTTTCAATCTGCTCTTATTTTTTAAAAAAATACATAAACAAATTTGAACATTCCAAAAATAAAAATTAGGAAGCAGTATAATTGTATGTATGTATGTATGTATATAACAAATTTAAATAAAGCTTTGGGCCATCTTTTGCTTTATAACTCCGAAACTGGAAGCGGCACCGCCTTGAAACTTCCCGAATGTATACGAATGAGTTATATAACTAACATAAATTTTTTCAGCTTTAAAAGAAACTGTTTTTTGATCTCAAGACCTCCACAAATTACCTGTGAACTTCTCGCGAAAAAATGTATATCCACACTATATGAAAAGCCTTATATGTACCTACAAAATAACAGCATGTAAAACTTTTTCACTTTTATAGCTTAGAAGTTATAGTTGACTTGGAAAAGACACTTTTCTCTTATTTTGACGATTTGTTCAATTTTCATGAATTCATATTTCGGAAACCAAATGACATATAATATCTGTGGTGAATTTCATTGAAATCGGAGGGGGTCGATCCGAATTGCTTTCGATTTGACATGGAATTACTTATATAGACAGACCATCACTTATATTATCCATCACAAAATAAATTTCATTTACGCCCCTTTTCAGAATGTATGATTAAGAGTTAACGTGGACTTTAACGGCAAGTTTTGTATGGCGAAGTACATTGTGAAAAGGGCCGTTAAAATAATCAAAATTCTGACAATAGTCAGAAAAACTATATAAAATAAAAACTATACACATTTCTAATAGCGCTCTCTTTCAAATCAAACAAACATTTAATACTTTTTCAAACGTTAATTTATTAATTGAACGCGATGCGCTTTAAAATTATTTTGTTTTATTGCGTTGTGCTTTGTTTCAAAATCGACTGTACAATAATATTTTTTAAATAACTGGCATCAGCATATGCCTATCTAAATAAATTGTTGTCTACGTGACTTCTTGTTCTGGACCGTTAACAAAAATGACCAATATGCAAGTAAAGAAATTATGCAAAATTATTTGTATATACAATGTAATAGTATTAGTGAGCCATTTTTAGAACAACATAAATATGTAAAAGGGAGTAATAAATTTTCTATTAGTTTCTTTAAGATGACAATTACTCTTAAAAAATTTTAACAAGATTATTTATGTTGCGCTACAGACGGCAGTAACATTCCCTCGCCTGTAAACGAGTATGATGAATCGAGTTTACTATCAAAACTGCCGATGTCTAGAACTGCCACTTTAGCTACCGGTCGCCGAAGCATACCCGATTTGGTTTTCACCGTTACGCTTCTTACTTGACCATCTTTAGCAACCACCGAGTCCACCACAATGCCTTTAGGCCAACAATTGCGGGGGAGATCTTGATCAACGATCACAACTACGTCTCCGATTTTAATCGGGGGCTGTTTGGCAAACCACTTGCTTCGTCTTGAAGTTATTGGTACATACTCTAGTAGCCATCGGCGCCAGAACTGGCCAGCAAATTTTTTGGTTTGGTACCATCGCTGTCGCAAATCTGCATTCTCTCCATATATAGGCTTATAGCCGTCGGATGACCCGATTAACAAATGATTCGGTGTAAGAGCTTCATCGTCGGCGGACTCAACAGATACGAATGTGAGAGGACGAGAGTTTATGATAAACTCGACTTCGTATAATGCGCTTCGTAGGCTTTCATCGTTGAATTGCTTTGAAGGAAAAATTGAGTAAAGCACTTTTTTAATGGTTCTCACTAGCCTCTCCCGAGCTCCTCCCATGTGTGGAACTGCAGGCGGATTGAATTTCCATTTAATTTTGTCAAATTTTATAGACAATAATGTTAAGACTATATTTTTGCTTTCGTCACACAGGACTTTTTCTGCGGCCTTAAAATTTGTTCCATTATCCGTATAAATCTCTCTCGGTGAACCACGACGTGCAATGAAATTACTAATTGCCATGATGCACGAACTTGTGTCCAGACTATGTGCCACTTCAACATGCACAGCTCTAATTGTGAGGCATGTAAAAATCACACCCCAACGTTTTTCCCGCCGCCTTCCCGCAGCTACATAAAGTGGTCCAAAGTAATCTATTCCAACGTAAGTGAACGGCCTTTCAAATGCGGCTAGTCTAGCGGGGGGTAGTGGAGCCATTTGTGGCACTTGCGGCTTAGCATCTTTATTTTTGCAATACTTGCATGTGCGACGTACCTTTCTGTATAACACTCGTAGATGAGATATGTAGTATTTGCTGGATGAAAGCTTTCATGCACTGAACGGACCAAGAGCAACGTAATATGATGAGAATGCGGGAGAACAATAGCATCGTCATGGTTATTCAAGTATTCTTCTCTGCCTTTGCTTCTTATTACGCCGTTTTCGTCTAAATACACATTTAATTTTGTTAATTTGCTAGTTCTTACAATTGGCAATTGAGTTCTTCAGCGTAGTCTTTGAACTGTGCGAATTGCAAAAGAAATTCTTTAGCTCTTTGTATCATTTCGAAAGTGACAACATTCGATTTCATGAGTGCATTGACTTTCAGCTTCTCGATGTACAGAATAAAAACGGCAACTGAGCGGTACAAGCGGCGCTAGTTTGAAAAATACTCGGAGTCAACTCTGATATCAGCCTCTGATGTTTCGCAATTTGGCCATACGTTGGGATGACATAGCAGAAATTCGGGACCAGAAAACCACAATTCAGCGTTTGCTCGCGCAGAGACCTTCGTTGCAACATCAGCGGGATTCATTTTGGAGGGCACCCATTTCCATTGTGATACATTTGATGATTCAACTATTTCGCCAACCCTATGCATGACATACTGCTGGAAATTTTTATGGTCCATTTGCAACCAATTAAGCACAGTTTTCGAATCTGTCCACCAAAATTGCGATGTTGTTTGTATGCGAGCCACATTTAGTACTTGATTAGCCAAACGTACTCCAATTACAACCGCTTGCAACTCCAACCTTGGTATTGACAACGGTTTGAGTGGCGCCACCTCCGACTTTGCGGCTACCAAAGCAACGTTAACTTCTCCGGCATGTTCAACACGTAAGTAGGATATAGCTGCGTAAGCGTTTTCGCCAGCGTCAACGAAAGTGTGAAGTTGGACGCTACTTGCTTCCTTCAGAAATGGAGAATAACATCTCAGAATTTCGACTGAGGTAATAAGCTGTATGACCGATTTCCAATGACACCATTTTTCGAAGAGATTTTCGGTCAATGGTTCGTCCCAGTCGATACCAGAGCGCCATATGTTTTGTAGCAGTATCTTGAGACGTATAGTAAAGCACGAAACAAGCCGCAAAAATGGACATCAGAACCTGCAGCGTCGCTCTTTTGGTCGGCAACACGGGTTCGTTTATGACGTCACGACGCAATCGTGCGAATCTACAAATATACTTGAACATGTCATTATTTGGCTCCCAATATATACCAAGAACTTTTGTAGCGGATCCCCACTCTTTGGAATTTTGTGTGGTTGCCAACCATTCTGCAAATTGTTTCAAAAGACGTGTAGAATTCGAAGCCCAATTGGGAATGTTGAAACCAGCTGCGGCGTGAATCTGCTTTACATGCATCGCGAGCTCGATGGCAGCCAACTCGTCATCCTCGCTGTCGATGAAATCGTCCACATAATGATTTTTTTGCACAGCTTGTACTGCTCGTGGAAACTCAGCTTTAAATGTTTCAACATTTTTATTGCGAATGAAGTGTGCAATAAAAGGAGCACAGCAAATCCCGAAAGTTAATGAGCGCATGACATAGGTACTTGGACGGAGCTTGTCGTCACCCTCGCTCCACCATAGAAAACGTTGAGCGTGCATATCGCTGTCTCGCACTTTTATTCTCTGGAACATTTCTTCGATGTCGCAACATATGGCGATTCTGCCAATTCTGAATGCAAGCAAAACTTCCACCAACGGGTTCAATAGATCAGGTCCACTCAGTAGGAAATCGTTAAGTGACACATTGTTTGCCTTAGCAGCGGCATCCCACACTAGTCTCATTTTGCCGGGTTTGTTGGGGTTCGTTACGATAAAAATTGGTAAATACCATGTTTTGGTACTCTGCATTGAACTTTCGCCATATGAAAGTTCTTCTGCGTATCCTTTTGATATTAAATGATCAATTTGCGATTGGATAATCGCCTTCAGAGTCGGATCCTTTTCAATCTTTTTGCGTAAACAAATTGATCTTTTTAACGCATTAGAATAGCTGCCTGGCAGGGCAACATCTTTGTCACGCAAAGTCAAGCCAACTTCATAACGGCCATTTACTTCCCTGCACGTCTCATTCAAGATTTGTGTAGCGCGATTATCATCAGCTGATAATAGATGTGATGATTTACGCGCTTCCATGGCGAAGTATTCTTTTACCGCTTCATGAAGTTTTTCGAAATCCTTTTGACAACCGCACATACGAACGTTCAGTCGAAATTCGCTCACATTAGAATTATCACAACCTTGCAAGGTTCAACGAAGGCGTGTTTTAGAAGCGATGGGCTAGTTCCAATTGCCTTCTCGGATTTTTAAGGGTACGGCCAACTTCTAATTATTAGCTCCAATCAAAATTTTCGGTTTAATATTTTTGTATGATTGAATTGGCAACCCTGCCAAATACGGGTATCGCTGAATTATATCATTGCTATCTAATGTCTGCGCTGGGAGATCAAGGCTATCGACTGTGCGAACATCTTTCAGCTCATATTTGTTCCCACTAGATATATTGGAGACTTCGATATTTACTTTTACCGATTCACTCTCTTCACGTATCGTATTTCCGGTCTACCGTATAGGGGTTCTCTTATCAACAATATTTTTCTCAATGAGGGTTACAGCTGACCCTTCATCAAGAAATGCATATGTTGTTATTATTTTGCCTTTTACATGCAAATTAAGTGGCACAATTCGAAAATATGGCTGGCGCTCTACACCACTGTTGCTATGCGTATTCAGTATTGCATTTTGCGATGAGGAGGAAGTTGTTGGCTTGTTTTCTGCTGAAGACTGTGTCGGCCCAGCTTCTTTGTGCTTATGGAGAAGTTGGTGGTGTTTAGCTGAACACCTATCTATGCCACAAACTTTGCTCAAAAACATTTCTTGCGATGTAGACCAAGACACTGTCGACATACATTATTCTGGCGCACATATTCCCATTTACGATCCAATGAAACACTTATGAACTTTTCGTAATGCGGTACTTTGTGACATTCGCTTTGGCAAACACAGCACTTAGCAGCTTGCACACTACGCTCAGAACTTTGCTGTTTATAATCATCATGGTCTACTATTGTGTGCGTGTTCGCTGCACCGCTGCTTTTGAATGGCGCCAAGGTCACGACTGTGCTTGCTGCTTCTGCGAGTTGATACAACCAGTCACTAAAAAGTTTTACTACAGGTGCTCTTGGATCTTTTGGAAACATCGCCCAGTTTAATTTATGAGTATTAGGGAGCTTTTCGACCAGCTCTTTTACCAGAAACGAATTGTGAAGATGCATATCCCACTGGCAACCCTCAATTGTAGCGCAAATATAGCGGACGCAAAGCGCAAACTCTATAAGAGATTCCAATTTATCTTTCACTGCTGGCATATTAAGTGCTTTGTTCATTGCACGCTTGAGAATATGTTCCGGACGGCCAAAACAAAGACGTAGAGTTTGAATGATATCAGGGACCATTGATGGTAAAAGCAATTTATGTTTAACCATATCTCTAGCTTTACCTTTTAGACATGACTGCAGGCGTATCAAATTTTCAGCATCTGAAAACCCTGCTACCGCTGTGGTATTTTCGAAGCTGTTTATACATGAAGGCCACTCATCGGGATCATCATTAAATACGGGGAAATTTTTTGGTATATCTTGGCGTGCTGCTAACTGAGCTCGTGTTGGTGTTAAAGTCATCATATTCATTTGACTGCACTACGCAGAAACATCTGCTGGTTGAGACAATATTTTGTATTTATTGTCTAAATATTGTTGTTGGAGTTTCATTTCCTATTCCAATCGTTCTAACTGCAAATTTCGCATGACAATATAATCTTCTAAACTTGCTGCACCAGGTGTATGTACACTTGGTTGTTGTTGTTGTTGTTGTTGTTGACACCCAGTTGTTCCAGAGAATACAGAAAATACAGGTGCCGATCTTGATTCATACGTTGTTGCAGTTGTTGCAAAAATTGGCGGTCCTGAAACACCAATAGATGAGTAAGGCTGAGCAGACACTATATTGCTTACCATTGTAGGAATATTTGTTATTGTTTGATGAGTTTTCTTTTTACTAGAAAACATAAATTGCGCTGAACTCACTGCTGTGGTAGCAGAAATTGCGGGTAGCACAGTTGTCACTATTGCATTTGACGTCGATTGAATATGTGTTTTATCTGCAATAGACTCCGTTGTAGGTGATGATGTTGCGCTTGATAAGGCAATCGTAGATGCAACTTCTGTAGCTCGATCTTTGATTCCGTTCATTTCGCATAAATCGCAGCACCAACTTCGGTCAGCCAACGTGCTATCTACTGCCACACATTGAAAATGGAACCAATTGTCACACTGGTCACATTGAACCATCTCCTCGCTATCAACTTCATAGCATTTTTGGCAATGATTATTGTTCATTTTGTTTTTTTATGTTTCGATCACTTTGCAAATTAACGCGAATAAGTTTCTACTTAATTTAAAATAATTTTAAAGAAATGTTAAATAAAAACTATACAAATTTCTAATAGCGCTCTCTTTCAAATCAAACAAACATTTAATATTTTTTCAAACGTTAATTTATTAATTGAACGCGATGCGCTTTAAAATTATTTTGTTTTATTGCGTTGTGCTTTGTTTCAAAATCGACTGTACAATAATATTTTTTAAATAACTGGCATCAGCATATATATGCCTATCTAACTAAATTGTTGTCTACGTGACTTCTTGTTCTGGACCGTTAAAAAAAAACAATTTTTAATATTACCAATATGCAAGCAAAGAAATTATGCAAAATTATTTGTATATAAAATGTAATAGTATTAGTGAGCCATTTTTAGAACAACATAAATATGTAAAAGGGAGTAATAAATTTTCTATTAGTTTCTTTAAGATGACAATTACTCTTAAAAAATTTTAACAATATTATTTATGTTGCGCTACAGACGGCAGTAACAAATAAATTTTCTAAAGATTTTACTGAATAAGTAAAATATTAATTTTGGGAAACGATGCGATTATAAATTTAAAAACTTATATTTTAAATATTTGACTTCTAATATAAGCTACTGACCTACGGTGTTATACGTAAATAAAAATGCAAGTTTTATTTTAAAAGTTTTTATTTAAAAAAAAATCAATATATTAAAAACGGCAGCATCCGGCCAAAAAACACTTGTTTGACATCACACTATATGGAATGCATAGTTGTTGTTTTGACATTTATTTTTCTACACACGTACATACATACGGCTACAATTTAGTCCCCACAAGGAATGACGGCTAAACTCGAATTTGGCAAGTGGTCAAAAGAGAATTTTTAAATCGTTGTCTAAGATCAGGGCATTTAGATTAAGCAAATTTTTGTATGTTCGATGTTAGCAATTTTATACTATATTAATTTGTAATTTAATTTAAGAGAAATGAACAAAATTATAATGGTAAATCAACTATGTCCTAACTCGACTTTAGCTGCTATTCCTTACGGCCACAGAGTTAAGAATGAAAAAAAACCCGCCTGTGTAGTATCCCTGCAGATAAAGTAACTAGTATATAGTTAGAACTAATATGTTGCCATAGGAGCCCAACTAGTTTATTTGTATACACTTATATCTCAGTTAGAATACTAGTTGTTGTAAACTACTGCTTATACTAGTTTTTTTTATTTATAGTTTTGTAACTCTAAAAAAGCCTTTGCCTCAACCGGGATGGGAACACACATACTCACTGAGCCACTTTCTACTTATTTTTTAAAGAGATAAATGTATCGTCCCTTAGCGTCAAGTCATCGAAAGCGACTTTTGATTTATATTCATAATCTGTGCCTTACGATTAAATTTTACAGCCTCTATTTCAAAAGTTATCAAAAATTTTGATATTTGAACGATTTTAAACTATAAAATTTTGAATTATTTTTGTTGTATGGCCAATGTAAATTTGTATTTTGTGTATTTTGAAATGAGCTAATAAGGCCTAAAGATTCATAATGCAAATAAAACAAATTATTTTATTTCATTTTTCCCGACGTTTCGTCAATTATTTGTTGACTTTATCAAGGGATGGGAAATACTATTATTTTAATTTTCATTAATTATTGTTAAAACCCCAATTTAGGTGGATTTTGTTCAATAAATATTTCAAACTAAACATTTTTTTACAAAAAAAGTAAATAAACAAAGAACACAACTTAAAAAACTATATCACAGGTTTACTTTATTGCCACTTTGTAACTTGTGCTGATGTTGTCCGTATCTTCTTTTAAATTCATCGTCTTTTCCCTCTTTTGTTGAATTCGCAAACTTTCTATAGAAAGTTTGCGAATTCAACAAAAGAGGGAAAAGACGATGAATTTAAAAGAAGATACGGACAACATCAGCACAAGTTACAAAGTGGCAATAAAGTAAACCTGTGATATAGTTTTTTAAGTTGTGTTCTTTGTTTATTTACTTTTTTTGTAAAAAAATGTTTAGTTTGAAATATTTATTGAACAAAATCCACCTAAATTGGGGTTTTAACAATAATTAATGAAAATTAAAATAATAGTATTTCCCATCCCTTGATAAAGTCAACAAATAATTGACGAAACGTCGGGAAAAATGAAATAAAATAATTTGTTTTATTTGCATTATGAATCTTTAGGCCTTATTAGCTCATTTCAAAATACACAAAATAAAATTTTGATTTCAGTAAAAAAATCAGTTTTTTACAAAATGTCGCTTACGATCATTTGGCGCTAAGGCGTCGATATGTTTTATGTGTAAGTCGTATACCTGAAATTGTTTCCTTTTTTCACTAGTATCGTTACTAGTCTCGATACAACTAGTAATATGATTGTTCTTTTTTGGCTAGTATCGATACTAGTCTTGTACTAGCTTTAGACCGTTCAGCCTTTTATCTTTCTTGGTCAAAACGCTGGAAAGATTAATAGACTCTCATATTAGACAGCGACTTGTAGAGTCGTCAATACTCTCAGATAGTCAGCAGGCCTGTCTTAAGGGACGCTTTACTGAAACAGCACTACACGAGGTAGTAAGGTTCATAGAGAGATCCCTTGAAAATAAACAATGTATCAGTGGCAGCAATCCAATTGTCTCTCCGATGTAGAGGAATACATCAGCAACTGGATTATCGCCATGTTGAAGGCAAGAAATGTCACTGCAAAATCAGGCAATAGCGAAAAGTCAAAATGGGCATGTAGAGGTGGGGTGATCTCACCTCTGCTTTGGCTTCTCGTTGTTAACACAATTCTTCTCAGACTAGACGCTTCGGGAGTAAAAGTTGTGGCTTATGCGGACGATGTAGTAATAATGGTATCAGGGATGTTCACGGACGTGATAAGCGATATCATGTCCAACGCCTTGGGTACACTCATCAAATGGGCTACAGGTTGTGGTCTAGGAGTGAACCCTATCACAACGGAACTGATACTATTTACTACAAAGAACAAAGTTCAGAGCTTTAGACTCCCTCGGCTGCATAATCTCGAACTGTCCCTATCGGACAATCCAACATATCTAGGAGTTATCCTGTACACTAAACTATCATGGAAACAAAATGTGCAACACAGGGTAAAAAAGGCCACAGCTGCCTATTAATCCTGCCGGAGGATGTTTGGTTACAAATGGATCTCAAGCCCTAACATGATTAAATGGATGTACACAGCAATTGTACGTCCCATATTGACTTACGGATCGGTAGTATGGTGGTCCGCCACAAGTAAGAAATATGTGGTAACTATACAGGATACAGAGATCTGCTTGCATCGGGATTACTGGATGCTTACGTACTAGTCCTTCAGATGTTCCGAATGCTATGCTAAACCTAATTCCGATCGACCTTCATATATTGGCTGCATCCTCAAGCAGTGCGGCAAGACTAGCAGCATCTGGGAGGTGGAGGTCAAGGACCTCTGGCCATGCTAGAATCCTAGGCCAGTTACCACTGACACTGAGGAAGCGCACAGATTACATGGAACCTCATCTGGACTTTGACAGTATTTTTAAAGACCTTACTCCATCCAGACGGGAGTGGAAGGGGGAAACATAGAAAAATACTTTTCCCCCATATGTATACACAAATGATTAGTAAAGTTAATGTGTGCATTAAAACCGGTTTTCCCATATAAAATTCGTACAGTAAACCAACATTAACTTTCATAAATTTTTATGAATATGGGGATTCAAATTCAGGATGTATACTGATAGATCAAGAATGATCTGCGGTGTGGGCTCTGGAGTCGTCTCGAAGGACCTTGGAATAAAACTCTCCTTCCGACTTCCTGATGAAGCTAGTGTATTTCGGGCTTCATCGACAGCCAAGCAGCACTTTTGTCTCTAAGGTCACACACTACTTTTTCTACTTTACTTAGCCAGTGTAAAGACGTGTTATCGAGATTAGGTGGTCAGACTGACGTCACCCTCATCTGGGTTCCCGCACATAGCAACTTCCCTGGCAACGAACAGGCAGATGAGCTGGCCAGGGCTGGATCTGCCATGGACGTCTCCACTGCTTAATCGGTAGCCATGCCGTTTGGCACTATTAGAAATTTTATTCTCAAATATTACCGGTAGAAAGCTGAAGATAGGTGGCACAAGTTGAGCACGTACAACGTGGCAAGAAAAATGTAGCCTTGCTACAACAATAAGCACACAACACAACTAATTAACAGACACCGTGGGGACATCTCGAGGCTCGTCGCAGTAGTGACGGGGCACTGAGAAATCGGCAGACATGCTAGCAGGATAGGCCTTTCCTACAATGCGTTCTGCCGTAGTTGCCGAGATCAAAGCAAAGAAGAGACAGTCTTCCACTTTCTTTGCGAATGCCCGGCCTTCCACCTTTCGAGACACAAATTCTTGGGCTACAGCATACTAGACGAACTTTCTGAGCTATCAGGGATGGATCTATTATCTAATACCGAGTCCAAGGCCTAAAAAGACTATATATATATATATATATATATATATATATATATATATATATATATATATATATATATATATATATATATATATATATATATATATATATATATATATATATATATATATATATATATATATATATATATATATATATATATATATATATATATATATATATATATATATATATATATATATATATATATATATATATATATATATATATATATATATATATATATATATATATATATATATATATATATATATATATATATAGTCTTGTTATGTGTACTCGAATGCTTTTGGAGTAAAAGTAGTAAAATATGGTAAATGTAGTAACTTATAGTAAAATCGAACACAGCTAATATGAATGTATGCAGAGCTGTGAAAGATTGCAATCAATTTGATTGCAATCACATGATTTCATGTTAATGATTGCTAGTTTTTGATTGCAATCAAAATCGTAAATTTGATTTCATGATTTAAATTTGAAATCATTTCAATAAAAATGATTGCAATCAATTTTATGAAATTAATTTCTATATTAATTGATTGCAACCAAATTTGATTGCAATAAAAATGAAATCAGAATCAAAATCACCGTTCTCTTCAAATGATACTCATTTTTCTAGAAATAAAGCTTAGTCTGATAATTAAAAAACTGCATGAAATGGCCAACTAACCTACGTTTTGGTACGTTTTTTATACAATTTTGTTGGACTTACACTATAGTAGTGATTTCAGGGAAATTGATTGAAATCAAATGATTTCAATAAAATTTGATTGCAATCAAATTGATTGCAATCAATGATTTCAAAAAAATTATTTAAAAAAATGATTGCAATCACAAAAGATTGCAATGTTGACATGATTTCAGTTTGAAATCTGAAATAATTTTGAAATCAAAGAATGAAATCAATTTGGTTGAAATCATTTTGATTGCAATCAAAATTGATTGCAATTTTTTACAGCTCTGAATGTATGTTCCTCTTTAAAGTAAAATTTTCTACTTTATAAAATCGAGAGTACACAAAGGTGTACTTTTCAAGATTATTCGTTTTTTAATCATTGGCGTATATAGTAGATAGGCCTTTCTGGGGGGGGGGGGGCAATGCCCCCAGACCTGATTTTGCCCCCCACCGCAGAATTACTGAAATATTTAATAAAAATTATTAAAAACTTCTCTATGTTTGGAAAGACATATACATTAGTATTCAAATCGTAAATGTATCCCGTTTACTTACAGAAATCATTACAATTTTTATAAAAATTTAGTTTCCAATAATTGCAAAATGTTTGTTTATTACGTAAGAACCCTGATATCACTTTTATCTATTACTGTTTTTATGTTTTTTTTTGTCGGTAAGACCGGGAATATATATATATATATATATATATATATATATATATATATATATATATATATATATATATATATTATTTAGTTAGCACGTATAAGAAGAGTGCTACTCCAGAGAAGGAGCTTCTAGCAATACAAACATAAAAGAAAACTAGTTACATTGAATAAGTTTAACAATATAAGTAAAGAAAGAAAGAGAAGTTAGGAAAAGAAAATAGTTCTGATGGGATTTTTTTTGTTTATGGAAACGTGTTTACGAAGGTTCTCCATCTGCGTCTGTCTTGTGCCATATGGCAAATTTGTGGCCACGTGAATCCTCGTTGTCGGTGTTCTGCTTCTACGGACCTTCTCCATGTTATTCTTTGACGTCCAACATTCCGTTTTCCTTGAGGGTTCCACTGTAAGCTGGCCTTCTCTATGTTGGAGATGTCCTTACGTAGTGTGTGGCCAATCCAAGTCCATTTTCGAAGACGGATTTCATGGGCGATAGGAGCTTGATTGCTGACTGACAGGAGGTCGGCGTTTGTGATGCGGTCAGGCCAAAATATTTTGTTTATTCTGCGCAGACATTTGTTAACAAACACCTGTAGCTTTGTTGTTATCGACTTAGTTACTTTCCACGTTTCACATCCGTACAGAAGAACTGACTTTACACTAGAGTTGAAGATATTCACTTTGTGCCGCTTCGAGATTTGGGAAGAATTCCACCCTTTACTCAGGTCGGCATATGCGCCACGGGCGCGGTTTATTCTGTTTGCCACATCTTCATCTGCGCCGCCATCTTTACTTATAACCCTGCCGAGGTAAGTGAATTTTTCAACATCTTCAAGTTCAATGCCGTTTAGAAAAAGTGGGCTTGCTTGTGGTGTGGCGATTCTAAGCGACTTTGTTTTGGTTATGTTGATCTTAAGCCCGACCCGCATGCCGTGCTCTTGCAGTTTATCTAGTTTTTTCTCGATGCCATCTAGCGTATGTGACATTAAGCATATGTCATCTGCATAGTCGAGGTCATGCAACCGTTGGTTCAGGTGCCATTGAATTCCGCTTGGGGCTTCGATGTTTGTTTGATGAAGAACTGTGTCCAAAACTAAGAGGAAGAGTAAAGGCGATAGCGGACATCCTTGTCTGACGCCGTTGTGTATATCAAAGGCCTTACTTTCTTGACCTTTAAAACGCGCTTTATATGGAGCATCTCTGTATAGCTCCTTTATAAGGGATGTAATGACGTCTGGAATACCGATATTATCTAGTGAAGACCGGGAATATATTGATGATCAACACCACCAAAAAATTTGTTCAACGAGTACTGGATATTAGTGATAAACAATTTCGAACAAAAAACTTCAACAAAATAACTATTTCAATGAAAAATAACAGTTTATCGATAGGATTAATTAAGTCCACTATTAAATCCTATAAACCCACGCAAAACAACGAACGTGGCAACCACAACCAAGATAAACAGTTTTATAGTAAAACATAAAAACTGTAATAGATAAAAGTGATATTAGTTTCGCCTACAAACTAAATAAAACTCTAAATACAATATTTACAAAAACAAAAACAGCGGTATAAAAATTGCATCAAAACAGAAATACTTCAATGTATGAAATGTAAAGAATATAACCACTTAAGGTGGATTTAGACTATCTGTGTTTTACATCTGACTTGTTAGTTTTGAGACCCACATGTAACATTGCATGTCTGTCAAAATTGTCCATTTACAGACGATTTTTAATTTTTGCTTTCACACGTACATTTATAATCGCATCTGACATAACCTCTAAGTGACGCCAACACATACTTCTTAACTCAAAACAGCTGATGTCAGATGAAAATAGAATGCGCTCTAATTGAAAATTTTGTCGCCTGACTTTAGTTCTGTAAATTTCAGGTAGTAATGTTTCAAAACGTTCACACGACATGTATAGCTTTGCAGTGGGAAATTTGACAAGTCAGATGTAAAACACAGATAGTATAAGAGAGATGCCATGGTCAGGTTAGGTTAGGTTAGGTTGAACAGGCTGCCGGTTTCTAACAACCGGCCCACTTGGGTCCTTTGGTCCCTTTGTGATGCCTGGGATGGATAGTAGGGAAGTTCAGAGAGGTGTCCCTCCTATCCCAGAGGTTGGGTCGGTGTTAAACCAACCAGAGTATCTTATGAAAGAATTTATTCCCCTAACGTCGCATTCCCCCAGGTCTGATAGTTCGGGTAGTGACGGATTTCCCAAGTATGACGCCCTATTTCTATATAGTGCTGGACATCGACAGAGGAGGTGTTTGACAGTTTCTTCCTCCTCCTCATTCTGACAACTTCTACAGAAATCATTAAAAGGAAGATTTAATCTTCTGGCATGGATACCAATAAGACAGTGCCCTGTTATGACCGCTACGAGTATACGCAGCTGTTGACGAGGGAGCCCCAGTATGGTTGCAGATCTTGCGAAATTATACTGGGGCCAGATGGATCTGGAAACCTCACAAGTGATTTCATTTCTCCATCTGGTTTGCGCCTCTCTAAATAGTTGGCGCTGAATTTGTATTTTACAGCTTTTTAGTGGGACACCTACTAATCAGTCGATGTCATTTTCATGTAGGCGGGCACCGGCCTTGGCTAGACCGTCCGCAATAGTGTTACCGGGCACACCCGCGTGACCCGGTACCCAGAAGAGCCCTAGGTTCGCATGTCTCGCCATCTCATTCAGAGATGCCCGGCATTCTTTAACCAATTCCGATGTTGTGTAAACACCAGATAGAGCATGTAGTGCCGCCTTACTGTCGGTACAAATTCGGATGTCCTGATCGAATATCCTGTAATACCTTAACCAGTTGGCTGCCCTTTTGATTGCTGATATTTCAGCCTGAGTGATGCTACATTGGTTTGGTAGCCTAAAGTTTATCCTACGTTGCATTTGTGGGATGTAGAAACCCCCGCCCACTCCGATGCCCGACTTTGACCCATCAGTGTAGATCTCGAGCACATCCTCATATTGGTGTATGTGGTTTGCCTCAGAGGATGTGCCCGAGAAGTCCACCAGGAATCTTTTGTCGGGCATCAGAGTAGGCGAGCAGTAGTCAGTGTGGTCGGGAAGATCTGAGATTTGCCCTAATATCGTCGCATGGCCTACGTTACCCCGCTTCCATGCACCTGAGGCATCTAGTCTAACCGCCGAGCTCATGGCCAGTTGTTTGATCATGAGTTCAGCAGCAGGAAGCCAATGCAGCATGGCGAACAGTGCTTTGGATGGAGTAGTGCGAGGTGCACCCGTAATCAACAAAGCAGATGTTCGAAGTACCTTTTCTATTATTTTAGAGTATGTGGCTTTATTTAAGGAAGTCCACCAGACGACAGACCCATACATTAGTATGGGCTTAACCACCATTTCAAAAAGCCAATTGACGTTTTAGGGACTTATGCCCCACCTGTTGCCAATCGCCCTTTTGCAGGTGTATAGAGCAATAGCAGCCTTGGCTGCCCTAGCTTGAACGTTGGGGTACCATGAAAGCTTAGAGTCCAGTATAATACCGAGATACTTCACGCTGTCTGATAACCTAAGGGTGACTCCGTTGAGAGTCGGTAACGTGAAAGTCGGAGTCTTGTATTTTCTCGTAAAGAGAACAAGATTTGAGGGTTAGCATTAAGACCACTTTCAACGCTCCATTTACTTATGATACCTAATGCCGATTGAAGACGTTGAGATAGAGTGTCTAGAAATTTACCAGATATTGCTACTGCTACGTCATCCGCGTAGGCTACTGATTTAAACCTCATAAGAGTCTAGTTCCACCAGTACCGGGTTTATGGCGATATTCCATAGGATAGGTGACAGAACACCTCCCTGGGGAGTACCTCGCCTAACCGTTTTTTGAATAGTCGTTTGCCCCATCGTGGAGGAAGTTACCCTATTTGTTAAGAGTCCTCGTATGAAGCTAATTGTTGACCGATCAATGTTCAGTCTTTCTAGTTCCATAATGATGGATTCAGGTCGTACATTGTTAAAGGCACCCTCTATATCAAGAAAGGCCACGAATGTATATTCTTTGTTTGCCAGGGATTTTTCAATGAATCCTACAAGCGAGTGAAGTGCCGTCTCAACTGATTTGCCCTTCGTATAGGCATGTTGGGAGGTTGATAGGAGGTTCGGAGAAATTGTTTATCTAAGGTGTAGATCAATTATCCGTTCCAGAGTTTTAAGGAGAAAAGATGATAGGCTGATGCGTCTAAAATCTTTCGGGTTTACGTGTGTAGTTTTAGCCCCTTTGGGAATAAAGACCACGGAACATTTGATCCATGCTATCGGAATATAGGACCAAGTTAGACAGGCCGAGTATATCCGAATGAGCCATGGAGTGATAACGTGTGCATTACGCTGTAGGTCAGCTGGAATAATACCATCGGGACCCGGTGATTTGAACGGGTCAAAGCTGTTGATGGCCCACATTATTTTTTCCCTATTTAGGGTGATCGTAGCCATGTTAGAATGTATTGAATGCATGGCTGCAATCTCTCCCGTGTAGGGAGTGCAACCGGGAAAGTGCGTGTTCATTAGTACCTCTAGGGTCTCCTGACTACTGGTGGTCCATCCGCCACCTGATTTCTTAATGAAACTGGGGACAGTTGGAAGAGTAGCCAGGATTTTGCGAAGGCGACTAGTCTCAGAGGCTCCCTCAACATTGCTGCAGAAGGACTTCCATGACGCTCGTTTCGCATCCCTGACGAGGCTTTTGAACCTGTTTACAGAGGCTTTGTAGGCTGACCAGTTACCTAGTCTTTTTGCCTCATTGAATAGTCTGCGACTCTCCTTGCGAGCGTTCGCTATTTCAAGACTCCACCATGGTGGCTTTTTGTTCCCACGCAGTATACTAGGTCTGCATGATTCGGCCGTCGCTAAGTTGAAAGCATTTGTTAAATTGTCAACCGCGATGTCAATGTCGTGCCTATCGTTTATGATTGGCGATTGTGTAAGAAAGTAAGAGAGAATAAGCTTTTGCTCTTCCCAATTTGTTTTCTTCCTATTTATTATGGGCGTAGCCCGATCAGTCAGAATCCCTATAGTGAATTCAATATAGCGATGATCAGAGAAAGAACAGTCATTTGATACCTTCCATTCCCTAATCATATCAGTATGCGTAGAACTAACTAGCGTGATATCTAGAACCTCCTTCCTATTTGATATGACAAAAGTGGGTTCTGACCCGACATTTAATATGTCTAAGTTGTTACAAAGAATGAAATCAAATAAAGACTCACCCCTTGTATTTGTGTCAGAGCTTCCCCATACGACATGATGTGCATTTGCGTCTGCTCCAAGAAGGACTGGCAAGTTACGTTGGTTTGCCATTTTAATTGCATCGCGAACCTTTGCGGGCGGGGATTCGCATTCGTGCGCCATATAGCTCGAGACGACTATTATCGTGCCCATAGTCGTCTCCCAGGCTGCTGTGGTGGTATCTTCGTCACTGAAATCAGATAACAAAAAGATATTTAGGTTGCCCCTGGCTACTATGCATGCTCTGATCCTACCTGCCATGGTCAACATAGGACAAAAATTGCGATAGTAATGAACAAGTAATGAGATGTATTAACTGCGTGAAAGTAAACAGCAAACTCAATATGGGCTTAGATGAAAATCACCATACAAATGATAGGGAGTGCCCAGTATTTCAAAACAAATTAAACAACAAAATGAGAAGGGTTGGTCTAACGACCGTTAGGTCGTGCTTTATATACGAATGTGCAAGGCCTTATTAACAACTACAATCAAGTTGAAATTATTGCTTTAACGGAAAATCCTGATTTTTTTATACTGTCCGAGACGCATGCAACAAAAGATATAGATGACTCCGAAGTTATGTTACAAGGCTACCATCATATTATGTCGTTGTCAACATCCTCGAGAACCGGCGGGTCGTGATATATTTTAACAATCAATGGAGTATAACCTAAATAAATGAAAAGGTCGATGACACAAAGTACTGGATTTTAGTTTGTAGAGCCACATGCGACAACTATAGTATTATAATTTGTGGAATATATAGATCACCTAGTCATAGTGAATATGAGTTTTGTAACACATTTGAAGAAATGGTGGAAGAAATCTGTGATAATAACTGTGATAATAGTCTTAATAACTGTGATATTTTAATTACCGGAGACTTTAATATAGACTCGTTAAAAAACTCGACACATAAAAATAAAATTAGTTGCATACTTAATGATAATGGTCTTAGGCAAATAGTTAATGAATGCACCCGCGTAACAAAAACCTCTAGTACAATAATTGACTACGTAATAACAAATAATTATAATATATCGGTTCATAATAGTAGAACAAACAAAATTGCCGATCACGAAATGATAAATATATCGATTGGAAATATAAACAATAGAAATATAAAAGAAAGAAAGATGGTTGATATCTTTAAATACAATAAATATATGTTTAAAACGGAGCTAATCAATAACATGAATTTCGATAACAATAAAAGTATTGATGAGAACGTAGTCTTATTTGACAGTTGTTTAAAAGAAGCAATAAAGCCGAATTACAAGCACTGAAAAGAGAAAAAATAATTAAATATTTACAAGCTAAATCAATGAACACAGTTCAAGCCTGGTTAAACTACAAAATAATAAGAAACAAATATAAAGTAAAAATTTAAAACAAAAAGAAAAATTATATAAATAAAATCAATAGCGCAGTTGGTCAAAAACAAACATGGAGACAAATAAAGGACCTAGTACTTAACAAAAATCAAAACATTATAAAATCTGTGATATTTGAACAAGTTTAATATAATGACAGCTATGAAATAGCTAATAAATTTAATATGTTTTTTGTGGATAGCATTAGAGTTATATGATGAAGTGCAATATATAAACCAAATAAGGTTCAATATGACCAATATGTTTAAATTTCGTGCAATAGACATTTTAGAACTTAAGAATATAATAAAAGATATCAAAAACAAAGCGGACTATGAAAAAATATCAAATAAACGTATTCTTGATAATTGGAATGTAGCGGGCAATATAATATTAAAAATAATAAATAAGTCGCTAGAGACAGGGGTTTTTCCTGAAAATTGGAAAAAAAACAATGGTTATACCAATTGAAAAAGTGCCAAAAACCAAAAAATGTGAAGAGTATAAGCCAGTTATTATATTAAAAACATGTGAAAAAATCTTAGAAAAAGTGGTGAAAGACCAGCTGGAAAAATATATTGATTTACATAATATGCTGTACAAATATCAGTCAGGGTTCCATAAGAAATACTCTTGTGAGACAACGGTAAACTATGTCATAAGTAAGTGGAAAGGTATAGGAAATACTAAGAAAGTGATGGCAATATTTCTCGATTTCAAGAGAGGGTTCGATACAATCGACCGGCGAATAATGCTCAGAAAGCTATATATGAATGGTATAGGAGGAAAAGAGTTAGAAGAGCAGTCCTACCTGCAAAATAGAAAGCAAACAACAAAAGTAAATAGTTCGTTGTCAGAAGACATAATAAATGATTTTGGTGTACCACAAGGTTCCATATTAGGTGCCCTGCTATTTATAATATACATCAATGACATGCCAAATATTTTGGAGAGATGTGAGATGGCTATGTATGCAGACGATACACTTGTATTTACTTCTGCCGATAATGATGAAGAATGTCGAACAACTATGAAGCATGACATAAATAAAATAAACAACTGGTTAAAAATGAACAAACTAAAACTAAATGAAAATAAAACAAAAATAATAGAAATAAACATAAATACCGATGATTCATTTAAAATGAATAACACAGTAATAGAAAAAGTTGAACATATAAAATATCTCGGACTTATAATAGACAAAAAACTAAAGTTTAATGAACATATAGACTATGCATGTAAAAAGATTGGTAAAAAAATCGGGTTCCTTAGAAGAATTAGGTGTAAAATATCAAAAACCACCGCGATAAATATATATAACATAATAATTAAGCCCCATTTTGAATTTGGATCAACAATTTTATATACACGTAGCAGCACAAGGACTTACACTATAGTAGTGATTTCAGGGAAATTGATTGAAATCAAATGATTTCGACAAAATTTGATTGCAATCAAATTGATTGCAATCAATAATTTCGAGAAGAAAAAAATGATGTCAAAATGATTGCAATCACAAAAGATTGCAATCTTGACATGATTTTAGTTTGAAATCTGAAATCAAAGATTAAAATCAATTTGATTGAAATCACTTTGATTGCAATCAAAGTTGATAGCAATTTTTTACAGCTCTGCTGTATATAGGCATCGATATATATCGAATAAAAAATATTGAAATATCGATATTTTTTCAACAATGATAATTCATACGTAGTCCCCAAATTTTTTTAAAATAAAACAAAAAAATATCTTTCTTATAAATAATTAAGCTGGAAAGAGTTAATCTCCAAGATCCTTACTGTTCCACAAATATTTCATGGAACATACATTAACGAAATTACACTCAAAGAATGGTAATTTTTCGAATAGACAAAATATTATAAATAAAACAAAAGATTTTGTTAGAAATATTCTATTTGATAAAGACTGTGCCGGTATGTTTTTAAAAATTGCACGAAAAAAAAACCAAAGCCAAAAAAATGTCGAATTTGATACTATCAATATATTTGGAAAAAAATATCGATATACCGAAATTAGAAATATCGACGATATATATCGATATATTTTTAAGAAAATATCGATATATCGATATTTTTGCCCATCCCTATGCAACTAAAGACTTGAAAATGTGTGTACGTAGCTCTTATATATTTTGTTATATCATGGGAACCAATGCGGTAAACTACCTAAAATTTTGTAGAAGTTAGTTACTCCATTGACTTTATGCATTGCTCTAGAGAAAATAGTTGGACAAAAATTAGTAGGCGCCACGCCAATTTTCTAAAACATTTTTTTAGAATAATTATGATGTGATAAACACAAAAAATGAATAAAAAAAATTAATTTCGGCCATTGTGCATAATATAACGGTTCATTTTCGTTTTTCCGTGTATACTTCTTGTTAAAGCGTCATTCAGAATCAAAGGCTGGTTCGTTTAAAATGAATTATATATTATTATAAGGCTATTAAATTACGCTTGGAATAGTGACTGTGATCGAATAAAAGGCTACAAAGTTAGAGTGGATAAAAGTTTAGATTTTATGAAATTTTTAAAGTTCATCACCAATTGTTGCCTTTTCGGAAGCTGTTTTGTACCACAAATAATAAAAATATCCATAGTTTTATAATTTCGTTCCATCGATTATAAAAATTTTAAGCCATAATGGACCTAAATCTGGTGAAAACAAAAAAAATATATATATTGTGTTTTATTATTTAGGCTATTTATGATCAGATTTTTTCTTTACTTTAGATGCAAATAAAACAATTTATTCCATTTTTGTACCCAGTGTTCCATCGGCTTTGTTCCGGCGTCTTTAGAAGAATCTTATAATTGACTTTGGATGGTGCTTTAAAGAGAAGTAAATATATGCACACACATCGAAAAACACAAATGTACAGTTATATGAACAATGGCTGTAGTGAACTTTTTTCACTTATAGCATATCATTCCTAATTACCCTAAAAAATGCATTAGCAAATTTAAACCTTTTCGTTGTAAATTGACAACCTGTTTAAATGATTTTGTATATTTTAGCTAGAATTATGTTTCAATTATTTTTTACATATTTTTTATGTAGGTATTCTTCAAAAGAAAATCCTCAACATACACGGCAGAACAGAACAACGCTGTTTTTGGAAAATTTTCCCTAGCTCCTTACAATAATTATCCTATCTAATTCTTTCTGAATATCACGTTACGGACTTTTGTGCAATAAAATCGTTTGGACTCAAACGCAAATTAGTTCGAATTAATCACACCAAAATATAAAATTCTCTGTTGCAAGTAGAGAACTGCAAAATTGAAATTGATGAACACTCGTCGGAAAAATTTTTACTTCTCGCGAAATTAGCCTTGACTAACTTCATTATGAAAAATATGTGTCGTGAAGCATAAAATTGGTATCCAAACAAGCATATGTTATCTTAAAGGTAATTCAATAAAACCTAAAGCATTTCATATATGTACATCAAAGCAAATAGTATTATTTACTCGATATTAAAGAAATATTACGTTGTAAAATAAAAGAAGTATACATTTAGTATAAAATTTAGAAATTGTGAACTCCGATTTTTCTGCGATTAAGGGTCGTTATAAACTTTTGGATATCAAATCGATGGTCATACATTGACAACTTGTAACTGAATTTTTATTATTTTTCACAAAACGCAGAAGAAGTTCCCATTCTCAAAACAAAATAACAGAAATAAGTTGAGAGTATATACTAAATAAATTATAGCTATTTTATTTGTATGCTAGTAACGCTTTCAGCATATTTATAACGTAATTTCTTCTACTGAAAAGTTGTAAAACCCAGTTACGTATTGTCAACTTATGACCATCGATATGAAGGTTTTTTGAAGGTCTAAAACTTTTAAAAATCATGTTGCTGATGGGCTATTGGACTAGCTTTATGCCCAACTGGACCCAGTATCAAAAGGTTTTTAAAATATTGTAAGTACTACTTTTTATATTTTGTTAGAGAAAATACAAAAATATATCATCAGAATAAAATAAACACACTCGTACGTTTTTGTTTAGGGTTTTTACGTAATAAACAAAAATTTGGCAATTATTGGAAACTAAATTTTTATAAAAATTGTAATAATTTCTGTCTGGGGGGCGTTGCCCCACCAGAAAGGCCTATCTACGCCAATGCGTTGTTTTGATGCAATTTTTATACTGGTGTTTTTGTTTTTGTAAATATTGTATTTAGAGTTTTATTTAGTTTGTAGGCGAAACTAATATCACTTTTATCTATTACGGTTTTTATGTTTTACTATAAAACTGTTTATCTTGGTTGTGGTTGCCACGTTCGTTGTTTTGCGTGAGTTTATAGGATTTAATAGTGGATTTAATTAATCCTATCGATAAACTGTAATTTTTTATTGAAATAGTTATTTTGTTGAAGTTAGTTGTGCGAAATTGTTTATCACTAATATCCAGTACTCGTTGTACAAATTTTTTTGTGGTGTTGATTATCAATATATTCCCGGTCTTACCGACAAAAAAAATCATAAAAACAGTAATAGATAAAAGCGATATCAGGGTTCTTACGTAATAAACAAACATTTTGCAGTTATTGGATATTAAATTTTTATCAAAATTGTAATGATTTCTGTAAGTAAACGAGATACATTTACGATTTGAATACTAATGTATATGTCTTTCCAAACATAGAGAAGTTTTTAATAATTTTTATTAAATATTTCAGTAATTCTGCGGTGGGGGCAAAATCAAATCAAAAATCAAAAAAAACGAATAATCTTGAAAAGTACACCTTTGTATTAGTAAAAACATATATTTCATTTATCTCGATTTTATAAAGTAGAAAATTTTACTTTAAACATACATTCAGAGCTGTAAAAAATTGCAATCAATTTTGATTGCAATAAAAATGACTTCAACCAAATTGATTTCATTCTTTGATTTCAAAATTATTTCAGATTTCAAACTGAAATCATGTCAAGATTGCAATCTTTTGTGATTGCAATCATTTTTTGAAATAATTTTTTTGAAATCATTGATTGCAATCAATTTGATTGCAATCAATTTGATTGCAACCAATTTGATTGCAATCAAATTTTATTGAAATGATTTGATTTCAATCAATTTCCCTGAAATCACTACTATAGTGTAAGTCCAACAAAATTGTATAAAAAACGTACCAAAACGTAGGTTAGTTGGCCATTTCATGCAGTTTTTTAATTATCAGACTAAGCTTTATTTCTAGAAAAATGAGTATCATTTGAAGAGAACGGTGATTTTGATTCTGATTTCATTTTTAATGCAATCAAATTTGGTTGCAATCAATTAATATAGAAATTAATTTCAAAAAATTGATTGCCATCATTTTTATTGAAATGATTTCATGATTTCAAACTTAAATCATGAAATCAAATTTACGATTTTGATTGCAATCAAAAAATAGCATAAGAAAGATATTTTTTTGTTTTATTTTAAACAAATTTGGGGACTACGTATGAATTATCATTGTTGAAAAAATATCGATATTTCAATATTTTTTATTCGATATATATCGATGCCTATATACAGCAGAGCTGTAAAAAATTGCTATCAATTTTGATTGCAATCAAAATGATTTGAATCAAATTGATTTTAATCTTTGATTTCAGATTTCAAACTAAAATCATGTCAAGATTGCAATCTTTTGTGATTGCAATCATTTTGACATCATTTTTTTCTTCTCGAAATTATTGATTGCAATCAATTTGATTGCAATCAAATTTTGTCGAAATCATTTGATTTCAATCAATTTCCCTGAAATCACTACTATAGTGTAAGTCCTTGTGCTGCTGCGTGTATAAAAAATTGTTGATCCAAATTCAAAATGGGGCTTAATTATTATGTTATATATATTTATCGCGGTGGTTTTTGATATTTTACACCTAATTCTTCTAAGGAACCCGATTTTTTACCAATCTTTTTACATGCCAAGTCTATATGTTCATTAAACTTTAGTTTTTTGTCTATTATAAGTCCGAGATATTTTATATGTTCAACTTTTTCTATTACTGTGTTATTCATTTTAAATGAATCATCGGTATTTATGTTTATTTCTATTATTTTTGTTTTATTTTCATTTAGTTTTAGTTTGTTCATTTTTAACCAGTTGTTTATTTTATTTATGTCATGCTTCATAGTTGTTCGACATTCTTCATCATTATCGGCAGAAGTAAATACAAGTGTATCGTCTGCATACATAGCCATCTCACATCTCTCCAAAATATTTGGCATGTCATTGATGTATATTATAAATAGCAGGGCACCTAATATGCGACCTTGTGGTACACCAAAATCATTTATTATTTCTTCTGACAACGAACTATTTACTTTTGTTGTTTGCTTTCTATTTTGCAGGTAGGACTGCTCTTCTAACTCTTTTCCTCCTATACCATTCATATATAGCTTTCTGAGCATTATTCGCCGGTCGATTGTATCGAACCCTCTCTTGAAATCGAGAAATATTGCCATCACTTTCTTAGTATTTCCTATACCTTTCCACTTACTTATAACATAGTTTACCGTTGTCTCACAAGAGTATTTCTTATGGAACCCTGACTGATATTTGTACAGCATATTATGTAAATCAATATATTTTTCCAGCTGGTCTTTCACCACTTTTTCTAAGATTTTTTCACATGTTTTTAATATAATAACTGGCCGATACTCTTCACATTTTTTGGTTTTTGGCACTTTTTCAAATGGTATAACCATTGTTTTTTTCCAATTTTCAGGAAAAACCCCTGTCTCTAGCGACTTATTTATTATTTTTAATATTATATTGCCCGCTACATTCCAATTATCAAGAATACGTTTATTTGATATATTTTCATAGTCCGCTTTGTTTTTGATATCTTTTATTATATTCTTAAGTTCTAAAATGTCTATTGCACGAAATTTAAACATATTGGTCATATTGAACCTTATTTGGTTTATATATTGCACTTCATCATATAACTCTAATGCTATCCACAAAAAACATATTAAATTTATTAGCTATTTCATAGCTGTCATTATATTAAACTTGTTCAAATATCACAGATTTTATAATGTTTTGATTTTTGTTAAGTACTAGGTCCTTTATTTGTCTCCATGTTTGTTTTTGACCAACTGCGCTATTGATTTTATTTATATAATTTTTCTTTTTGTTTTCAATTTTTACTTTATATTTGTTTCTTATTATTTTGTAGTTTAACCAGGCTTGAACTGTGTTCATTGATTTAGCTTGTTAATATTTAATTATTTTTTCTCTTTTCAGTGCTTGTAATTCGGCTTTATTGCTTCTTTTAAACAACTGTCAAATAAGACTACGTTCTCATCAATACTTTTATTGTTATCGAAATTCATGTTATTGATTAGCTCCGTTTTAAACATATATTTATTGTATTTAAAGATATCAACCATCTTTCTTTCTTTTATATTTCTATTGTTTATATTTCCAATCGATATATTTATCATTTCGTGATCGGCAATTTTGTTTGTTCTACTATTATTAACCGACATATTAATTATTTGTTATTACGTAGTCAATTATTGTACTAGAGGTTTTGTCTAAGACCATTATCATTAAGTATGCAACTAATTTTATTTTTATGTGTCGAGTTTTTTAACGAGTCAATATTAAAGTCTCCGGTAATTAAAATATCACAGTTATTAAGGCTATTATCACAGTTATTATCACAGATTTCTTCTACCATTTCTTCAAATGTGTTACAAAACTCATATTCGCTATGACTAGGGGATCTATATATTCCACAAATTATAATACTATAGTTGTCGCATGTGGCTCTACAAACTAAAATCCAGTACTTTGTGTCATCGACCTTTTCATTTATTTGGGTTATACTCCATTGATTTTTAAAATATAACACGACCCGCCGGTTCTCGAGGATGTTGACAACGACATAATATGATGGTAGCCTTGTAACATAACTTCGGAGTCATCTATATTTTTGTTGCATGCGTCTCGGACAGTATAAAAAAATCAGGATTTTCCGTTAAAGCAATAATTTCAACTTGATTGTAGTTGTTAATAAGGCCTTGCACATTCGTATATAAAGCACGTACTTCCTTCAATTGTTAGATCGTTAGACCAAACCTTCTCATTTGGTTGTTTAATTTGTTTTGAAATACTGGGCACTCCTTATGATTTGTATGGTGATTTTCATCTAAGCCCATATTGAGTTTGCTGTTTACTTTCATGCAGTTAATACATCTCATTACTTGTTCATTACTATCGCAATGTTTGTCCTATGTTGACCGTGGCATCTCAAGCATATCTCCTGGTTTTTACATTCTTTCGCTAAGTGGTTATATTCTTTACATTTCATACATTGAAGTATTTTTGATCCATCATAAACTTTGCACTTTTCCCACCCAATATTGACTTTGCCTCTTCCATAATATTCTGATATGCTTCATTATCAATTTTTAATTTAACGTTATACATTGCTCTATTTCTTCTCTTTACTTCATATTTTTCAATAAATTTAATGTTGGCATTTGATAGGCTTGGATTCTGCTTTTCTTGCTTTCAATTAGATCTTTTTCATCATGGCCGAAAGACATGCATGTTCTTTTTATTTTTAGCTCTAATGGGTTGGGCAGCTTAGCTTCATATTCATTCAATATTTTTTCCTGGATAGCTTTCTTTATTTTTTCTCTTTCTTCACCATTTTCACTTTGTATTACTATTGTGCCATTTCTTCTACTTTCAACATTTGTAATTTTTAAATTAACTGGATCAACTTTATTTAATTCATCTTTTGTTTTCCTCGCTGGTTGTTTTTCTTTTGGCCTCACAATTAGAGGTACTCGTTTGCTTGCATCTGGCAGCACTTTGTTTTTAACATGTTCCGGATATGATGTTCTTGTTGTTTTACTGTTTGACTCATTTATTACTTTCTTTATTTCTTTGCACATACTTTAATTTTTTTCTTGTATCAATTGGCATAACTTTTTGTTGTTATTATCCTACTCATTTATAAAGGGTGGTTTTTTTAGAGGTATAGAACTTCGAATTGAAATAAAACACAAGAAAATCGTTTTAATCTCCATCAATTTGGCTTTATTGGAAGGATAATTTTATGCCATTAATGTTTAAATATGATTTTGGGCATGTGGCCGCCGCGGCTGGCTCGAATAAAGCCAATTCTACAGGTCCAATTTTCAACCACTTTTTCGAGCATACGGGGCCGTATGTTGGCAATAACGCCACGAATGTTGGCTTCGAAGTCCCCTAACGTTTCTGGTTTGTTGGCGTAGACGAGCGACTTCACATATTCCCAAAGAAAATAATCCAATGGTGTCAAATCACACGATCTTGTTGGCCAATTGACAGGTCCATTCCGCGAAATTATGCGCTCATCGAATGTTTCCTTCAATAAATCGATTGTGACGTGCGCTGTGTGACATGTAGCGCCGTCTTGTTGGAACCACAACTCATCCACATTCATGCCATCCAATTCGGGAACAAAATAGTCGGTTATCATGGCTCTATACCGGTCTCCATTAACGGTAACTGACTCTCCAGCATTATTTCGGAAGAAGTATGGCCCAATGACTCCACCAGCCCATAGAGCACACCAAACAGTCAGTTTTTGTGGATGTAATGGCGTCTCAAGGGTCTCATGTGGATTCTCTTCACTCCAAATGCGGCAATTTTGCTTGTTGACGTAGCCATTCAACCAAAAATGAGCCTCATCACTGAACAAAATTTTGCGATGAAAATCAGCATCGAGATCAATCTCATGCTCGGCCCATACACCAAAATCACGACGCATTGCATGGTCATGATGAAATGGCAAACCAAACTAAATATTAATCACTTGACAGCTGACAAAATGGCCGCCAGTTAAAAAAGTGATGCCAACTTAAAGTTCTATACCTCAATAAAAAACACCCAATATTATTAAATAACTTTTTAACCTCTTCAACATTTTTTCACAGGATTTTTGATATTTAATCATTTTATTCATTCTTTCTTCATACCGTTTTTCAATGGCCTCTAATAATTGTTTTATTTCATATTCGTTTTGTTTAAGTGACGCTTCAAAGTCATATTTATAATTTGCCAACATTGATGCCAATTTTGGCTCTTTTTTACGATATGACAAAAAACGATATGACATATTGTATTGTCATATGGTAAGTTTTTTACGATATGACAACACTGCGATATGACAACACCGTGTATGGCTACCTTAGTGTTGTCATATCGTAAAAAACTTACGATATGGCAATACAGAATGTCATATCGTTTTTTGTCATATCGTAAAAAAGAGCCAAGGTTGGCATTAATGTTTGCCAAATTTTGTTTATTTTTATGCACATCTTGATTTCTTTTAACGCAATATCAACATTTTGTATATACATACATGCATGCAGTCATCACAAATAAACCCCAGCAAACAATTTTTGCCGATTTCGGTCCGAAGTCGAAACATTTACCCATATTTTATAAGTTTAAAAACTCAAATATTTGTGCGTATAAACTCAAGAGATAAATGAGAATTGTAACGAAAACTAAAATCAGACAATGTGCAGAAGTGACTGCTAAAAGTTGTAAGACGTAGATCGGAAAATGTGCAGACTACTCTCTTAAATGCCTTAAAGGAAATTAAATTGCCTTCGGATAATGTGCTGATATTAATCGGATAATACTTCAGACAATGTGCAGAAACGTCGTACCAGAAAACTGCCTACTGCTCCGCCAAATGTCTGAGGGAATTTTAGACAACTCGGCTGATTGTCTGGTAAAGTCTCAGAATTTTTCTGATGTTAGGCATGTCGGCCAAAATTGTTTCCTGGGAGTTTTCTTCCAATATTCTAGACGAGTATTGGTCAATTCCACAACATTTATTAGATGTATGAAACACTTTATTACAAACCCTGTTTCTCCACGGATTGCTTGCTTACACTCAGGCATTCTGAGTGTGTTTATAAAATTAACAATATATATATATATATATATATATATATATATATATATATATATATATATATATATATATATATATATATATATATATATATATATATATATATATATATATATATATATATATATATATATATATATATATATATATATATATATATATATATATATATATATATATATATATATATATATATATATATATATATATATATATATATATATATATATATATATATATATTTATATATATATATATATATATATATATATATATATATATATATATATATATATATATATATATATATATATATATATATATATATATATATATATATATATATATATATATATATATATATATATATATATATATATATATATGTATATATATATATATATATATATATATATATATATATCTATATATATATATATATATATATATATATATATATATATATATATATATATATATATATATATATATATATATATATATATATATATATATATATATATATATATATATATATATATATATATATATATATATATATATATATATACATATATATATATATATATATATATATATATATATATATATATATATATATTATTATAATTTTATATTCCACACAAAATTTGTTGTACTTTTTTGGTTTATAATAGTCGAATCTTTTTTTAACCAAATAATTATTTTATTTTAAAAAATTTTTCAGAGCTTTATAACTTTGCTTTCCTTTGCTGTTAGCGTTGCCACCAATTAATCGAGTGATTAACCGCTTAAAGCAGAAGCCCGATTAAATGGATACCCTATGCACTATGCCACTAAAATCTACGGATGATATAATTTTTAGATTTATCTTAATATTAAGAGAATAACAATAAATATTTTTCGCTTTTTCTTAATTTAATATATTGTTTTCAATACACATAACGTAAAAAGACTGCATTTTTTATCATAGCTAAAATCTTTAAAGAAAAATCACATTTTCTGTTATTTTGCGTCCCACAAAAGGCTACGGACGATTGAAACTAAACATGGCTTTAAAGAAGATTAGTAACTTTTTGGGCCACGTTTTAAATTTACAACCTCCATTCGTCTCTTCGGCATTGAATGAATAAATATTTTACATGAATTTAGAAGCACCCTTTAACCATTCGGCGAATAAATTGGATTTCTTTATTTCACTAAGGGTGGGTAACAGTTTGCACAATTTGCTAAAACAAGGTCCATAAATAATTGGTAAAACTAACTGCCTGTTCAACGACGTCGAAGGAAAACATGAGCGATCGAAATCTTTTTCTCCAAATCTAGTCTATTTGGGTTCAACAATATCGACATCTTTCGTTTGCTTGCACTTACGTGTATCAATCTTACTCTCTTTTAAGCCCAGTATGCAGTTCTGCCTGAATTTCAGGTTCAGAATTTTGCATAGTTGTGTAGAGAAATTTGTTTTCATTCACGCAAATTCACTTAAATTTATTAATTTTTACGTGCAAAACATAAAAAATTATTCAAAACAGCACACAAAAACAAAATGTCAAAACTTCCGTGAGCAAACAACTGTCTGAAGTGAACATTAATTTTTGTTTCAGTTGATGGAAAAAAATATCCACTAATTGATATAACATCCATGTAATAGATAAAACTTTTGTTGATTTTTCTTTTCAGCTGCGTACTACCAAACGGAAAGTTGTCTGAAAATTCTTAGAACCTGAATTTGAGTTTGTTTTTTTACACATATTTCTTATGGCAGCCTCAAATTCAGGCAGAACTGCATACTACTCTTTCAGTATTACAATTTTACACATTAATAGCCCTCATCAAATAAAACCTTTTCAAAATAAATAAAATTGGGAGAATATCTCATACAATGAATTGAAAAAAATATAACATTAATTTAAAAACATATCATATTTTTCTATATTCCATCAATCTTACCAATTATTATCTTAAAACAATAAAAACCCAATTGATTTGTTTCTTTAGCGCCCCATTTTGGCGGCAAAAATAAAATAAAAATATTAAAAACTGTAAAACACTGTCAAATTGGATTAATATTACAGTAGATATTTTTAATATATATAAATTTCTTTTCTTCGACCTTTACAGCTCGACAGTGTTTATTAAACAAAAATAAACAATGTAGATATTTATATTTTAAGCCATTGAAATGAAGTTAAGATTTAAACAAATTTAGAATATAAAGATTGAATAATATGCATTTTTCAAACCAATAAAAAATAGTTATTTGAAAAAATTATTTAAAACTTTATGTTTAGTTAGTTTTAAATATAACTAGCTATAAGAAATTTATTATTCGACATATTGTCATAATATTATTTTAAATGAAATGTTGCATATAGACAATGCTTAAACACCAGCAAATAAATTTCATTTAAAATAAAATTATGACAATATGTCGAATAATAAATTTCTTAAAGGTTTACTTTGATTTTTATTTTTCATTTTGCTTATAAATACTTTTCTTGTTATCCAATGGATTTCTAATTGTAAAAAGGTGTAGAAAAATAAAATAGATTCATATCGAATAAAAAATTATTTGCTGGGTTTTGTATAAGTTCCGAACCTGATATGCTTATTTTTTGAAAATCATTAATTTGTAAATTCTCAAATGGTTTTTAAAAGTTTGTGCATAAGATAAAGGGTTTTGAACTGTTCAAAATTGTGTTTGAAGTCTACTGACGATTTGGTAAAGCACCAATGAAATGTTGCATATAGACAATGCTTAAACACCAGCAAATAAAATTCATTTAAAATAATTGGCTATCATAGAAAGAATTCCAACGTTATATTACGAAAAATTAATCTCTGCTAATTATTTTCTTGAAACAATGAAAATCCAACGTCATCTGTGAATTTGAAGCGTCAAAAAGAGACAAAAACAATTTGTATATATATTTTTGTAATTTATCTTATGTTGATTCTAGATCAACAGTATCTATTTGGATTTATATTTTACTATATTCTCAGTTTCTTCTCTTTTTAAACCATTTAAAGATATGGAAATTTTAGCAAAAATCACGAGAGTTGCAATTTTTTAAAATAATTTTTGGAACGTAAGTTCCTTATGACGCGCCATGCACATCAATGCTTTGAATAACAAGAATCATTGCTTTGGGGTGTAAAACAAAAATTGTTTCATAATGAAAAAATACTGGCGAACACTGTTTATGGAACTAATGCAGCTAAAGACTTAAAAATTTGTGTAAGTAACTCTTTTTATAATATTATTAAGGAGTGGGTGGCACCTCCCATATATAGAAAATATATATTTTGAAATACAATGGGAACTAATGCGGTAAAACACCTAAAATTTTTTAAGAGTTACACCATTGATTTTATGCTTTGTTTTAGAGAAAATAGTCCGACAAAAATTAGTGGGCGTGGCAGCTCCTACATTCCTGCTTCTCAGATTTTAAAGTAATTCAAAACATAGATAGATCTGAGTCTAAAAGAAGTCATAGGCTAACATTCTTTAAAAAATATGATCATGAAGGGAGGTAGGGGGATATTTCGTCTTCTTTGAAACTATCTATCCGATTTACATAAATCTGGTTCTAAAAAGACATAGGCTATACATTTTTCCAAAAATTGGATCACAAGGGGAGGTAGGGGGAAATTTCGTTCTCTTTGAAACTATCTATCCGATTCTGATGATATTCAAAATATAAATAGATCTGAGTCTAGAAAACCACATAGGCTATACATGTTTTCAAAAATAGGAGCACGAGGAGGGGTAGGGGCAATTTCTGCCTCTCCAAAACGATCTAGCCGATTTTGATGAGATTCAAAACATAGATAGATCTGACTTTAAAAAATGCATATGCTATATATATTTTTTTTAAATAGGATCACAATGGGAGGTAGGCGGATATTTCGTCCTCTTTGAAACTATTTATCCGATTTTGATGAAATTGAAAACATAGATAGATCTGAGCCAAAAGGAAGACATGGGCTATAATTTTTTTCAAAAATAGTACAACCAGGGAAGATAGGGGAAATTTCTTCCTCTCTGAAACTATGTATCAATCCGATTTTTATGATATTTAAAACATTGATAGATCTGAATCTTAAAGAAGACATAGACTATACATTTTTTTTAAAAAATGGGACCCCGAGGGGAGGTAGGGGCGAATTTCTTCCTCTTTGAAACTATCTATCTGATTTTGGTACAATTCAAAGCATAGATAAATCTAAGTCCAGAAAAGCATATAGGCTATAAACTTTTTAAAAAATTTAACCAGGAGGGGAGTTAGGGGGAAATTTCTTCCTCTGAAACTATCTGTCCGATTTTGATGAAATTCAAAACATAGATAGATTGAATCTAGGAGGGGTATTGGCAATTTCTTCCTCTTCGAAACTATCTCACTGATTTTGATTAAATTCAAAACATAGATAGATCGGAGCCCAAAAGAAGAAATAGGCTTTAATTGTTTTAAATAGGACCACGGAGGAGGAAATTGCATCCTCTTTGACATTGACATTATTGAACCTACCACGCTCCCTCTTGTTTAAAACAGACATACATACTTACCTGAATTGTGCAAATAAAATTATATTCTTCTAAAAGGAAAGAAACTCTTTTACTTGCCACGGTTGAAAGATAATTTATCATCTCGACATAAATAATTCCCATCGTTCAGAGATAGTGAAAATACAATTTCTAAAGTAAGTGAAACATATGAAGCTACATTCCCACCCGGTGTCCCATGACACCATGCATTCTTTTTTTTAAGTTGTGGTAAAATTTTTTTGATTTTTTTGCCGTAGTTATAAGAAAATAGTGCAAATTTACGAAAACAGAAAGAACTTCATAGACCATATTTTTCTTTCCTTTTTAATATTCCATCAAAGTTAGATATTTTTTAGAGCTTAAGTGAATAATAAGCATTTTTAAAACCAGAAAAAAAAATACTTATAGGAAAAGTATTCAAATAAATTATTTTTTACAGTTAGTTCTAAATGTAGTTAACTATTACAAAAAGAAATTTAGATTCTCTCCTCAAAAAAATGAATCTTTTGCAATTATTTTCTTGAAACAATAAAAAACCAACGTCATTTGTGATTTTAGCGCCCTCTTGTAGCGTAAAATACAGACAAACGCAAATTTTTTTATGGATATTTTGTTTTTTGTTATTTTTTATTAATCAGTATTGATTTGAATTTATATTTCACAGGATTTCTAGTTTATTTTTTTTAAACTCCTGAAAGCTTTAGAAATTTTTTTAATACATTTTTTTAAAGTTGTGGTGACATTTTTTTAGTTTTTTTTTCTTCTAGGTATTAGAAAACAGTACAAATGTACGAAAACAGAAAAACACATAGACCATATTTTTCTTTCTTTTTCAATATTCCATCAAATTTAAAAATTTTGTAGAGATTAAGTGAAAAATATGCATTTTTCAAATTAATAAAAATACTAAAAAAAATTGACATAAAATTTATTTTACAGCTTGTTTTATATATAGTTAAGTATTACAGAAAAAATGTTCAATCTCCTACTCAAAAAATAAATTTTTTACAACTGTTTTCCTGACGCACGTAAAACAATTCTCACTCAAAATTCTTTGACGTTAGCGTCCTCTAGCGCCGTTAAAGAGTTAAATCTAAAAAATTCTTTAAAAATCTTTTGAATTACATTGTTGTCTATCGATCGATATATTTTTTATCGACAATATAAGAACTTGGATTTTTTTAATTTTTGTCTATGGGACACAGCACTGTTAAGAGATTAACGCTGATATGTTGGTGAGTTTTTGTAATTTTGCGGACAGATCGGTATAGGTGTGCGACAGAAGACATATGTCATCTTTGTATTCAAGGCCCTCTAATCTTTCCTGCAGCCACCATACGATGCCTCTGTTACCCACCATTGCGTGGTGCTTTACAATATCTAGTACGACATTGACAAGTAGTGGAGATAATGCACATCCTTGGCGAACGCCAGTGCCAACCTCGATTTTAAGACTAAGACTGCCTTCATGTAAAACTCGGTAGCATGCTCCAACTCAAATAGTTCCATGTGACCGATGGGATTTCAACTAACATTGAATTTCTTTCATATTCGAGTATCGTTCATTCTTATAGCAGCTATCTTAATACGCACACTTGCAATTAAGAGATGATGATCACTGGCCAAGTCAGCACCTCTCTTATTTCTCACATCCAGTAAAAAACCACGATATTTTCTAGAAATAGTGATATGATCTATTTGATCCTCTGTGACGTGGTCTGGTGATACCCATGTTATTTTGTGCTTTTGCTTGTGTGGACAAAGAGGGCTCCAATCATCAAGTTATTCTCTGCACACATATTCACAAATAGCTCCCCATTTTCAGTTTTCCGAGCCAATCCATGCACTCCTATTACTATTTCCATGCCAGCCTGATTGGGCATTAAAGTCACCCATTACCACTAATATATCACCACGGTTTACAGATAGTATTACACGATCAAGGAGACTAAAATTCTTCTTTTACGGTAAGTTCGGAGGTTTCAGTAGGTGCATAGCATTGGATGCATACGAGGTTTCTGGTACGTGTACGTAGTCTTAAAACAAATATTCGGTCCGAGTAGGATTTGCAGCTAATAAGAGCTCTGTGTGCTTCTCTGGAGAGAAGAAAACCAACGCCAGATGTTTTGCTTTCGTTATGTGGTTTACCAGAGTATAGGAGATGAAGTCCATTTGTTGTAGTGAATTCGCTGAGTCAGGCCATTTCATTTCACTTATGCCCAAACATTTTTTAATTATAAATTTTTGATTAATTTAAATAAATTTTTACTTGCCTATTTTTAATACAGCTTTTTTCGAAGCATTGAAAATGTAGTTCTTTAAAAACTACTTTGTTTAGTGGGTTAATATCAATTTTAAATACTCTTAAATCTCTTACACTGCAATTTTGTATAATAAGAAAATTACTCTACTTGAGTTTTGCAAATTTTAACCTGAATTCAATTTTAATATGCGTATCGGTATCGGAATGAGTATCATCGATATTTCTTTTTGAATATCAATATCATATCGGCAAAAAGGCGTATCGTCACATCCCTACTTTTAATCATTTTCAAGCCTTGATATTGATTTTTGAATTTATTTATTTTTGATCTCGCAAATACATAGTCATAATTTTGCGGAGTTGTTTGAACAGCTCTTCTAGAAGCTGTTATAGCAGGTTCCCGTTCAATATCTTATATTTTTTACAAATTAAATTATATCGCACTTTTGTATAAAAATTGCCAAAAACAAAAATGCAATACTATATAATGAGACGATTACACAACACATAGGCTGACTTCCTAAACGCCAAAATGCATTGCAGTGATGCGAATTCGTATGTGCTTTATTGTTGTAAACAATGTAAAGTTGCATCATTAGAGTAGAGTTACTTTCAATGAGCCAATTCATTTGAGCTGCTTTTAATTTCATTTGGGTCACCTTTGCATTTATGTGGGACTTCCATGTTAGACGACGATCAAGATGAATACCGAGATATTTTACTTCAGTGTGTTGAGGCATAGTTTGGTTATTTATTTGAATACCTGGGCAGGTTTCTCTGCACAATGCAAAAGTAATGTGTAGACATTTTTGTTCGTTAATTTTTATCCGCCATTGTTTTAACCATTTTTCCAACTGGGGTATATAATCTTGCAGTTTGCGGGAAGCTTCTTGATGGCTTTTGTGAATACTTAGAAAAGCTGTATCATCAGCGAATGTTGATATGTGTATGTTACTGCTTATCGGCAAGTCAGAGGCATATATCAGATATAATACAGGACCAAGGATGCTGCCTTGAGGAGCTCCGGCTTTAATCGGTTGCGGGGTTCTTAGAAAACTACCTTCCTTAACAACAATTTTTCGCTTAGTTAATAAATAAGCTTTCTAAAAGCTTAAGATTCTTTGCGGGTAGGTTTTTCTTTAGTTTATGTTTTAAACTTTCATGCCATACTTTATCAAATGCCTGAGAAATATCGACGCAGAGCGCAGAACAATATGTCTTTTCTTCGTACGTTTTTCTAACCACATTCATGACCCTATGTGTTTGGTCAATCGTGCTATGTTGTCTCCTAAAACCGAATTGGTGATCTGGAATGCATCCAGTACGATTCAGTATGGGTGTTAGCTTACTCAAATAGTTTTCACATGTTAGATAATAGGTTTATAGGCCTATAGGATTCCACCTTCGTATGATCTTTGCCTGCCTTAGGTATCATAGTAATCAGCTATCCATTCTGCGGGATAGCATTTGAGGCGCAAAATACTGTTAAAAATAAATAGAATTATTCGTTTTACAGTATAGGGTAGCTCTAAGAGCATTGTATTCCTTATTTTATCAGCGCCTGGAGCGTTTTTCGAATTTAAGACCGCAATACAGTGTTCAATCTCACGAATATTGAACCTCAAGGTAACATCTGGTATAGCGAGGACTGGTGACAGCTCAACTATAGTATCAGACGTATTTCGAGTAAATACTTACTGCAAGTGGATTACAAACAGAGTACCTTTTTCAGCGTCAGTTCTTGCCCAGTCACCATTCGAAGCTCGCAATGGAGGCTTATATATCACTGGTCTTTTGAGGCCTCGGGCTGCTCTCCATAGCGAATAGTCTGTTTGAGGTGTTGCGTCGACCCCATTCAGATATGTTTGAAGAGAAGCGGTTTTTTGATATTCTAGTAGCGTTTCAAGCTGTTTAGTAAATTCCTTTAGCCTAGATTTTAGCTGAGGGAAACTGTAGCGTTGCCATTCTCTACGAACTGTTGTTTTTTTCAGATAAAAGGCGTTCTGCATCTGCTGAATAAATTTTATTATATCTCACCTGAAGATTTGTAGTAGTAACATTTAGAGCAGCTTGATTAATGTTTGCCTCAAACGTTCTAATAGAGTCATCTATATTAGGATGCGTCTTTAATGGAATATTTTCTGTGCAATAAGCACTCAAATGTTTCTTGTATTTCAACCAATTTATACGTGTGGTTGACATCGTTAAATCACAAGTGGGTGAAGAAGCTGTATGTGAATATATAGTGACAATAGTTGCTGAGTGATCTGAAGACAAATTTAGCATGCTTCAACTTGGATCATTCGCTCCAAAATTAATAACATCAGGTATTTTTCGGCGATCTGCTGGCCACTAAGTTGGCTGCCCACTTGATATAACATTCAAACGTATTTTAGAAATTGTGTCAAACAAAACGCGACCCTTTGGTGTGCGTCGTGTGCTTACCGTTGTAATTACCGGCGCCAAAAAGCGTTTGCCTAGTGAATTAAAAAATCGACTAAATTGATTTCCTGTAATAGAGTACCTGGGAGGAAAGTTAATTAATGAAATCACCAGGTTTCGTTGAAAAGCTTCAATGCAGATGTTAGTTGCTTGAAGATAGTCCTCACAGTGATCACTCATTAAGTAGCTTTTTAATCGCGATTTTAAGAGTATAGCCGTTCACACCACAAGCTCTACCTTGGGGTTCCTTTGTGTCATACAGAGTATATCCTGTTGTTTTAAACAAGCTTCTAGCCGTCAAATGCGTCTCAGAGATAAGCATAACATCAATTTGTTTATCCATTATGACGTTTTCTAGTTCGTTTTTATGTTGGCGGATGCCGTTTGCGTTCCAGAACAGATTTTTAAGTTCATGGTTTGTATAACGCGGCTTGCAATAATGTAGATTGCATTTTCAACACTTCCTACATCGTGCAGATCATGTTGGTTGTAAACAAGTTTTCTGTTTGTATTAAATTTTCTATTCAAGCCTCAATTCTATCAAAATGGAAACCAGTGTTTTCGTTGGCAAGAGGCCGTTTTTGAGCTGTGGGCTGGTTAGACTTTAAAGCATTAGAGTATGAGAACTGACTGTTTGGTATGTTTTGCGCTATGGCCTGGTTAGCCTTCAAAATGTTGGCATATGAAGGCCGGCTGGTAGCTGGTTGGCTCAACTGGGGATAATTGGTATTTTCGAAAGTAATATGTTGAGCATAGGTGTGATTACGTTATTTAGACAAAGACTGCTTAACATGTACATAGACAGATTAGCCCCTGCACAGAAAAAAATAAGTTTCGTTTTTGATAACAAAAATCCCGGTATTCAATAATTTTTTTTTTCAAATTTCCTGTGATAAAGAATTCCCCTGTATTGATAACAAAATTATTTCAAAATAAATATATATATATATATAAATTAAAAAAAATGTTGACATGGCTGGAATACGAACCCAGGCTTTCCGGACGTAAAGCATACACTCTATAGCTGAGCCATATCCCATTTATTTTTTTATGGGATACAACTTGTTTTAAGTACTTATGTATAAAAAGAAAAGAAATAACCGGAATGGAAAAGAAATACTTACAACGAAATATTTTATTATGTTAAAGATAAATGTTATTGAAATTCATATTTTTTTTTAATAACATGGTTTTATTGAATATAATTCTTGTCTATTTTTTTCTGTGTGTAGTTTGCAGTGTGATTTTCATGGCAGTTGCTACACTTTTTAATTTTGGAATCATCTTTTGGCACTGCCAATTGAGAGTGCTGTGTAGTTCACCACAGACGACGTAATTTTTATTTTGAACTGAACAGGTATAAGTCTGAAAATTTTATTATTTCGGCATTTTAGTTCAATATTTGAATTAATGTAAATTCAAAATTTTATTAAGAGTGGAGTAATGGAAAATTCAAAACCGATTAGCACTCCACTCTTAATAAAATAATTTACATTTACATTAATTCAAATATTGAACTAAAAAGCCGAAATAATAAAATTTTCAGACTTATACATATTGAATTCAAAATAAAAATTACGTAAAAATAATTGTTAATGCGACGGCCCGCGCAAACAAGTTGTATGCTTGTTAAGTTCTCGGTTGAATGTCTGTAACTAAATGCAGACAAAATAACAGAAATATCCCAGCTAGCATTTTTGATCGTAGAAGAATCTTCCGCGATCAGAAAATTAATATACAGACGCGGATACAAGAAGGGGGGGAGGGGATATTTCCCTCCCAAAACGAGTAAATTTCTATATATATATATATATATATATATATATATATATATATATATATATATATATATATATATATATATATATATATATATATATATATATATATATATATATATATATATATATATATATATATATATATATATATATATATATATATATATATATATATATATATATATATATATTGTTACGAAATGAAAATGCAGATTCAAATGTAACGACACAAACTGACAACCCGATCATTATCTGCTTTATACCCCTAAATCACTGTAATAAAATCAAAACCTGGCAACCAAGTACCACAATTAAACTTGGCATCACTCGACAACTGCCAATAGAATTCAAAATAACGGAAAATGGAAGTTTCCGGAATCTTCAGGAAACGGTAGCTAGAATTTTTTAAGATTATTCGAGACTGCTTGCACCAGGCTACGGCTTGTTGACATCCAACCCAATAAAAACGCTGTTTTAGCTTCTCCAGCGTTTTTGTCACTCCCAGATGACCGCCACTAGGACCATTGTGAAACTCGTGCAAAACCTTATTCACCTTGGAGGATGGCACAAATGGCTATTAGGTTGGAAGCCAATTTACCATCTGCACTTTCCCATACGCGGTACAAGCACCCGTTTATCAGCTTCAGGCTATTCCACTGAGCCCAATAAGATTTCATAAGTGGGCTTTCAGCTGATATTACATTGCGAGCAGGTCTTCTATTTTCCTCTTTGGCTGCTATAATTGTCGCCAATATGGTGTCGTTCCTCTGTGACGCTGACCAGTCCTCATCGGAATCGATGTGTGTTAGCCGAACATCAATAACGCATTCCTGCTTTTCGGCCTTAACACAATGTCTGCATTGTTATGCTTTACACCCCTTCTATGCTCGATGCTGAAGTCGTAGCTTTGAAGACGTTCAATCCACCGCGCTAGCTGCCCTTCAGGATTTTTAAACTGCAACAGCCATCTCAATGCAGAATGGTCGGTCCTCAGCGTAAAGTGTTGGCCATACAGGTACTTATGGTAGTGTTTTATGCACTCCAACACTGCCAAAAGCTCACGTCGTGTCACACAGTAGTTTCTCTCAGGCTTTGAGAGTATACGGCTATAATAGCCTATGACTTTTTCTGTGCCGTTGACTACTTGCGACAACACACCTCCTATGCCACAGCCGCTCGCATCGGTATCAAGCAAACAATTTTCTCCAGCTATGGGGTAGTCTAGTACTGGTGACGTACTCAGTAAATCCTTTAGTGTCTGGAACGCATTCTCCTGCTGTTCGCCCCAGTGATACGGACCCGACTTCTTGGTCAGCTCATGCAGGCTTGCAGCGACGTTGGCAAAATTTGGTACAAAGCGTCTGTAGTATGTACAAAGGCCCAGAAAGCTGCGCAGTTCATGAAGATTTTTCGGGCGAGGCCAGTCTTTAACTGCTCGTATTTTATCTTCATCTGTTGAGATTCCGTCTGCCGTAACACGATGGCCCAAATACTTTACTTCTCTCTGGAACAATGCACATTTCTTCACGCTAAGTTTTAAACCAGCTGATGATATGCGTTGAAGAACTTCTGCCAAATTTTTGAGGTGCTCATCAAAAGTTTTTCCCATCACAACGATGTCATCAAGGTACACCAAGCAAGTCTTCCAGTGAAGTCCCTTCAGCACTCGTTCCATTAGGCGTTCAAAAGTAGCTGGAGCATTGCAGAGCCCGAATGGCATAACTTTAAACTGCCATAATCCATCGCTCGCGCTAAAAGCAGTTTTCTCCTTATCTTTCTCTGCAATCTCCACCTGCCAATATCCGCTTTGTAGGTCCAACGTAGAGAACCATTTCGTTCCAGCCATCGTGTCTAAAGTGTCGTCAATTATTGGTAGCGGATAACTGTCCTTCTTAGTAACGTCATTGAGCTTTCTGTAGTCAACGCAGAATCTCGTACTGCCATCCTTCTTTTTGACTAAGACCACGGTCGAACTCCAAGGACTTGCAGATGGCTCGATTACACCATTCCGCTCCATTTCATGGACAAGTTGTTTTACCTCATTCCGTTTTGCTAGAGGTACACTTCTGGGTGGCTGTTTGATCGGTCTCGCTTCGCCTGTATTTATTTCATGTTTCACTATTGCCGTTCTCCCTTGGCTTTGATCTTTCAAGGCGAAGACGCTGGTGTGCCTTTTTAGCAGCTGTTTAGCTTTATTTCTATCAGGAGCTGCTAATCCTGCTACCCACATCCCCACATGCTCTTCAAATTGTTCACGTTCTTTTGCGGACATATTGGCTGGTTCTGGCTTTCGCTCGCAGTTTATTATTGCCTCTGGTGGAGTACATTGGCCCATAGCAGAATTTCCGCTGACGACTTTTTCGTTGCCTGATAAATTAAGTACTCTTATAGGGATCTTTCCTCCTTTGCAAGTTTTTACGAGGGCTTTTGCTGTTAATAGCTCGCTCTTAATTTCTGTTGGTTCTACTACCCACAACCGATTGTCCTCACAATCTCCCTCCATGCGTGCCCATATTACTGATTCAGACTGCGGTGGTATAGTCTGGTTTTCAATAGCAACTAGTTTCCTTACGTGCGTTTGATTGTCATATCCAACATCAAGCGGTATTTCAACATTACGCCAAATCATCACTTGTTGCCCCATATGTAGATTGATGCCATGGTTTATCATAAAATCGGCTCCAATAATAACCTCGTCAACAATATCGGCAACGATAAACACATGTTTTACGCTTATATTGGCTATAGTCACCTTCGCTTCAGTCTTACCGTAGACAGTGGCAGGCTCCCCAGTAGCTGTATGTAGTCTTATATTCCTTAAAGGTTCACACTTCCCCTTCACTATATCAGGCCTGATTATTGACTGCGACGCTCCTGTGTCTATGGTGAAGATGTGCTTTTCGCCGTTGATGTATCCACATGCAGTAAGGTTGCTATTTTTCTGCTGCATTACTGATATGGAGATTGTGGGGCCGTCGTTTGTGGGAGCTAGCTCTTGCCCCTTAGTGCTAGCTCGTTTTAGTTTAACGGGGACTCTTGTGTTGTTTGTTGGTTCACCGGTTTACTATTCCTTGGTGGCGAAACAGATCTGGCTCTTTTTCTTGGCGCCTTGCAGTTGCGCTGGAAGTGGCCAATTTTGCCGCAGTTATAACACTTAGCTTTTACTTTGCCGTCCTTCTCCGCCAATGCTTGTCTCACTGCCTCCTTGATGCTAGAGACTAGATCACTCTCATTTTCGGCAATGACCTCCACGTTCCGCACCTTGCACACCTGTGGATTCCAAATCACCCTAGCAGTCTCCTGAGCTAGTGCAAATGAAACCATTTCTGCGAATGTAGCCTTTTGTGTAGCACACACTGCAAGCTTGATGTCAGGATCACGGATGCCGTTAACAAACGCCTCTGTTTTGCCGTGATCCAGGAATGGATGGTTTTCGCCTGGATACGTAAGCTGCACTAACCGCTCAATTTCCATTGCGAAATCTTGTAGAGACTCATTGGGCTTCTGTCCTCTACATCGCAATTCCATGCGGTATATATCTCGCTTATGTTCGCCACCATATTTTCGCTGCAGTGCCGCCATTATGTCATCAAAATTATTTCTGCAGCTCCCTGGTACGGTTTCAAGTACTTCTGCTGCGGCTCCTTTTAAGGCCAAAATCAGCTCTATGGCCTTTTCTTCACTGTTCCAACCATTTTTGCTGGCAACTGTTTCGAACTGGAACTTGAAGATGTTCAAAGGTGCGCTGCCATCGAAACAAGGCGTCTTTACTCTGCTGGAAGCCTCTGGAATAACTCTCACTGGCCCTCCTTGACACTGAACAATTTTTGCTTCCAGTTCATGTAATTTCTCGTCCACATCTTTTACATGCACTTCGACGCCGCCAATTTCTAGGCTATGGAGTTTGTTCTCTAGTTCTGAGAGTTTCTCGTCAAATTTGCTGACTTGTACTTCAATGCCATCTACTCTTCTATTTATGGCCTCAGAAATTTCTTGAAGTTTCTCATTTGTGGCCTTATATGTTTCTTGAAGTTTCTCATTTGTGGCCTTAGATGTTTCTTGAACTTCGGCCTTGACTTCAGCCAGCATTCTCTCATTGTTAGCTCTAGATGTTTCTTGATTATCAGCCTTAACTTCTTGAAATTTTTCCATCATAGCGGCGAACATTGTACTTAAATCCATGCTGTTTGTCGTGGCACGAGTACATATCTCTATTTCCTCTTTATCCTCAAATTCGTATGTCCCGATATCGATGCCACGCTGCTTGAACTCATCTATCAGCCTCTTCTGAAGTTCCACTTTATTGCCCGTTGTTGGCAGTTCCAGCTTACTCAGCTCCTTCTTTAGCTGCTCAACTTTTAGCTCTTCAAACTTCATGGCTTCTATTTATTATTTTTTTTATGTCCTTTTGTAATTTTTATTAATAATGTTTTTTTTTATTATTAATGTCCTTTTTATTTTATTTTGCAATCCCACTTCTGACACCAATTGTTACGTTTTTAGCCCTTTACATAAAAACGGTTTTATTATTTTCACAGGATTCGTTGAATTGCAATAAAATAAAACACGGATATTTATTTTACAAAATAAATTCTCAGTAACACTTTATTTATTACTTTAAAAACACGTACAACTAACGCGATGTACACACTAACTATATTTGGCGATGTTTACTCGTCTAAGTTTAAAAACACACTTCTCCATGTCGTCTGGCAGCCTCCCCTTATATAGTCAATTATAAAACCTTCTGGTAACTTCGCTAACTTCCTGGAATACAGCCGTCTCTCTTTATCTTTAACTGTACTGTAATTCAGGTCTCTTTTCATCTTTAAGTGTACGGCATGATCATTTTGGTCTTGCTATGGTGCAATGTATGTGCGTGTGTAGATGCATGAGATTATTCTTCTGTTTGTTTATCTTCGCACACACACATACTCTAATGCTTGCAACTTAACAAATTACGCTGTCATTAAGTCTACATCTCTTGCAGTTTAAGTTTAATGTCACTGTTTGTAATTGCGATTAAGCAGTCTCGAATAATCTTAAAAAATTCTAGCTACCGTTTCCTGAAGATTCCGGAAACTTCCATTTTCCGTTATTTTGAATTCTATTGGCAGTTGTCGAGTGATGCCAAGTTTAATTGTGGTACTTGGTTGCCAGGTTTTGATTTTATTACAGTGATTTAGGGGTATAAAGCAGATAATGATCGGGTTGTCAGTTTGTGTCGTTACATTTGAATCTGCATTTTCATTTCGTAACAATATATATATATATATATATATATATATATATATATATATATATATATATATATATATATATATATATATATATATATATATATATATATATATATATATATATATATATATATATATATATATATATATATATATATATATATATATATATATATATATATATATATATATATATATATATATATATATATATATATATATATATATATATATATATATATATATATATATATATATATATATATATATATATATATATATATATATATATATATATATATATATATATATATATATATATATATATATATATATA
>OY101450.1:79272615-79513615 GCA_956483635.1 Panzeria rudis
TTTTAGGCATGATCACCTATTTAGGGTGGTTTATTGACAATTTGTCGAACAAAAATAAACATTTAAGGGATCTGCTAAAAAATGATTCAGTTTGGAGTTGGAATCATGAGCAGCAAATGGAATTTGAGAATTTGAAAAAGGAAATTACTAGGGCACCTGTTTTAACTTATTATGATACGAAAAAACCTTTAGTTTTGTCAGTTGATGCGTCGAAATTCGCAGTGGGAGCAGTCATAAGGCATGGAGAAAACCCCATTGCATATGCATCTGCAACCTTAACAGAAAGTCAGATTAATTACGCTCAAATTGAGAAGGAACTCTTCGCAATTCTATTTGGGTGTACACGTTTTCACCAATATATATATGGTAGAAGTATTACTGTGGAAACAGACCATAAACCGCTCGTTCCGTTATTCAATAAACCTTTATACAGTATACCCACGCGTCTTCAACGATTTATGCTTAGATTGCTATCATACAATCTAACAGTTGTTTTTAAACCAGGCAAGGAGTTGGTCATCGCTGATACCTTGTCTAGGGCCCCGCTCAAGGAAAAAATTTTTTCGGAGTTAGATAAGGATGTAGATTTGCAATGTAATGCACTAATAAATAGTATAGAGTTACCATCTGGGGAAATAGAAAACATTAAAGAGGAAGTACAAAAAGATAAGGTTTTACAAAAACTTTTAAATTTTATAAAACAAGGTTGGCCAGATAGTAAAAAAACAAATGGACCCGGATGTACAACAGTTTTATTCCATAAAGGATGAAATAAATCAGATAAATGGTATTTTGTTTAAAAACAAACGTATTATAATTCCGAGATCTTTAAGATCGAAAATGTTAAAATATGTCCATGAGGGTCACATGGGTATTCAGGGTTGTCAAAATTTGGCAAGGAGTTCAATTTATTGGCCGAATATTAACAGTGATATCTATAATATGGTATCAAGTTGTGGATCGTGTTTGAAGTACAGGAATGCCAATCCCAAAGAGGATCTTAGGAATCATGAAATTATTGATATACCTTGGTACAAGGTCGGTTGTGACTTGTTTGAGTTTGACAAACATATGTATTTAATAATCATAGATTATTATTCGAAATATTTTGAAGTAGAACTTTTGAGCTCTGGTTACTCTTCAGTACAAGTTATAACAAGATTTAAATCAGTTTTTGCTAGGCATGGTATTCCAAGAATTTTAATCTCAGATAACGGACCACCTTTTAATTCACAAAACTTTCAACAATTCTGTATTGATTGGGGTATTGATCATACCACTTCAAGTCCTTATTTAGCTCGATCCAATGGTCTTGCAGAAAGGTCTATTCAGACTATTAAAAACATTTTATACAAATGCAAGGATGATGGTTCAGATCCATATATTGCGTTTTTGCAACATCGTACGACCCCTAAAAATAATTTACCGAGTCCTTCGGAATTATTAATGAGCAGAAAACTGCGTACAAAACTACCTTCTGTCCCAAATGATCTAAAACCAAAAGTGATTAATTCAAAAAATCTAAAAAAACAATTTGAACAAAGAAAATTGAATTCGTCACAAAATTACAACAAGAATTCGATTAATCTCAAACCTGTTGTTGTAGGTGAAAAGATATATTTTAAGAAAAACCCAACATCATTGTGGTTTAAAGGTGAAATCGTTGGAAAGTGTAAGCAACCCAGGTCATTTTTGATAGAGGATGAGAATGGAGTAGTCTACAGGAGAAATAGGCAACATATAATGAAACATATCGCTCAGAAATCTAAAACTTGTATAAATAAACAAATGAGTAAACACAATTTGAACTTTAACGATAATGAAAACTTTTACTATGATTTTGAAGTTAATTATGAAAATTGTGATAATGAAAATGTTAACATGAATCATAGTAATGAAAATCTCAATAGGAATCGGGATAATGAAAATGTTAATACAGACGGTAATGAAAATGTTAATAGTGAAACTACTACAAATGATAATAGGTATTCAAAATTTGGAAGAAAGATAATACCTCCTAACAGGCTTAATTTGTAAATAAAAATTATATGAACATTAATTTTTATATACATATGTTAAATTTGTTAATAAGAAAATAAAATAAAACCACAATAATATAATCATTATTATTAATATTTATTTAAGAATTATTATTTTAAAATGTAAATAATTATTATAAATCAATAACGATTAAGTTATGATCAATATTTTTTTTAATTTTTATATCTTGTTAAAAAGGGGGATGTTATGGTATTGAAACCACAATGTTTGCTGTGATGTCAATACGAGTAACGACCATATTGTAACCCTTAAGTAATCAGTAGTGATCATAAGTAACCTTTATATTTATCATCATCACTAAGACGTAAATTTATTATACAGAGAATTTATACTTTGTTTCTCCCTTAATAAAATGTGATCTTAAGCTAACAACATATATATATATATATATATATATATATATATATATATATATATATATATATATATATATATATATATATATATATATATATATATATATATATATATATATATATATATATATATATATATATATATATATATATATATATATATATATATATATATATATATATATATATATATATATATATATATATATATATATATATATATATATATATATATATATATATATATATATATATATATATATATATATATATATATATATATATATATATATATAAATTTTTTGAATTTCAAAGGAAATTTTTGTATTTCAAATAGGATTTTTGAATATCAATTGATTTTTTTTAATTTCAGTTGATGATTTTTTAAACTTAATTGCAAACTTTTTAATTTCGATTAAAAATTTTTTAATATCAATTGATATGTTTTAAGCTACAATCGAAAAAGGTATATATAGGTTTTTAATTTTTTATATAAAAAATAATATTAAATTGTAAAAAACTAAAATGTACTAGGGAATCGTTGGGTCAAATGTCTCCATATAGTCGTAAAAGAAATACCTCTTCAATAGTGCTAAAATGTATTGGTAAATTTTCAATGACAAGCCTATGTTATATGTCAATAGGCGATTACATTGGCTGGGGTATACCTGGTCAGTAGTAGTATTGACAATGCCACTAGTAAATCACTACTATTTCACTATCCTCATCGAGCTAATTTTCATTTCCCAAGTAAAAAATAACACTCAAAAAATAATTTTTATTTCGTAAGGAGTAAATAATACTGGAAAAAATACTTTTATTTTCTGAGAAATAAATAAAAATCAAGAAATAACGTTTATTATCTGAGGAATAAATTAAACTAAAGAAATGAATTGTATTTACTGAGGGATAAATAAAACTCAGAAAATAATCGGTAAAGTTAAGTTTTTTAATAAAACTTAATCAAATAAAAATTAATGCATCTAAAGGTAGTCCATGAAACAACGATTATTTTGGTGTATTCTTTATGCACGTAGCACTTCTCTTTCAGCTTAATTTTTTTAGATTTTAAAAATAATCTTTATTTTTGGTCCCTGCTAAATTCTTATTTACTGCCCCCTTATTCTGTAACTCGCTAAAGATAAATCGCCATCGCTAAAAATCTATAAAGTCGATTTAACGATTTTTGGCTACAAATGAAAAGTTTGCAACACGTATTGCTAAATTAGGCACTGTGTTAAAAATTGAATCCGCCGAAGTTTTAGTGTTTTATGTCATCGCCAAAAAAATTTTAATTTTGTATTTGTTCAGCATTTTCGCGATCGAGATTTGGGTTTATCTTAAGCTAATTACGGAATAAGGGGGCTGGAACATTATTTCAAATAATTAAAAAAAATGTTTCTCAAGAAAAACAAATAATTTAAGCAAATTCACTTTAGAAACAAATAAAATCTTAAGCAAGCTTAAAATTCAAATATACCATGTAGATGTGTTAAAAAATATGCGAAAAATATTTTATGATATACAATATTAAAAGGAAAAAATAAAAAAAAACTTTTTAATGAAAATAGTATTTTTTTTGTGAAAAACTATTTTTCGATAGTTTTAAAACCACAATTTGGCTATACGTACGTATGTTGTACTTGGTATATTTGTAAAAGAAATATATATCTTACAAACTCAGTAAATTTATTAATAAGAGTTATAAAAAAATAAAAATTCATACATATATTTACATTACACAACATACATACATATATACATATGCAAGTATAATTTTTTCACTCTCCGAAATACTAAGTGAACAAAAAATGAGTTTCTAAAGTATAGACCGACCCAAAAATACCCTAAAAAGGCATACAGTTTAACTTACCTATAAGGCTTAAACTAAAAGTTTTTACTAGTTAAGTTGAATACACTTTTTTCTGGTAGTAAAATGAGAAACATTTTCTTCATATAAGTTTTTAGCCGACGATTGGCCGTTAGCAGTTTTTTTGACGGATAAGCTTATTTTTGTGCATTTCATATTTTTTGACCGGGGATCGGAAAAAATAAAAGTTTTGGACATGCCACTACAGTTTTTCACAGGATTTCCCGGGAATTCCGCAAAATTTTTAATCCCAATTTCCCGGAAAATTAGTCCCGGGAATTTTCACCTTAATATATTGAACCCCAATAAACAGGATTTACAAAAAATATACTTCTAAGAAGTTGTTGTCTCTGAATTTTCCAACATCCTTTACCTTACCCACTTTTCTTAAATCTCATATATAACAAAATCAACAACAACATCGAAAAAACACATAGCAATTAATATTTCAAAAAGCTTACGCTAATTTACAAGTTGTGGTAAATTTTGTCGTTCCCTAGAACTGAAAGTTGTTTTTGCTGTTTCCGAAATTTTGTGTTTAGTGGGATTAATTCTTATTTACTCTCATTTTACCAAATTGTACCCAAAAGATATGCTATCGAACCTAATAATTAAAAAAACAAAAACTATCGTCAACTATCGATAGTATTGAAAGCTATCGATAGTGATTCGTTAGTGAAAAACTATCGATAGTACCATCGATTGTTTCAGACCACTAGGTAATGCGAGAGCGACGGGTGTACATGCATAGTAGCTTTGTTGGTGTATTTCCACATACAGTGTGTAAAATAAATGAAATGATGAAAATAAAGTGCTTTTTGTTAGAAATAAAAATATGTTTTTGAAAAAACTAAGGGGATTGGGGCAAAATGTATTGAAAATTTCTTCATTTTACATAGTAAAGAAATAGTAAATTCTGTGTAAAGCGCATTATTATACATTTTTACGACCAATATAATTTCTTGTGATAACATTTTAATGAAAATCTTTGCGTTTACTTTATCATATTACTGTAGTTCACAATTCTCACAGCAATACAGCTGCAAAATGTTTTTGACCACCAATGGCCTAGAACCACATGTCTCTATGTCAACACTCTTTTCTCTACCGACAATTGTACTAGTTAAAATGTCGACAACTTTCCTTTTATGCGAGAGTAGAGATACGTTAGAGACAACACTTCTAGTATATTTCTGCTGACATTATTATGCTGTGCACTCAATAGCAGAGTTGCAAACCGGGCGAATTTTTTAATTTCAATTGATATATTTTTAATTTCAATAGATATTTTTTTAAACTGAATTCATATTCTTTTAAACTGAATTGATATTTTTTTAATCTCGAATGAAAATTTTTTAAACTCAATTGATATGTTTTAAACTAAAATCGGAAAAGAAGAAAATGCAAAAAACCATATCTAACATTTTAAAAGTTTTACAGAAGAGGCATACAACTTGTTTAAATTAAAACTATATTGACAATTAGTGCAAAATCTTACAATACAAGTAAACAAGCACCAACAAATTATATATTTATTGTAAAATTTTGAACTAACTGTCAATATACTTTTTCATGCAAACAAGTTTTATGCTTTCCCTGTTAAACTTTTAAAATGTTAGATAGGGCTTTTTGCATTTTCTGTGACGATATGTACCTTCCTGTTCTGTAAATCGAGTTGATTTCAAAACTATCGAATTAGAGAAATTAAATCCACTAATAGCAACATTTTTGCAGTTTCGTACTTTTTAGAGCTTCAATTATCATATCTGAAGTTAATTTACGGCCATTTTCACAATGTATGGTTAAAAGCTAACGTCGACTTTAACGGAAAGTTTTGTATGCCGAACTTCCCGTTAAAGTCCACGTTAACTCTTAATCGTACATTGTGAAAAGGGCCGTTAATATATAATTTAAACTACATTAAAGGAGGCATTATTTATTTTTGGAAAACGAGAAATTTACTCGGATTCGAATTGCAGAATAGGGTCGATAATTTTCAAATATATTTTGGTCTAAATAATTTATTTAATTTTTAATAAAAAATAGTGTTAAAAAATATATATGTATGTGTTAAGTGTATTGCCCTAACCTTATAAAATTGTAGACAAGGGTCACTAAATTATACTAATGAATCTTTGGCTCAAATATCTCCATATGGTTGTAAAAGAACTAGCTCGTCAATAGTGCTAAAGTCTATTGGTAGATTTTCAATGACAAGCCTATGTTATATGTCATTAGACGATTACATTGGCTGGGGTACACCTGGTCATTAGTAGTGTTGACAATGTGACTAGTAAATCACTAAATTTTCATTATCGACACCGAGCGCGGAAATATCAATATTGTAGACTAGAGCCCCTAAAATTTACTAGTGAATCGTTGGTGCCAATGTCTCCAAGTGGTCCCAAAAGAACCACTTAGTGAATAGTGCTACAGTCTACCTTCAATGACAAGCAAATGTTAAATGTCAACAGATGATTACATTGTCTGAGGTACACCTGGTCAGTAGTAGTAGATGAAGACTGGGGTATCAAACAGAAACCATCGAAATGACTGGGGTATCAAACCGAAACCATCGAAATGACTGGGTGCGCAAACAGAAACCTTCAAAATGACTGGGGCCGCAAACAGAAACTCAATTTTGTGTGATATCAAACGAAAATCCATTCAAATGACTGGGGTAACAAACAGAAACTTCAAATTTTGTATGATATCAATCGAAAACCGTCCAAATAATTGGGGTAACAAACAGAAACCTCAAATTTTGTATGATATCAAACAGAAACCTATTCAATTGAATGGGGTAACAAATAGAAACCCCAAATTAAGTGTGATATCAAACAGAAATCTATACAATTGAATGGGGACACAAATAGAAACCCAATTTGTGTGTGTGATATCAAACATAAGCACAACAAAATTCAATGCGTGATCAAACTGAAACCAAATTTGTGAGTGTGATATCAAACAAAGCCACTACAAAAATTAATGGGTGCTCAAACTGAAACCAATTTATGTTGGATACCAAATGAAAACATAAAAAATGAGTGAAGCTTCTACGCACACTTATCGATTAAATGTTTGATTTGGTTCTTTAAGCTGATTTGATTTTGTGCATAAGATTGTTTGATTTTATATTGTTTCTATATTTATTTGTTCTATCTTTTTTTTCTAATAAACTTTTTCACAGGCTGGAGTGGTTTCTATATTTATTTGTTGATATCTTTTTTTTCTTATATTGAATTTGAAATAAGATTTGTTTTATTATATTCCTGGATTAAATCTTCAATAAAAAGTAACTAAGCTTTAAAATATTTGCAATCCAGCTTTACGAGATTTTAACTGATTTCGAAGGGATTCAAACAGCTTTAAGCAGATACAATCAGGTACGGAACAGATCTCTATCAGCTTTAAACAGGTTCGCAACAGCTTTAAGCAATTCTTGAACAGCTTTAATCAGCTAAAACAGGTATACAACAGCTTTGAACTACTCTTCAACCGCTTCAAACAGCTTTAAGCAGATACAAACAGGTATAGAACAGATATTCATCAGCTTTAAAACAGGTTCGCAACAGCTTTAAGCAATTCTTGAACAGCTTTAATCAGCTAAAACAGGTATACAACAGCTTTGAACTACTCTTCAACCGCTTCAAACAGCTTTAAGCAGATACAAACAGGTATAGAACAGATATTCATCAGCTTTAAAACAGGTTCGCAACAGCTTTAAGCAATTCCTGAACAGCTTTTATCACTTTTAAACAGCTAACAACATGTATACAACAGCTTTGAACTGCTCTTCAACGGCTTCAATCATCTTTAAGCAGATACAAACAGGTACGAGGAAGATCTTCAGCCTACATTAATATAGATAACTTATAGATGAAAAAAGTTATCAAAATTTTTTCTATATCTTCCGCTATTAATATCATCATCCTTCCTGATAACTAAAAATCCAAATCTATCTTTCCAAGATTCCCGGCACATATTTTGGAAATTATCAAACGTCATATCAGCTCCAACATGATCATTGTATATATGTCGTATATTAAGCTCATCTTGTTTAAACATAATTATCATATTTGCATTATCACGAATCAAATGTTTTGGAATTCTTGTATATGTTTGGCATAAGTAAAATGAGTCAATATTTTTATGCCTACTCATACAAAAATATGATCTTATGTTATTCTGTTTCTCACAGGCAACATCATCAAATATCATTAAAGAATTTTTTTTGCTTCATCAAGTGGAATGACACTATCATTCTCACTGAATGTAAAATATCCCATTCCTGTTATTGGTTTTAGAAGACATTCCAGATATTGATATTTCGGTTGATATAGTGATTTAGAATATAAGTAAATGTTTTCAAATTTTAAACCATTTGGGCTTTCAATTAGACTAAGCATTACGTTTGTCTTTCCACAATTAGATGGTCCAACAATTAAAGCTCTAATTGTATTTGGTAAAAGTGTGCTGTGCCGTAGTTTTGTGTTGGTATTTGTACAAAAATCCATATTTCTTACAGAAATATTTTTATGTTGTTTTATCAACCGCATTTTGATGACTACGCATAATTCTTATATTCTGAATCATATATAATGTATTGCTAATTGTTATTTCGTTTATTTGTAAAAAAGATATGAAAGGACGAGGACTACTGAATAACATAATTGATACCTTACCTGTTGAGCTACATTTACCCGGATACCAGTTTTGTGGTCCAGGAACAAAATTAAAAAATCGTTTATCAAGAGGTGACAAAGGTATTAATTCTTTAGATGCCGCATGCAAAGAGCATGATATAATATACTCACAAAGTAAACATCAATCAGAACGATCAAAAGCTGACAAAATATTAACTGAAAAAGCTTGGGAAAGAGTTTTATCAAAAAGTAGTAGTATTGGTGAAAGAGCGAACGCATATATAGTGGCCAACGCTATGAAAGTAAAAACAAAGTTAGGTATGGGCCTTAAAAATACAAGAAAGTTTGGGAACAAAAAACTTTTTTTAAATGCGGTTAAAGCAGCCACGAAAACTTTGAAGAAAGAGAAACCTGAGAATGTGAAAGATGCCGTTAAAATTGCTAAGAAAGTTATTAATAATTCGTTTAAGGGGAAAAAACATAAGGTTGATGTTCCTCGTGTCATTAAACTTCCAAAGTCTGGTGGATTTTTACCTATTGTTCCAATACTAACCGCTCTTGGAGCATTAGGCAGTATAACTTCAGGAGGTGCAGCAATTGCAAAAGCTGTAAATGCTGCCAAGGATGCAAAGAAACAGTTAGAGGAATCAAAACGTCACAACAAATCCATGGAATCTATTGCTATGGGAAAAGGTCTTTTTCTTAAACCGTATAAGAAAGGATATGGACTAGTTTGTGGAGCTTCAAAAAACTGTTAAGTCGGCTACCCAATAGGCCTCTCAGTGATGTGGATATCCTAAAATTTGGAAAGAACAACATATCAAATTTTAGAGGTGTGTACATGAGAGATAAGCTCCCAAAACGGTCTAAAAAGTTAGAATGTGGAATAGTTAATTTAGATTTTTCAAGAGGCGGCGGTACACATTGGGTAGCCTACTACAAAAATAATAAATATGTAGAATACTTTGATAGTTTTGGAAACTTGAATCCACCTTTAGAAATTATCAAATATCTAGGAAATAATATTATATACAATCATAAACGAAAACAAAAATTTATCTCATTCAATTGTGGACACTTATGTTTGCAATTTCTATGTAAAAGAATAAATAATAAAAAATAAAATCGAAATTCAGCATATATTTTTATTTTAATAATTTTTGCTTTGATTTAAGGGGAAGAAGAGAGTTCCATTATTTTTTGTGCAATTATGAATGTGAGAATATCTTTGACAGAAAGATATTGATGTTCAATAGTCGCAATGTAGAAAGAATAGAATTATAAATAGAAAGAGAAAACGATATAGGCATTTTCATTAATGCTATTAATACCAAAATATTTCAATATCAATCATTCGAAGAATACCACATCACCAGAGTACACACAATGAGCTTAATAAGAGGACAATTAAATTCATTTTTGGAAGACTTCAAAGAATTTCTTTTGTATGAACATAAGGAAGCTATCCTTTTCTTCATTTCAATGTTGGAAGAAAATGAGGAATTGGGTGTTACAAGCCAAGAAGACATTGAAGATGGTCATTTTCAAAGCTGTCCGTGGTATCACGAGTACTGCCAAGAAGGACCTGATAAATGTAGATGTAGTATTTTCCATCTTAGAAAACGTAATATATTAAATATAATTTATTTATATAATAGAATTTATAGAAATTAATATAAAAAATAAAAATAAAAAATCTTTGTTGGAGAAATTGAATAAAAGGACTGTACAAAAATCCTAATGAGTTATTAATGGTTTTGGCTGCAAGAGCACCTCTTGTACTTTACTAAATATAGATATAGTACACACATTAAAATGAATGAAAAATTACTTAAAGAACTAATTAAGACTAGATCAGTGTTAAAGAAAAAATTTCGAAGTCTTAAAGTTGGTGAAAGCGAAAATGATGAAAAGTGGGGCAAAACTTTTAAGACAATAACAGAGCCATTGAAGACGATTATTCACACTAATAAAAGCCTTCAAAACAAACTTGAAAAAATGGACAGTGAAAATAATTTCACCATTCCATTTAATAGAATTGAGTCAAGTACCCCCAAGAAGGAACTCTTAAAAGGAAAAGAGTATGGTGAAGAAAATGATAGTAATACTATGAAGGATATTAAAAATGAAAGTGAAGGCTCAAGCTTCAACTCAGCAAACAACTCATATATTTCTGTTGACTTATTTGACTTGCAAAAGAACAAATTACTAGACACCACCTACGGACCACACAAAAATCGAGATAATGTTTGGAAATTCGGTAATAGTGACCTAGATATTACTAATGAAAAAGTTGTTATAGGAAATCAAAATTGGGTTCTCACACCTGGATTGGCTGAATTATTGTTTTATAAAAATCCAAAAAACTATGAACCATATGAATTGGATATTTATAAAAAAATATTAATAAATACAAATGCACATAGAAGGAATTTCACTGCAAAAGGTCAAATTAGGGGTACTAAAAGTATTAAATATAAGGAAATAATAAAAAAACTATTTAAAGATGATGAGTCATTATCTTGTAATGAGCTAGCAGTTAGCTCATTAAGATCTCAAACTCATAAAGGCGATGGAATGATGATGCAATTAAATGAAGAGAAATCTAACTATATATATTGGGACGATCCCAATGAACTAGTAGATAGACTTAGGCTATTGATTGCATCAGCACGTGCGGGACATAATAATCACCATAATGAAATAAACTCTATAATTGAGGAATTACAAGAAGCTAATATTATTGAGTATAAATAAATAATTCCTTAAGAACTAAGCGAATAATGAGATATGTCTGTTGATAAGTTTGGTCATCACTCAAGAAATCCAAACGATTTAATAAAATATGAAAAAAATAAAAGAAAAATTCTTCAAGTTATTGGGCTTGAGTTGGATAAAAATAACAGCATTAATGTCAAAAACAAAAGAATCACAAATGTTGCAGTTCCTACACAAGAAAACGACGCTATTAATAAACGTTACTTGGGAGCGGAAATCAGGCAATTGCAGAAAGAAATATTGACATCATCGGAGCAACAATACTTAAAGCTCAATACAAAAATTGATAATGTTAATGAGACAGTAGAAAACATGATTTCTCAAAGAGAGGTCTCCTTAAAAGTACATTTTAATGAACAAATAGAACTACTATTAGAAAAAATATATAGACTTGAAAACTTTGCGTTTGCATCAGTAGTTGCTAAAAGCAATACACCCAACGATTTGAATCCTACAAAAAAATAATATTAAAGCCAAATATTGAAATAACTAAGAATGAGTATCAAGAGAAATTTAGTTAATGAGCTTCATTCTCCAGCTAGAAAAAATTTTAAGCGCAGAAGAGTAATAATGAAAGGCTTAGATGATTTATGGCAAGCCGATTTGGTTGAGATGGGGAATTATTCTATGTATAATAAAGGATTTAAATACTTATTGACTGTAATAGATACATTTTCAAAATTTGCTTGGATTCGACCACTGAAAACAAAAAGTTCTGTTGATGTTACAAATGCTATGCGAGATATATTAAGTTTAGGCCGATCACCAAAAAATTTACAAACAGACGATGGGAAAGAATTTTTTAATAAGACATTTAAAAAAATTATGATGACATATAAAATTAACCATTATTCAACATATAGCATTATGAAAGCCTCAATTGTTGAACGATTTAATAGAACTTTAAAGAATATGATGTGGAAGGAATTCAGTTTCAACGGTACATATCATTGGACTGAATTATATAAAAAGCTTATTGACGAATATAACAGGAAAATTCATAGAACTATCAAAATGGCTCCGATTGAAGTAACACATTCCATGGAGAAGTTACTGCTAAACACCGTTTACAATCATATCAAAATATTTAAGAAACACAAATATAATACCGGAGACTATGTTCGCATTAGCAAACATAAACATCATTTTGAAAAAGGATATACACCTAATTGGACAACAGAAATATTTAGAGTTAAAAAGGTTAAAATAACATATCCAACAACATACATTTTAGAAGATTACGAGGGAAGTCCGATAAAAGGAGGTTTCTATGAAGAGGAGCTCTTATCAACTAGATATCCCGAAACCTTTCTTGTTGAAAAGGTGATAAGAGTAAAAAATAATTTGGCATTTGTAAAATGGTTAGGATTCTCTGATGATCATAACTCTTGGATTAATAAAAATGAAATTTTGTAGAGCTAAGCCTATAATTTTAAATGAAGAATGAAATAAAATATATTATATATACAAAATTTAAATGTTTCTTTTCATTAACTCTTGACAAGTCGTTATGTCTATCACATTAACTTTAACCGGGAATTCATCCGTTTTGACTGCAAACTATTTTCCACCTATAGAACTAGAAGAAGATTTTGAATGTGCACTTATAGATTTTCATACATATAATAGTATACCAAATGTTGACCAAGACAATAACTTGTTTCACATTGGAGATAATATTATAGAAATTCCTATTGGATCCTATGAACTGGAGGATATTGCATTTTATTTAGAGCATGAATACGACCATTTAACAAATGGAGAAAAGTCAATTAAAATAAAAGCAAACAACAATACAATGCAAGTATCAATATCTACTTCTCATGATGATATATATTTCAATAAAGATAGAACTATTGGAAAATTAATGGGATTTAGTAAAATTGTTTTAAATGGGGGATCAAATTATCTTTCTGAATTACCTGTTAATATTCTTAAAGTAAATACAGTAAGGATTGAATGCAGTATTGCTGTTGGCTCATTTATTAATAATGTCAGAGCACACACAATTCATGAATTTGGGATAAATGTATCTCCAGGATATAAAATGGATGAAATTCCGCGCAACCTAATTTATTTACCTCTCATCTCTAGAGAGGTCAGTACCGTCACAGTTACTATTGTCGATCAAGATAACGACTTAATTAATTTTCGTGGAGAAAATATTACTCTGCGGCTTCATTTGCGAACAAAGCAATTATGATTATATATAATAAAAATGCTGTTTATAGAATAAACAAACACATTAGTGCATCGAATCTGGAGGCGATAAGATCAACCTCGAACTTATCAAGACTCAATGAAACGAATAAACAATTCCTAAAATCATTAAATTTAAGTCTTAAGAAAAATGAATGACATTATTAACGTTTTGGAACAGCCTGTGCTGGATGAGAGAATTATAAAGAAAGATTATCATACTTATACACCATACATTCAATCATTTAATAATAATGATGAAGTTCGGATTTCAATACAAAATCAGGATTTATATGTTTTACCTAGTGAGAGCTTCCTATATATTGAGGGATCCGTATTAAATGAAAAAACTAGTACAAGATCGAAAAATTTTAAATTAAAAAACAACTTTGTTCCGAAATTATTTGAGGAAATTCGTTATGAATTAAATGGTGTTGAAATAGATCGCACTCGACACCTTGGTGCTGCTAGTACAATAAAAAATTATTTGTCGCTTAATGAAAGTGAAAGTAATATGATGGCGAACTCTAGCTGGTCTTATGCAAATGATATTAATGTTAGCGAAGGATTTTTCAACTTTTATGTCCCGCTCAAATCGCTCTTAGGATTTGCTGAGGACTATTGTAAGATCTTATTGAACTGTAAACATGAATTAATTTTATTACGTACAAAAAATGATGCAGATATTGTATATTCAACTGAAGCCACTGAAAAGCCCAAGATTATGATTCAAAATATTAGTTGGAGGATTCCACATATAACACTTTCGGATTTTGCTAAGTTAAATATAATTAAAATAATAGGTAGTGGAAATTCGCTTCCAATAGCATTTCGTAGCTGGGATTGCCACTATCATCCTCAACTTTCATCATCACAAAACCATATTTGGAATGTAAAACTATCTGCAAATAGGGAACGCCCCCGTTTTGTTTTAATCGCTTTTCAACAAAATAATAAATTTGAACATATAAATCTAAATAATATAAAAGTTCATTTGAATTCTGAGTCATATCCCTATGATGACTTAAATACTAAATTTGAATACCAAAGATATGCAATTTTATATGATATGTATGCTAAATTTCAACAAAGCTTTTATATGAAGGATCCTCATCCTCTGCTCTCAGCCCAAGAATTTAAGGAGAAAGCACCAATTATAGTTATTGATGTAAGCCATCAAAATGAAACAGTTACAACTGGACCAATCGATATTAAAATTGAATTTTCCCTGGATAAACCTGTTGCAAATAACACATCTGCATACTGTTTGCTGATACATGATCGTTTAATTGAATACTCACCTCTTACTGCTTCCGTCAGAAAAATTGTTTAAAATAAATATATACGCAAATTTTATGTTTACAAATCAAAATTTTATTTAAAAATTCTAATTTTAAACTTAAAACTAAAAAAAAAAAAAAAAATAAAATAAATAATAACAATATTATTGTAAAGATGAATATAAATACATAAATAAAAAATTTTCGATACACAAGCAAAGCATAATGCATAATTATTTCTTACTTATTTTTTAATAATCTAATTGCCTAAATATATCATCATCACTGTCAGAAAGCAAAATAGTATTTTCAATGTTACTATCTAAATTTATTGCTAAGAACATTTCATCATTTCCATCATTAAAACAATTTTCAATATCCATAAAATTATCGAATTTTAAATTAGAGTCAATATTCTCTTTTGAAGTTGATTCACCATCTATCATTTTATCATCTACATCATTACTTGAATCTTCTGTTAAATATTCCGCAATATCATGTAACTCAAAATCTTCTATTTTTAATCTAAAATGCCCCCAAGCATATGTGTGTATACCATCAACCCTTATATATCTTTTATCATCACTAGGGCTTAAAACTATTTTATTTATTTTCTGAGTATATATTTGGTGTTTATATGATCGAAAAGAATACATACTATCACAGTGGACATTTCTTGAAATTAAACATTTTTTATAATCTGCTAAAGTTATTCTTTCCAATGCCATTTTTTTAACACCTTTTGACTTTTTAATTTCCCATTCATTATCATTTTTAATAGAATACATTTTTGCTCTAAGACCTACAAACTCTTGCATAACAACACCACAGTTCTCATCCTTCATCATACCTAATGTTTTTTTGTTTACCAAGGGTAAACCAAATCTATTATTAGCTTGATAATCAGAAGTATCAAACCTTTCATTTACATCTTGGGAAATTTCGCTGTAGAAATCATCGGTTCTAATCGTGTAAATGAATGAATCTGTATCCATATAATTTAAACTAAGATTATTTTTAAATTTGGGTTTCATATAAGCATAATGGAAATCATACATTTTCCATTTAGATAGTTCAAGAATTGAAAATCCTAAGTACATTGGCTTATTATACTTGACGTTCATTCTTTTTAACTCAACAGCGAACATATCGTCACCAAAACGGGATAAACTGTGGAAGTTAAGTTGCGCAATTTGGGCTCTTGCTTCCTTGTGGTTTATTCTCTCTGATTCCCACTTTGTCACAATATATACATTTTTCCGTTTTTCTACATTCTCCATTGTCTTCCCATAAACAGCATTATTTAAAAGTTTGAAAAAATCTTTTTCAAAACTATTAGTTGCTTGCGTTCTATGAAAAGTATTCAAATCGATGAAAGTCTTTAGCCAAGGAGATTGTTGAAACTTTATCACTCTGTGAATTTTTCTTAAAATCATCCCGTTTGACAAACATTGCTTCAATACTCTATAATGTATTGAATAGAATGTTTTGTTTGTCAAATCTGCAATTAACTTTTTTTTTCATAAGCGGAACTAATTTGTTCTCTGGGCAGAAAGGTAAATCGTTGTGGAGGTCATGTAATTCATCTGGATAATCCAAATCGACTTCTAATATATAACCTTCAGACGAATCGTCTTCAAGAGAAGAAATGTTTAAGGAATCTATTTCGTCATTATTTAACCAAACAAATTCTGAAAACGGCAAATATTGTGACATTGCCCAACCATAAAGATTATTGGCATCTAAATACATCAGGTAATCTGATGGTTTCGCACTATCAAAATTATTCATATATTTATTATTGGCCTTTGTGTGTCTTAATGGACACTGAACAAGCCCACCTCTTACACTAGTTTTTATCATATTGTACATATCGACATCTACAATTAGTTCTAACCGAATTTTTGTTGTCTTCAGCATAGCGTCCCATGATAGTCCTGGAGCTGTATAATAGTGACACGGGTCTAGTCCATAAATATTTTTACAAATTTTTCTAAAATTTTCAAATATATCAGATAAAAGTAGCGTATCACTTTTTACATACAACTCCGTATATTCTAAGAGACTATTGCAGTTAAATGTTTCCCAAACATTTTGTGCGTGTCTATAGTCTTCTATGCTACATTCTGCATTTGACAAAATATTTTTAAACTCTTCCCGTGTAGGGAGCTTGTCTTCATAAAGCTTTGAAAATGAGTCTAAATATGAATAAGGGAATATTCCTTTTTTTCTGATTAAGTCAAACTCTTTATTGTCGGGAAAAAATTTTTTGATTATTTTAAAATCATTTGGATCAAGGTTTGATGATAATGCATCAATACTTGATGCCATAAACCTAAATGAATCTACAAATCGTAGCTCAAAACTATCATTTTCAATGGGAACCGTTTTAATTATAGATACATACTTCTCCTTATTGGTTGGTATTACATTTATAATACCCTCAACTTGACCAAGTTCTTTAATAAATAAATGACTGTCGTAGCAGGAAAAATTATGAAAAAACACTGGAATAAAACGTTTTATTTTATAGTTTATATTGCAGTGGTTATGGAGAGCAGCTCTGTAACGACCAGTCAAATGACAATGATCTCGAACTCTATCATCCTCCAAAACTTTCCCACAAACTTTACAGTCCTGAGCATTATTAAATTTTTCATTTTCATCATCTGTCATTTCTTTCATTGGCACAATTTTACTTATATATTTCCTAAAAATATCTTTGGCATCCTCTATTAAATCCCTTACAAATACTTGGGGGCTGTCTAATCCACTATAAGTAACTAACTTAGAGTAAGAATCATTATAGCTACACTTCACATAGTAGCTAAATGAGCAGGGGATATGTTTCTGCTCATTTACGGTCTTATTACTAATATTACAACTAACTTTTTCTAAAAGACATTCAAAATCTGCATAAACTACAAACGGAACTTCTAAATCATTTAAACTATTATTAAATTCTATGTACCTTTCATGTGGCTCAGGCATTGTAGTCACTATCTTCGAGCAACCGTCTTTGTGGCGAACTATCATCTGAGGATCATGGGAATATGATAGACATGACATACAAAAGTTTAAGGAGCCTTTGTGGTGACTGATTGATGATCGAAGAAACCTGAAAATATAAATTAAAAAATATGTAAGATAGATGTTGTATACGAAATAATAACAATAATATTAATGGAAATATAATTTCTTAGACTTACCTTGAAATATCCTTAATAAGAACATAGTGCCGTTTAGTAAAATCATCATTCTCTATTAGCATTAAGTTTATGTGAACTAAACGATATTCATCACATAACCGGTATGGACCAATTATTTGGTTTCCCTTTGCATCAAATCCAAATACATTGATACTAATATTACGATTTTGAGCCTCAAATACATTGATCTCCTTTAAGTCGACAGGAAATTTCATATTAGTGAAATTTAAATCAATATATTCCAATCGTATAATATTGCTCGATATATCTCCAATATTATATGCTGAGCACTTAGATGAATCCCTTTGATTGCTTGGATTCCTTAAAGCAGCTATAATCGACCACTTGAAGCAAAAAACATCGTCATTTTTTATATTTACACAGGCATTTAATTTACTCAGTTTATATGGCAAAGGAATAAAGCTTGATCCTCTTAGTATAGGGTGATGGTTAATGTTTATGTTAAGCAAACATATTTGGGTTAGTGCCCAACCACTGTCCCTTTCCTGGAACTCAGACATCTTAGTCTTTATTTCTGCCGCCTTCTCTGATAAAACTTCTCTGAGTATCTTTGACTGGTTAACGGATTTCATCTTTGTTACGTGCGACATCGTCTCCGTAACTGTAGAGTCTTCATAGTCTTTCATGTAAATGCATTGGAGCTCAAAATTAACCTTGAAATTAATTTGTTTCTTCAATGCTTCTTGTAATATTTGGAGCACTTCATCTTCAGCGACGTCAAAAAATTCTTCAACGAATATATTTTCATGGAAAGGATTAACATAGGTATATACTTCTATCCTTTCCATGAAGTCGCTGGAATTTAAAAAAACATTGTTACTAAACTGCGCAATGAATCCACTATTCTCCATATGTACTCTAGTACGAAGATGATGCCCCCAGTCAAGCCTTGCAATATTACATTTACACTTTGCACAGTAAATAATGTTTTCGTGCCTTCTTTTATGATTCTGAAAACCATTTAGAGTTTTCATGGTCTTTCCACACGTTGTACACTGAAAGTTATTATTATTATGTTTTTGCAAATGCATATCCATATGCCTTTTGAAAAATAGTCTCTTTTGGAATACTTTTTCACAGTATTCACACTTTAAAAGTTTACTTTTTACTTGCCGTAATCCTGAGGATGATGCTGATGTTGATGCTGCTGATGTTGATGCTGCTGATGTTGAAGCTGCTGATGTTGATGGTTCCATTTTTGATTTTGTTAGTTATTTAAATTTTTTAAGTTGAATTAAATTATTTAGAACTTTACACTTTGAGGACTTTCAAGCTATGAATAAATTTCATTAAGAAATTCATTATTTATACTAATTTTTAAAATATTTGCCACTAAGGATCGTGGGGGAAAAAATCTTGGGGATATTTATTTAAAGTAAAAGAAAAAAATAAAAAATATGCAAAAACCTACAAGAACCAAAATAATCTAGAAGTAATAACATCAATTTTAACTTTTTTTTTCAGCTATAAAAAAGACAAAAAAACATACCAAAGTTTGAAACAAATTAAAAGTTTACACGATTTAACGTAAACAATTGAATTGAAAAAAAAATCAATAAGGGCATTGGACCGATTCACTTAGAAACTAACATGAAGAAACTATTAATTGTAATATTATTTAGAACTTTACACTTTGAGGACTTTCAAGCTATGAATAAATTTCATTAAGAAATTCATTATTTATACTAATTTTTAAAATATTTGCCACTAAGGATCGTGGGGGAAAAAATCTTGGGGATATTTATTTAAAGTAAAAGAAAAAAATAAAAAATATGCAAAAACCTACAAGAACCAAAATAATCTAGAAGTAATAACATCAATTTTAACTTTTTTTTTCAGCTATAAAAAAGACAAAAAAACATACCAAAGTTTGAAACAAATTAAAAGTTTACACGATTTAACGTAAACAATTGAATTGAAAAAAAAAATCAATAAGGGCATTGGACCGATTCACTTAGAAACTAACATGAAGAAACTATTAATTGTAATATGAACCGTTAATGTGGAAGGCGACAAATATAAAACAGAGCATATATATATATATATTTTTTTTTTAACAGAATGGACGGACATATAACAAACAGATCGACGATCACATATCAAACTGTAAACCAAAATTATAATAATTAAAATAATCCAATGTAAACAATCATTGATAAATTGTTAAATTTTCAGTGGCAAAATTCAACAAACATATAGACATACTAACACACATTTACCACCACTCCAGCCTGCTAAAAAATTCATTAGAAAAAAAAGATATAACAAATAAATATAGAAACCACTCCAGCCTGTGAAAAAGTTTATTAGAAAAAAAAGATAGAACAAATAAATATAGAAACAATATAAAATCAAACAATCTTATGCACAAAATCAAATCAGCTTAAAGAACCAAATCAAACATTTAATCGATAAGTGTGCGTAGAAGCTTCACTCATTTTTTATGTTTTCATTTGGTATCCAACATAAATTGGTTTCAGTTTGAGCACCCATTAATTTTTGTAGTGGCTTTGTTTGATATCACACTCACAAATTTGGTTTCAGTTTGATCACGCATTGAATTTTGTTGTGCTTATGTTTGATATCACACACACAAATTGGGTTTCTATTTGTGTCCCCATTCAATTGTATAGATTTCTGTTTGATATCACACTTAATTTGGGGTTTCTATTTGTTACCCCATTCAATTGAATAGGTTTCTGTTTGATATCATACAAAATTTGAGGTTTCTGTTTGTTACCCCAATTATTTGGACGGTTTTCGATTGATATCATACAAAATTTGAAGTTTCTGTTTGTTACCCCAGTCATTTGAATGGATTTTCGTTTGATATCACACAAAATTGAGTTTCTGTTTGCGGCCCCAGTCATTTTGAAGGTTTCTGTTTGCGCACCCAGTCATTTCGATGGTTTCGGTTTGATACCCCAGTCATTTCGATGGTTTCTGTTTGATACCCCAGTCTTCATCTACTAGTAGTACTACTGACAATGTCATTAGTAAATCATTATAATTTCACTATTCGCATTTCCTGTAGGGTACTTTTATACGCACGCCTTACTTGCAAATAAAACTGTAAATTGTTGCCATATAATTGTTTTATTGCGACTTATTAACTCAAGAAAACTATTCACGATTAACGCACTATTTGCCACGCTTACAAATGTTTGTTAATAAAAAACAATAAATAGATAAATATTTCGCGAAAAATATTGATAGAAGAAAATAATGACAATTAAAACAAATAATTATTTGTTATTTTATACATTTAAACTATTTTTTTTATTACAAAAGTTTTCTATAGAAGCGCTACAACGCCTTGCATTTTTGCTATGACGTATAAACAGTGAATTAATTATTTACAAATATTTTTATTTGCTAATAGTGCGCATATAAACGTAGTATATATTAACGTTCTGAAATTTTATCGTATTATGAAAATTCATGCTACCGTTAATATACATATGAAATACAATTTTTTCCGTTTTATTAAAAAAAAATACAGAAAAAAATCTGATAATTTTTATTAAATTGTGTTCTATTAAAATATTTCAATTTAAATAAAGATGAGTTGCCTTTTTCCAGAATGCAGTAACACAAGACACTTTTGTAATGATTCTGGTGTAAAATTTCTTAACTTTCGGAAAAAGTGGCTTAGTTTATGCAAGATCAATGAGTCTGACTTACCAAAGATACCTTTGGTATGTTCATTACATTTTGGAAACGATGACATAGTCATACGAAAGAAGTATGTAAAATTAAATAAAGCATGCTTTCCCAGACAATATAAGGTAAAGTATTGTCTGAAATACTAAGTTTCTTTAATAAATACGAATGTTTGCAGTTCTCAAAATAAATTTGATAAACGCGATGAGTTTGACCAAGCAACTAATATACCTGCAATACTAGCCCCACCCGGTGTGCTTCGCTACCCCATTGTTGTGCAGATATAGGATTATCAATAATTACCTTGTATTGGCGCTCCTTATTCTAAGAGTAGCCCATGTCCTGCTGATATGGAAACATTAATAACGAATTTAAAGAGCCTTACTGTCATAGTTGTACAGATATAGGAAAATTTAAAACTACCTCGTATGGCGGTTCAGATATACACAGAAAACACTAATTTTTCACTTCAAATACCAAATTCCTTGAATCAAATGTAAATTTGTTCAATTTAGGTCCTATAAAGAAATTTGTAAATTCAAATGCAAAAATTTGTAATAATTTGTTTGAAAAACAATTCTGATTTTTTCAATAAAAAAATTGTTTCAATCAAAAAGTGCTTTAGAGAAATATAAAAAATAAATCAAAGAATTTCATAATTTTATCAGGTTGCCAACATTGGCGGTAGGTAAATGAAATGAAATAATAAGTCAAACAAAATTATTTATCAAACTAAATAGAGGCAATAATAAAGATTTAAAATCAGTTTCAAAAACACGTTTGTTTTAAAAAAAGCTATCATAATTTTTTCTGTGTAGAAAAATAAGAATTATGGGGGGTACGCGTTTCCACCCTTGTATACCACCAATATTTTGGTGGAAGTAGCATGTTGTTCTAAGAATAACATATATCGAATTTAAAGAGCCTTACTCTTATACATAGTTGTACAGCTATAGGAAAATTAAGAATTACCTCATTTTCCCCCTTGTATACCACCCATATTTTGTTGAAAGTTGCATGTTATTCCAAGAATAACACATATCGAATTTAAAGAGTCTTACTCTTATAGTTGTACAGATATCAGATATAGGAAAATTAATCATTACCTCGTATGGTGGGTCCCCTTTTCCCCCTCGTATACCACCAATATTTTGCTGAAATTTGTATGTTTGTGTTAGAATAACACATGCCGAATTCAAAGAGCCTTACTCTTATAGTTGTACGTATATGTATAAGAATTAGCTTGTATAGAGGGTACCCGTTTCCACCCTCGTATACCATTAATATGTAGCTGGAAGTTGCATGTTACTCTTATAGTTGTACAGTATATTGTATATTGTATAGTTGTATATATGAAAAATAAGAATTACTTCGTATGGGCGTACTCGTTTCCCCCTCGTATACCACCAATATTTTGTTGGAAGTTGCAGTTATCCTAACAATAACACATATCGAATTTAAAGAGCCTTACGGCCCTTTTCACAATGTACGATTAAGAGTTAACGGAAACTTCGTAATATAAAACTTGCCGTTAAAGTCCACGTTAACTCTTGATCATACATTGTGAAAAGGGGCGTTGCTCTTATAGTTGTACAGATATAGGAAAATTAAAAATGACCTCGAAAAAAAATTGCATATTTGTCGTCAATAAGATAGTTCCGAAATTTTACAACGATCGTTCGCACCGTTTGGCGTCATATAAGGAACATACAAACAAACAAACATAAAAACTCGGATTCATTTTTATATATAGAGATGTAGAAAGGTATTTAAAATACTAAAAACAAATTTCAATTTTATTTTAATACAGTGGTGGTGACATAATCAAAACAATGTCTCTAACCATTCCGGATTTCTCATTTTTATTAACGCTTTTGTAGATTCAACAATTTTATTGGTGAGACCGCTTAGTTGTCCGCCTGATAAACGTAATTCCTTGAGTTCTATTAAGTTTTATCAAGTTTTGTTACGAAAAATTATATTATTTGCTGATAATACCTTATTTTAGTTGGGCACATTATTAAAAACTTTGCAATTTTGAAATTTATGTAATATAATTGTCATTTGTTATTAAATTATTAAAATTATTAAATTAATAATAATTAAATTAATTACAAAAATTGCACATTTTGTAAAAAAATTCCAAATTATTAGTTCCTATTTTGTAAATGTGGCAAGGTTTTCATTTAATATTTCTAAAAAGCAAACTTCAAAAAGTAGCTTAAAAGTCAAACAGTTTTAAAATGAAATAACCTTGTGTTTTTATATCATGCTTAAAACTACCAGAATAAAAATAATGTAATATTTTCGCACTGACTGAGTTTCTCAAAAAATTCATGACTCATAAAAAATAGCACACAAATCGACAATGTCGCCAAATCGAAAATTAAGATGCCAAACGAGTTTTAAAATCGCCACGCTTAGCGAGAAATCGCCACATCTGACAAGCCAGGTTGGTGAGAAAAGATGGGCTTAGGCTGGTTCAATGTCAATATTCAGAGAATAACAGAAATGTTTGAAACTAAATAATGAAACAGAACTAAGTCTGCAACTTTAGGCAAAAAAGCTGCCAAATAAACAGACCCAAAACTAAATCGACGGCATTAGCTTCAAAATTCTCTCATATTGCGGTTTACTTTTTTTGTTCTTATATTTCGTATGAAGAATGTATGAACGGCAACATTGTTAAGAGAATGAGTGGCTAAAAGTGAGAGCATGAGAAAAAACGTTTTCAAAATAAAATAAATTATATCTCATGACTGCTTTTTACGGCGTATGATTAATGTCAATTTGTATGGAAGAACCAGTGATGGGAACTTAGCGCTTTTCCCGTCAAATCTAGAGATTTTGAAACCTCTTTAGCGGGTAAAAAAGCGTTTTAGCTATTAGCGGGAAATATAGCGATTTTTTCTAGAAGGCGATTTCATACATAATCCTGTTTTTACGTGGCCATTTCAAAGAAATTTTGATATACTAATACTATTGATAACAATAAGTCATATTTGAAGTCGTATCTTCTTTTTAACATAGACAGAATTTGATATGTATGCATACCATGATCATGCGTACGTGCTGTTTAAAAATAAAAGTGTTGACGTAAATGGCCTGAAATAACGTTTTATTTGAAAAAAAACATCCAACAAAAACAATTTTATATTTCTTAATAAAATCATATATACATAAGTCGTTTCATAGTTTTAGAGGATCAGGCTGATTTTTTTAAACGTGCTTTCGCACCAAATACTTTGATTATTGTTAAAAGATTTTTCTATACGTACATAGTGTGTAAAACTGGGAGCAGGTGTATTTTCTTAAGCTCATGGATATTGTTGGCAACATGGATCTTACATGATAAGAAAGCCGATAAAGGATTTTCTTAAATATTCTGGCGATTTTGATGATTGATTTATGACGACATACTGAATTATGTACTGGAAACTTATGGCATTTCGTTTAAAATTTCTATCAGAATCATTTGCGACTCCAAAATAAAGTATGGATCCTTATAGGTAAGTGCGTCGATTTGATGATAAACACATACTTAAAATGTAATATTAACCGAATATGTATGTAACTATCGTCTCTTTTCTGTAAACCGAATCCGAGTAAATTTCTCGTTTTCCAAAAATAAATAATGCCCTCATTAATGTATTATAAATCGTATATAGTAAATTAATTTTAGATATTATATTTTGAGCTCTAAAATATATGAAACTGCGAAAAAGTCTGAAAAAAATTTGCTATTAGTGGATTTAATTTCTCTAAATCGAGCGTTTTTAGATCAATTCTGTTTACAGAACAGGCAGATATAATGCTATTAAATAGATTTAGGCCCTAATTATGTAAATCACCTTACCAAAGTGAAATTTATATAGAGAACAAACACAAAATTTCAAATATTTTATAAATTTCTTTTATTTTTCCTACAAATTTTAAACTTTTTGGAAGGCAAAGCAACGTTTGTTTTACTTTCTATGCATATGTTTGGTAAAAAATTTGTATGAAAAACAAAAACAAACTTTAAAATTTTTCAAATTTATTTTTCATATTCAACATTACTTTTTATGTTCATAAAAAAATATGCAGATTTGTTAAAAATGCATTGTATTGCATTGTGCTACGTGTTCCCATATGGTTAACATAATAAAGCAATAAGCAATATTGCTATGGTTTTTCTGCCGACGTTATTGCTCTATTGCTTAGATATTTATTGCTAGTCGAGACGGGGGTAAATTTCACTTCGGTGATGTGATTTACACAATTAGGGACTTAAATTTTTTTAAATAATAACCACTTTATATATAAATCCAACGTTTTATTAGGATTTATGTTTATATGTTGAAATAAAGTTTTGAAAAAGGTTTCAGTCTCCAAATGTAGCGATTTATCGCTAAACTTTTAGTCTTGCCCGTAATCTAGCTATTTTCTAGCGATTTCTAACCCAAATTTGGCGGGTTTTGAAGAAAAAAAGTTCCCATCACTGGGAAGAACTCGTCTAGCCCCAGTTCAGTTTCATCATTATCTCATGAGCAGCGGTGTCAGAATGACGATTTTGCAGATTTTTTCCCCAAAATGAAGATTTTTTTAGATATAGTTGCTATACACCTATTGTTCTCACACGCCTTGCTTAAATTTATTAATATTAATTATATTAATATTAATTATAATAATAAATTTTGAAAACGTTACTGTGGAAGACTTTTGGCACACAATCTCAAAAATCACAAAAATCTTTTATTACAAATATCTTTTATTACGAAAATCGGTTAGTCATATGATAATACGTCATTTTATTATGAAAGAATCCATGTTTGGTTATTTCTTTAACAGAATTTAATAACCAAGCATGGGTTTTTTCATAATCAAATTACGTATTGTCATATGACCTACAGATTTTCGTAATAAAAGGTCTTTGCGAAAAAAAATGACAAAAGGCCTTTCTGCAAATGTAGAACGGATATTTTCAAAATTAAATTGAAATAAAACGCAATACAGACACAGATTACAGAACACCTTATTATTTGTGATACAGAATTTAGACGAAGACTTTTTAGCTTAATTTGTTTAAAGTTTATGGTCAAACGGGGTATAAATACGATTAGCGGGATACCAGCACCAAAGAAATTTACTTTCTTTAGCAATATCTTTTTGACTGGTTACTCGCTTAAACGTATTTCAACCACGTTGAACCATCAACTCTAAAAAATCAATCTAAAGTCTTCGTCTAATGCCCATAATATGAAATAGATATCTCTTCGTGCATAGTTAAAATATTTGACTATTTTAACTAATAGGTAAGAATTATAAACAAATGTTAATTTACCGCCTACGTTAAGCTATCTAATGGGTAATTTACGCCTTAGATATCTATTTGTTAAAATTACGGCCATAAGTCCCGTATTAGTTAACAAATGTTCGTACTATAATTTAAAAATTGATTCTAATACTTTAAAAAATCTGAAACTTTCACAGTATTTAAAAATATGTGAATTATTCAAGAAACCTGAATTACTTTTTTATTACACGTAATAATAATTTTAAAAAATTGAAGATGTTTTGTTTAAATTAAGATTTTTTATTCGAAGAATGAAGATTTTTCTGCGAAAATTTCTGGCACCACTGCTCATGAGTCATGACTGTTTTTTACGGCGTATGATTACTGTCAATTTGTATGGAAAAACTCGGCTAGCCTCAGTTCTGTTTCATCATTAACCATTTTCGATAAAAGTTAAAAGAGAAAAATGAGCAAGAGCTTGATTTTATTGAAAATTATACCGGTTTAATCAAAACACACATACCCATAAACAAATGTACATACATGTGCTTGTTAATGAATTACGACTGTTTTGTGGATTACTCATCCGTGAGGGAACCATACGACTACGCTCGTAAATAAACGGTATCGTTGGTAAATTACACAAAATTTGTAAGAGAAATTAATTAAACAATAGCAATAAATAATAACGATATTGCCAACAAAGTTTGTTAAATTGCACAGTGAATTCGTTGATTGAGTTGGCTCTTCAGTTGCGACTAAAGCTCCCAAGGCAAACGGTCGTTTATAGAATGTAAGCATACTGACAGATCAGTATATTTTACGCGATTCATGGGTTGGGTTGTTTTAGAACGTTAATAACGATATTGTCTCTAAAAAGAAATTATTTAATCATATACATAGATGCAATAGATATATAAAATATTTATAAAAAGTGTTCAATTATTATAAAAGTGTGTTTTAAGTGCGAAGTAATTGAGTGATTTTTATCACAAATCGTTTCAAAGAAAATGTCAACAACAGCACATATTATTAATGCATTGTGCATAATTGTGAATTTTAGTCAGTGTACACATTGTTACAATTTATCCCCAAAGCCTAACGCCGTCATAAAGGATCCTCAACTCTCAACTTCCATGCCAAAATATGAGTCTTCTTATTTTGGTTTCAGTTTAAATCTAAGAAATAAAAGGTGAGTTTCTATCATTGAAACAATGTGTCATATTTTAATTTAAACTAAACTTTTATATAATATAAGTTGGGCATAAGTATGTGTATAAATAAGTGATTCATCATTAAGTAAAGACTGAAAATCATTTTTTTCCTTTTGTTTAAAATTGATTATCAACTCTTGATTCATATTTATTACTTTTCTAGCATAACTTTTTAGTTTTTGTACAAATGAAGTCATTCATACTAAAAGTAAAAATATTTTTTATCTGTGCAAGCACATACATATTATGTATAAATTTATTCAAGATAATAAATTCGTAAAATGTTAAAGTGCTCACTCATACACACTTCAGTTCAGCTAAAATGCTAAAAGAAATATTTATATAATAAACATTAAAATGAATTTTTAGTCATACTTAATGTACATTTAAATATCTATATGTATCTATGTACTTACGTACATACATACCTATTTACAATGTTCATACTAAAAGGTATAGAATAAGAAAGAGCATATTTGAACTTATCATATTAGTTCAACTTCAATATCGCCTTTGAATGAACGATGTATTTATTACATTCGATAATGTTTTCCATTTGATTTCAGTCAATGTTTGATAAAGAAAGAAGGCTTTTTCAGTTGGTGAAAAAGCCTTCTTTCTTTAATTATTTTGTTTTGCGCTTTATGATATTAAACGAAAATTTAACTGACTCAATTGGGGAGTGAATTTTCAAAAGGGCTTATTTCCATGTTAAGCAAAATGTCAGTAATGAGAAAAAACGTTTAAGAACTGTTTGCAGTAACTTATTTTTTTAATTTCTCCAGTGTTATAATGTGTTGACCTCGTATTCTGATCAGCTTAAAGAATTTATTTATTTTATTTATTTTTTATTGGAAATGTGTCGGTTATTGTAATGTTTCGCGGCTATTTAAGTCTATGATTATCACACATAGTTGATAAGGTTGAGCGAGGGTTTGGACGCATGCCGTAGGCGATATAAGTAAGAACATTGAGCGCCTATAGAAAATATATTTTTGTATCACACTCTAACAATTAGGTTTAAATGTGTCCTTTTGTACTACAGTGCTTTTTACCCACGGACATATATCTTCTTTGTAATGGATTTTGATATAGAAGATGATGTTAAGCATGACAAACACGATGGCATTCTTAGGTTTGAAATTAGTCCTTTTCATATATCACTCCTCACCCTGCGGAAAATTTGGTGACAATTGATCCAAAAGTACTCGTCCTATGACTTGAGAAAATGAGACTGGTACCAAAAATAAGGAGTAGTGAATGATGAAAAAAGACATATTGTGTAAATGGTCACATATTAACCATTTTCAGACAATTTAGTTGGTATTCCGGCTAGTATTGAAGAAAACGGCACTGAAGAAATTCGATGCACCGGGATCTAAGGCCTATCACATAGTATCTATAAAATATTATTTGCCTCACTTCAATGACACTGCCATGCCACTCAGGAACCTGTTTCGTAAATATTAACTCCAGCTTAACTGGTATTTATAACATTGAAATATAAACTCCCCTGTGGTCGAGTGGGTAGTGTACTAGCCTGTCATGCCGAAGGTTGTTGGTTCGAATCCCATAAAAGACACCGCTTAAAAATAAAATACTATTTCTAGTTGGATTTGTAGAAATAAAAAAATAAATTAATCGATAATTACAGCTGAATTTTGGAATAATATTGATATATAATCTATATTATTCGACACCGATTAGGACTCGATAAGATAGTTCAGAGACAAGTTACAAGGTGCATACAAAGTATGAATTAACCCCATCCTAGGCCATCCCCATCTAAAAGTGGCTGGTCCGCTTCATAGGAAGTGTTAGAACTCGGACTGGTCCCTACCACCTGGGGACCGGTCACGTGACTTGTTTTGTGTCAGTTCCATATACCGTAGGGCAATTACACAGTGCAACTAGAGATGCCAAACGGGGAATCCCGGTTGCCAGAATTTTTAAATTTTGATCCCCGGGGTTTTCGGTATTTCTGAATCCCGTTTTTTACAAATAATAAATATTTTAAAGTTAGCTTGTAAATAAAATATTATCTGAAATGTCATGTTAAAGAATGTTAAGTCGAAAAAAGTTCAAAACATTAATATATAGGTTTTTACTCTAAAATTTTTTACAAATCAAACTCAATTTCTTTCAAAGCAAATACAAGTTTATTCCAAACAAATTAAATTATTTTCAGCACAAATTAAACTTTTTGCAAGTCATTATCTTTCATTTCAAATGATTTTTTTTCATTTTACATTAAATTTGTTTAACTTCAAATTCAATTATTTTTTAATTTAACGAAAAATAATTAAAAATTCATGTTTCTTTTTACATTATTCAATTTAGAATAACTATATTATTACAAGCAATAAAAATATTCATTGCAACGGCTCTCCAGATGCAGCTAATGACAAATTCATGGCCATATCCACACAATAATTGCTGCAATCTGAAGGTGTTACAGATTCCATCGATTGTTTAATTACATTGTGTTCAAACTTTTTTTCTGATATTGATATTATATGAATTTTGGGCAAGGAATCGAATGGAGTTCACCGTTTTGTCAGATTGTCTCGAGTTTTCAAGATATTAATATTTTAATTTTTCTCTTTGGATGCCCTATTTTATTGGTTAAATCACGATCTCATATGCTAATTATGCGAACAGAAACCGTTACGTATTTACATTATATTGTATTAGATACAACAAAACAATTTATTATACATTTTATTATTTTTTCAACTATTTTCGACGTTATTTTTTAAAATTTTGCTCACTTTCTTTCTAACTGAAGTTTTTCCCCAAATTATGTTAATTGCAAAATAAATTATCACATTTCGTCAAATAGCCATTCCAGATATCTTGGTCTAGGTCTTTCCAGGTTTGTATTAGTTTATTTTATACTCGAGTATCGAATATTTCATATTGGAACATATTCTATTCGAATATTTTATATATATAAAGCAGTGACGATATCTTTTGTCATTAACTTGATTTTGAGTAAACATTTCAGTAACGAGGTATCATCTGAGCTTGATAGCACATTCAGTGGCATTGTGTGTCCTTCAAATATGCCATCTTCCAGGACTTCGGTGCCTGCATCTTCATATTGGGATACCTTATGACTGCACGAAAAAATTTCTGTAAGCAATACATCCAGTTTTTTTCCCTTATATCGTTCTTCCATTGACATGGTGACCTGATGGAATCGCTCTCCTTATTCGTCCGATTCGGTGAGTAATTGGTGTAAGAACTAATTAAAGTGCTGATGCAGAAAATGCATTGATTTTATGAAAGTAATTGAGCATTATTTTCACCAATTTCTCTGCTTCGTCTGAGTGTTGTCAACATTTAGATTTCAAAAAGCACTGAAACAAGTAAATAAACGAGTAATTCTTGGAAAAAAGCACTAAATTTTAATTTTTTAGTTTTATTTAAAAAAAATTTTTTATATACTTGACTATTCTGTAAATCGAGCAGATTTAATACGAATTAATTAATAAAAATTAAATCCACTAAAATAAAAACTTTTTGTAGTTTTCTATTTTTAGCCCCCGACCAAAAAAATGGTTTTATAAGTTTGAAGTGTGGGTCTGTGTATCTGTGTGTCTGTACGACTCCACGTACAGACCAAACGGCTGGCCGATTTTGATTTTTCTGTTTGAAAGGTGACTTGATCGATAGTGTTCTTAGCTATGTTTGAAGAACATCGGTCCAGCGCTTAGAAGATATCACATCTTTTCTACATGTATCCTGTTGAATCTGTGTCTTTGACACCGTAGCTCCCAAACAGCTAGATCGATTTTTACTTTAGTAAATTTTGTTTCAAGGGTGACTTGATCCAAAATCTTCTAACCTATGTTTAAAGAAAATTGGTCCAGTCGTTTTGAAGTTATCATCTATTTTCTTCGGGGGTTTTTAAAATTCTTATTTTCATGTTGTTTAGAGCTTAATATATCTATCATATCCGATATTAATTGATTATAAGGATCATCAAAGTTATTGCTACATGTTTTTCATAGAAATTATCGGGTTATCATAAAAAAACTGTAACTTTTGAATCTATACTCATCGCAAATTAAAACTTTGTACAATAAAGACCTTACAGTTGTACTCTGTAAAAAATAAAGAAAATTACAAATACCTTATCCAGTTTATTTTGGCATTTTATAGGATCTTGTAGCGGGAAGTTGTTCAATCTTGAATATGACGAACATTTCTCAAAAAATGGCAGAGATGCCCAAGTTTAGACGGCTATAAAAAGAAACCATAAAAAGTATCGGAATAGTAAGAGTAGAATTTACATATGTATATTAGGGTAATGACTATTTTTTGGCGACTTCCTCCAGTTCCAAAATCGTGTTGGGGATGTAAAATAAGTAAATTGTTTCGCGATTGTGCAAAAAGTTCACGCACCAAATGCATTGAAGTTTTGTATACACAATTTTTTGTTTTATCAAAAAAAAAAAAAGATATTTTATTCGACATAACTAAATATTTGTGTTTTTTATATAATCGTACTTACAAAATCGCTACCCGCCATTTTGAGTAAAAAAATAATTATAAAATGTGTCTTCTTTAATAAAAAAAACGTATATACAAAACTTCAATGTGTGAACTTTTCTCATGATCGCGAAAAATTTTGATCGCAGTTCTTATTATTTTTCCGTGCCCTACACGATTTTGGAACTGGAGCTTGCATATTTCCAAAAAATTCAAAAAGTAACACCCTAATGTATAAGTATGTGAAATTTCGTTGAAAACTGATAGTTTTTGAAATCTGAAGTGCAAAGCAAACGAAATACGTACGAGAATTCTTTTTTTATGGGTTTTGACGCTTTTAAAAGATAAAATATGAAGCACCACTAATTGCTCGAATCCACTTCTTTTCATTTTTCTGCATTACTGCAAAAACATGTTCAAGAAATAGTTGCATTAACAAAGAACTTTACACTTGAAACAAAATTTTTAGATCAAGAAATTAATTTTTGAATTTTATGTTTTGTGCCACCGTCACAAAATAAAAGCACCAAAAATGAGATTAAAAAAGCACCGAGCACTAACTCTAAAAACTAAAAACGCTGCGAAAAGCACTGAGTTGACAACGCTGATTCCAGGCTTTTCGGTGGTTGTTTGTCAGCACGTTCGTGAATCTTCCGCTTTTCGTTAATTTTCTTATCATGGTGTAATAAGTATACATGTGACCGCATAACTGCACGTCTCCACGCGCAATATTTATTTCCGAACATAAGAAATAACGTCGGCAGAATAACAGCACAAATATGTTCATGTACAGGCTTATGTTCTGAGCTATAGAGCACGTATTGTGGTATTGGACATAAATTGAAAAAATTCACTGTGAATGGATCGATGTTTTTTGTCTTTATTTTAGTTTATTTAATTTTGTTTAAAACTATTTTACTTTAATTTGCTTTATTTTATTTAAAAAATAATGTATTTTCACCACTGCTACAAGTTTCTTTTGTTTAATTCACGCAAACAACAAATGCCGATAAAATTTGACAGCTTATGTTCAACGTTATTTCTTGAACATAAGTTTGAACAATTATGTCGCAATTTATTTGCAAATAAATGTTTCTGCGGTCCACACGTGAACATATGATGTTGGAAATAGAATTTGACAGATGAGAACATAATTATTTCCAAGTTTATTGCTCGTGGAGACCCCCAGTAAGGGAAATAAATACAACAATACAATAACAAAAAAATAGATGATGCTTGTCAAAAATATATACGAGCAGAGCAAAAAATAATCAGCTGACGTTATGCTGCCACCTGTATACTTATTTCACCATGTTTCTTATATTTGGCTCATTGAGAACACCTGTTGAGAGGAAAAAAGCGTTTGCGTAAAATTAATTGCGATGGGAATAGAGTGAAGTTAACAAACACAGATGTGGATATATTTAAATAGGCAACAATACCATTTTTAAGTTTGTCATTGCTGAGTTTAGAAAGTTGTTTTTCACACAGTCAAAAACTTCCTTATACCTTTGACGGCTATTTCGATGAATTTCTTCCAATTTCCAATTTTATATGCAGTGGCAATATATTATCGATATTCTTTATTAAACCGTTTTTGGCTTTGGAGAGTTCTTTTTCTTCAGTCATTACACTGATAGTTATCTACTTTGCTTCGCGAATCCCAATCACAATGGGAACAAAAGAATGTCGGAAAACAACACCTTGCAGTATGTTCACAACTTGCAGGTCACAGAGAATCTTTCATTTATGTTCATTATATTTGATTTTCTTCAATATATTGTCCAATGTTCTTAAGATTCCTTCATATATGTGCTCAATGCAAATGCCCGTCGCCAGCGTTACATTCCATTCCCGATTTATTCACTAAATCTTTCATGTTATTGCAGTAAGTGAACGTATTTTTATCTTCAACGGTATATAAATGCTGAAATTTGGCTTGGCGTTAACGGTATGCCGGGGAGCTAACGTCCTGCTGTGTGAGTTTTCTGCGCTACAAAAATGAGGTCAAAACTTCGGAATTCCGTTGCAATAATAACAACTTAGCCACAATGTACTCCATTTCGTGTTGTGTTGGCGGTTTTTGTTCATCATATTATTCTTCGAGTACCCATGCAGACATAATCTCAGGACTCAGAGGCTTAGGTGGTTCGACACTATCAGAGCGTAGCACTGGCAGTGAGGCAGTAAAAGCTGCAACATGTCCTTTTGTTATCAACTTTCCCTTATTTATTTGAACAGCATAATTAATGCATGCGTAGCACCTGGTTTCAAAATGCAAGTGTCCTCGTCGTCGATGAAACTAATTCAAAACAGTGCTACATATAACAATTACTGCACAGTATCCAGCTCATCGAAATATTGCGTATATACAAACTCAAATTCCGGCTTTAACAAATTTGTTTGATCCTTCTTTCCAACTTTTGGCACTATATGACCACAATCGTAACAAAATTCATATATTTTTGAGCAATTGTTATTTCTCATAGTGAAGCATTTAATGTTTCTACTGTTCAATTGCTATTTACTCAAAACAATGCACGTTGGGGAAGAACAGGTCGAAAATTGCGCTTAATTCAGGTAAGAGCCAAACCGCGTTTTTGCCATTTTATCTGAATTAAATAGTTGCCAGCAGATAAAAGAATAACTTTTTGAATTATAAAATTTGCTTATGGCGCATTTAACTGTTTTTCCATTAGGCCGTCTCTCTCATGTTAGACTTACGCTTCAAGCATATGTCGACATTTGGAAGATAATTATACAAATTTTGTCATATGAGCTTAATTTGTCTCGAAAATTTTACTAAATTTGGTTGGAACCATATCATTATTTCACTTGGCTCCCATACAAACTGCTACCCGGAATATGACCTTCACTGTAGTAAATTTATTAATTATATGCTCATCTGAACTAAATGTTGGATAATAATGTCCCCATAGCCAGTAGCCATAATAAATTATGGACCCATGCATACTATACTACATGCGGATCCACGGGAAGCGATATTCCCCATCTACTAAAACGGATAAAATATAGCTATTGTTATTGAGTTTCTCAAAAAAGTTTTACAAAATGGTATGTATGATTCATTTAAAAGTTTTCAGCCCCTCGAATCTTTTTATTTGAATATATTTTGCCGAATATTCGAATAACTTTTTTAAACTACTTTTTATAAAAATAAGTTTACATTTACGAATATAAAATATCGTTTTAAATTATTTACTTTTTTAAGTTGTTAACAATATTATGTATTAATAAAGTTGGTTTTATACTATCTGTGTTTTGCATCTGAATTGTAAAATTTCCCACAGCAAAAGCAATACACACGGCATGTATTGAAACATTGGCATCTGAAAGTCAGGTGACAAAATATTCAATTAAAGCGTATTCTATTTTCTGAATCCAAATTGATTATTAGGCTAAGGATCGTAACGTTATATTCAGAAAGAATTGGGCATGATTAATATTCCAAGGAACAAGGGAAAAATTAACATCAACTTAATTTTTCAACGTACACAGCAGAACAGAGTAGCGCCACTTTCGGAAGCCGCTACACTTCCATCGTCAGTGCTCACTTGTATTTGCTTATCACCACTTGTCAGGTGGCTCTGTTGAATGTGATTTTAATTCTTATATATACAACTATTATATATATTCTATTTTCGTCTGACATCAGCTGTGTTGAATTAATAAGTATGTGTTGGCATCACTTAGAGGTTATGTCCGATATGATTATACATGCACGTGTGAAAGCGAAAATTAAAAATCGTCTGTAAACGGACAATTTTGACAGACATACAAAATTACATGTGGGTCGCAAAACTGACAAGTCAGATGTAAAACACAGATAGTCTAAAATCACCTTAAGTAAGCAAATTACACCCAATCATAAATACTTGTGTAAGGGGTTATTGAGATATTACGTAACTCTGTTAAAGATCTTAGTCCGGAAGTATTGTTTTGTTAGTCTGGAAAATTGTTTTAGAAAAGTATTCTACGGCTTACAAATGTTAAGGATCAACAGCTTCTCCAGTCTTGCACCATTTTCGTAAGGTACACAATATACAAATTTAAAATATGTAAAGAAAAGTTATCTTAACTCAATCGAAGAAATAATATGTAGGAAGGAGTTAGGCTGAAGATGGAATGTCTGTTAAATCCTTTAAAAAGTCGAAACTACCATAGAGGAAAGAGAATCTGGCACAAGACAAGTCACGTGACTGGTTCCCAAGCACTAGCAACCGGTTCGAGTTCAGGAACTTTAATGAAAGGGACCGGAAGCTTTTAAATTGCGTTGTCATTGTGGGGGTTATTTGACATAATTAATATATTCAGTGATAGGTTCTAGACCCAAACTTAAGGTACTTGTATTGTGTTGGTTTCTATAATACTAGTTAAATTAGTGTACTTTAAACAAATATAAATTTGATTTGAAAAAAATCTGCTTTGCTAAAATTTTTGTTATAAGTTCTTGATAGAATATGGGCATTTCCATGTCATCGTACGTGACATTTGCACGCCTGCAAAGTGGAATAGATTTTGCAAAAATAGGAGTATGTAACTGAAAAAAATTTTGCCGTTATGTTCCATTCAGATGGTACTATATGTGCAAAATACGTATCACTTTTGAAACCCCGTTATCGAAAATATCGATAGAAATAAGGGCATATGACATAAAACGGAAGTGATATTGAGGTGCATGTTGAAATATGCGAAAATCTGCGAATTGTGGAAAGCTATTTTTTCTTTAAATTTTACATTAAGCCAAATATTTTTTTTTTACAATGCATAGTTTTTAAATAAAAATTTTTGGAGGCTTTTATAATAGTTGTGTTCGATTACCTACTACAATTTACTACATTTACCATATCTTACTACTTTTACTCCAAAAGCGTTCGAGTACACATAAAAACAGTAAAATTAGTAACGTATTTAAGTGAAAAATAGTTTCTCTTTTACTACAAATTTACTACAATGTGTTGTGAAAATGCTTTGTTTGTTTACTATTTTGTAGTAAATGTAGTAAAAGAGAGACTTTTAAAATGGCACATGAAAAAGAAAATATTAAAATATAAAAAAACAGAAAATGTGTAAATGTAGTAAAATTGCTCATGGAAATACTGTTCAAAATAATAGCTGCAAGTAATATATTTTATTGTATAACGACGAAAATTCTTTTTACTTCAAAATTCTGTAAACTAAAATTCTGAATCACACATTACTTCCCCATAAAACAATGATTTTTTATTTCGTTGTTTTTTTTTAAATAACGTGCTGAAAATGATTGAATTTTTATTTAAAATTATTAAATTATTAAAATTATTGAATTTTTATAGTCACCCCTGTTTAAAACTACTTTACTAGCCGTTTCATCAGCTTTTCCAGCATTTAGTACCAAAGTGGACATTAAAACAGCTCCAAATCACGATGAGAACACGAGCTTTAGATCAAGAACTCAGGGAGCAAATTACAACATTCGATATCGATTGAAATTTACATTTAAATTGTATTGGAATTTCCATTGATATTGAATGCCGTAATTTGCACCCAGAAATCATAGATTACCGAGAAAGCGTCAATAAAAACTTAAACATGTATTGCTTCGGTCTCTATTTAATGTATTTCAAGGAACTACAATATGTAAAATGTATAAATTATTTTGGGCACATAGTGAACAAATACATTTTTTTCTAAAAAGGAAAAAATATTTTTTTTTGTATCTATAATTTTAAACGTTTTTGTATTTTAGTTTAACTATGTTTTATATTTTCTCATATTGCACGCCTCATTATCATATATTGCACTTGTAAAATATATATACACACACATATTAAGAAAAAATACTATTTTTAACACTCAATTTCATTTTTATTATTTAAACTAATTAAAAAACTGTTTAAAAAAGTTCTGTCTTGGACGTCCGTTTGTCTGTATGTAACGATCCTGTATGTGGTCACGATAACGACCGAAAGACTTCACTAATCGAGTCATTTTTTTCTTTTTACGCATCAGTATAATTAGGAATAGAAGCCTATTTAATTTCACGGTCTAATTGAGATTATGAGATGTGCACTTTTGGATTTTCCAAACAATTTTTTTTACCCATCTGGGATACGAATCTGTGCTCGTTCAGATTTAAAGACAAGAACTTTACCCACTCAGCTATTGTTGACTTATAAGTTTAAGCGACAAAAATTTGTTTTCATATACAAACACACGTTGACTTAAAAAAGTGTTTGTCTACTTATTTTATTAATACATATCACCAAATTAGAACTGCTTTCAGATAATGAGAAAAATACGTAATAATTTTATTAAGAACTAAGTAGTAGTTCTAATTTAAATCATAGTAATGAGATAAATAAGTACCACTCATTACTTTTGCGTGGGCACTCGCATATTTATAATTAAAAAGTTATTTTTTTGGGAATTATTAAATTCCATTAATTTTAATTTTTAACGTGCTTTTTCCCAAATTTGCATTAGCCCCAATGAAATGGCCATATGAACTAGCTAATACCCCTCCATAATCAATTTCAATGTATTTTAATACAAATTTTATATTTTACTTAAAAAGCAAAATATTAATTTGGGAAAAAGCACGTTAAAAATTAAAAAAAATTTTTTTTGAAAATCAGTTCACAAATGACAGGATTCAGCATGGACGGGAGCAAATTTCCCCATTCATTTCCAAAAAAATTACAGAATAAAACTGCAGGCAAATCCTTAAAAAAAATAGATAAATATAAATCAGTTTACATATGACACCGTTAATAATGGAGGGTGGAAATTTCACCACCGATTTTCGAAAACAAATTATGGGACTACGCTTCAGGCAAACCATTTTAAACAAAAAATGAATTTTGAAAATCGGTTCACAGATGACAGATTTTTACACGGGGCGAGCAAATTTCCTCACCGATTTTCTAAAAAAATTATGGAACTAAGCCGCAAGCAAACCCTTTAAAATCAAAAAATAATTTTAAAAATCGGTTGATAAATGATAGAGTTATGCGTGGGGGACGACACTTCCCCCATCCCCTCTCACAACTTGTTCGAAAAAATATGGGACCGAAGTGCAAGCAAAACTTTTCAAACGAAAAATGAATTTTGAAAATCGGTTCACAAATGACATAGTTAAGCATCGATTTTAGGAAAAATATAACAGAATAAAATTGCGGGGCAAAGCCTTTTAAACCAAAAAAGAAATTTGGTTCACAAATCACTAGGGTATTCATTGGGTTAACCGTTAATCGGTTAATTGCTACCTGATTAACTGACCGGTTAATTTAAAATTGGATATTTTCGATTAACGGTTAAACCGGTTAATTTCAGCCGATTAACCGACGTAAACAATTTTTTCGTATTTTATTGTATTATAAAGTATTTTTTTGTGTTTAATTATTTGTTTCGTCGCATATACAAAATGTATGTCTTTGGAAATTATTTTTCATACAAACAAATAAGTGTGTTCAGTGATTTGAACTTAAGTAAACCATTGAAATCTTTAGATGTGGCTATAAAAAGTTTAGTAAAGGCTCTGCTACTCTAAATGAACTTGAGGGAATTATGTATAAAGTTTTTGTTTAATAGTTTTATAAAATCTCATAATACTGTTGCCAACGATTTAATTTAAGAGAGATTAGATTTAAGGAGAGACGAATTCATTAATTCATGAATTATATGATGGCCTTACAACAGAAGAAAATAACGATAGTAATACAAGAAATGTTTTAACGGAATTAACCGAAACAATTAGAAGTGTTAGGAATTTAAAAAAAAAATTAAAACAGGACACTAATAGCATAATGGAAAATTTTAGAGAAATCCAGGAAAAGGACTGAGAAACTAGATGTTCTGTATTATGGATAGCTTTCGATTTCTTCGATATCTACATTAAATGAAATTCCAAGTCTTATCAAAACTAAAGAAGTTATTTTTCTGAAAGATTGTTTTAGAATTTCTCCTTAAACTATTGAAATAACTGATAGAATGATCTCACAAACTTGGTAATTTTTTAAAGAATAAGATTAGGATTTTTTGCTTGATTAAGTACAAGAATTGTTATATTATTGTTTTTTTACTAATAAATTGAACATAATAGATTATTTATGCAATTTTATTTGTTGAAATTACTTGATTTGTGAAAAACGTCAATAATCGGATAACCGGTTAATACCCCAATTAACCGATTACTAACCGATTAAGCCAAAACCTCGATTAATTAATCGAGCGATTAACTTAAAGCAGAAACCCGATTAAATGAATACCCTACATATGACAGAGATAAGCATAGTCACCACCGATTTTGTAAAAAAAATGTGGAACTTAACTGCAAGCAAACCCTTTCAAACCAAAAAAATTTTAATCGGTTGACAAATAACAGAGCTACGCGTTGGAGACCAAAATTCCCCCTTCCCCTCCCACGTTTTTCGAAAAGAATTTTGAAAATCGGTTCACATATGACAGAGTTAAACACATGTGGTGGCAGGGGGTGGGGGCAAATTTCCCCACCGCTTCTCGAAAAAAATTATTGGAGTAAGCCGCAAGCAAACCATTTCAAGCCAAAAAAGAATTTTAAAAATCGGTTGACAGATGACAGAGCTACGCGTGGGGAACCGAATCCCCCTCTCACTTCACTCACCACCGACTTTCTAAAAAACAATTATGGGACTAAATTGCAAGCAAAACCGTTCAAACAAAAGAAGAATTTTGAAAAATATCTCCACCGATTGTGGAAAACAAATTATTGGACCTAACTGCAAGCAAACCCTTCCAAACCAATAAAGAATTTTGTAAAACGGTTGCCAAATGAAAGACTTATGCTTAGGGGGAGGTTTATTCCCTCCCTTTCCAAAATCCGGGAAAAAAAGTACAGCCTATATTAATTGTGGGCCAAATATCTATGTATATGTGTACCAAATTAAATCGGTTCAGCCGTTTAGGCGTGATGCCGTAACAGAAATCTGCAAACAAACAAACAAACATACACCTAATTTTTAAATAATGTAAAAATAACTCTTTGCAGAATAATTAACTTTATTTTGTGATGTAAAAACCAAGTTAAATCCCACTAACCCTTAGCAAAAGTAGTGGTTACGTTTTTTTGGGCAAATATTTGCCAAGTGTAAACGTACCTTAAGAAATTGTTGTTTATTTTTTTGTTGCTGTTGACTGTGACCAAGTTATGGCCAGTCATAGATGCGAGATTGCTGTGATGGTATTTGGGTGCGTTTCGGGTATTTTTTGGTGCTTTTTTTCTTCATTAACACGAATTTTTGTTAAATAGCCGCCCTACAAGAAATGGATAACCAAAATTGAATTGAATTCATGCTACCGGCGTTGCCAGTGCTGCGCTTTTTCTAGCAAATTTGGATGCATTTTCCCCGTTTTTTTAACAGGCCAAGTCTAATTTTGAGATTATGTTAGTACGTATTTGTTTAACAAAGTTTCAAATAAGATGGTAAAGAGTTCTATAAATCAAAGCAGTAACATAGGTCTAGCTAAATTTTTACTAAATTAGTTTAAAAAGGTTGGAGGTTTTGGAGAGTTTTACTAATTTCAAATAGTTATTGGAAAAATTGTTGTCAGTTTCATCGCTGATTGCTACATATTGCTTACGTATGTTAGAGTAGGACCAATAATGTATATTGCAGGGTTGCATTTCTCACGCTGAAAAGCCTGTAAATATTTATTATAAAATTTTAAATAGAGTTTTTAATATAAATAATTAAAACTTTTGTATCAACTATATAAAAAAATATATGCTAAAAATGACACAACAAAATAAAGTGTTTATTTTGTTCCAAAGAAGTGGAGCTCATGTTATTTAATAGGACGATGAGATATTTAGATATTTTAATACATATGTATATCAATTATACTTATATATATATATATATATATATATATATATATATATATATATATATATATATATATATATATATATATATATATATATATATATATATATATATATATATATATATATATATATATATATATATATATATATATATATATATATATATATATATATATATATATATATATATATATATATATATATATATATATATATATATATATATATATATATATATATATATATATATATATATATATTTATATATATATATTCTTAAAATTGTAGGTATATTCTAGCAGCAAGGAGCCTTCAAGTTTGGAAATGCCTTCCTAAAGGAGTGCACAAAGAAGTATATAAAAATAATATACAGATATGAACAAAAAGATAATGTATAAAAATAATAAATTTTGTGTTTTATTATATCTGTGACTAGTTAGTGCCAACCAATATTTTGGATAGGTGCGACTATTTAGTGCTAACCAATATTTTAGTTAGGTGTGACTAGTTAGTACTAACCAATATTTTACTTAGGTGTGACTAGTTAGTGTTAACCAATATTTTGGTTAGGTGAGACTAGTTTGTGCTAACCAATATTAAGGTAATCATTGACTAATAAAAAGGTGCAGAGTAAGCAGTACAGGTATATGTTATGTAGTCGGGGGAGTTAATTAGTTAGAGAAAGATGCAAAATCACACGTATGCAATACTTTCGGTATTTTATTCATTTTGCTCTTAATACACTAATGGAAACTTCAACCGATATACCCGTCTGCACTACCTGTTATATAACCAGTTATATGACCGGCAGTGTTCTTGTAGAGCGTATTCAAAAAGCGGATAATAACAGCGCTTTTCCACAATTTCTCTCAGTGCTTTTCTTGCTTTTTGTACAACTAAAGCTATGTACAGACGATTGTCAGATTTTACAATATTGTAAGTAAAATGTGCTAAGAAGTTCTTACAATCGCGTGAACTGAAAACTTTTGTCTGACAACGTTGGCAGAAAACGCATTGTCAGTCGATTTTAATACTACCTGCTGACAAGAAATTGTCTGACGTCTCACAATCTTGTAAACACGTCGCGTTACCATTGTCAGATTATTGTCAGACATATATTAATTGTCAGATGTGCGAAGTTTCTGTATCTGACAATAGCGTCATTGTCAGAGACTTCTTTATATTGGCAGCACTGCACACATCTTTTTTTTAGGGGAAAAGGAAAATAAAAGAAACTATATTGCTAATATAGTTCAAATTGCTTCTTTATGTTTAATACTAATTTATATTTTCAATTTTTATAGTTAACACAAGCAAAGATAATAAATAATTGATCATTTGTGTTAAACGATCTGAGTCTGGCAGCGTCAAACAACAGATCTGACAACTTTTTCATCTGACAATCGTGGGAACTGCCAATTTTTTACTGACAATATTGTCAGACAATTGTCTGCCAATAAATTTTAAGCTTTCCTACCAACTTCGATACAACCGTGTGAACTAACAATATACCTTGTGCAGACAACTTTTTATTGTCAGTATATCGTCAGCACATTGGCAGATCTGAAAATATTGTAAGATCTGACAACCTTCTGTATAGGGCTTTACACTTTCGTCGCCATATGCATTTCTGAAGCCCGTTTTATTCGGAGTAAATCAAGGTCAAGTACAATGCAATAGCATAAAATGCGGCTGAGTATTAGAATTTTTAATAAAAACACATTATTTCTACGTGTATTTTGTAAGGAAAATCTTTCCAAGCTTTGGGAAATTACTCAAAATTAATATTGAGGGTTGTAACTTTTCTGGTACTTATTTTTAAACATTTCCAACAGAATTTTAAGTGGAGACCGAAAAATCATAATTGAAAAAAAAATAATCACCCTAATGTACTATGTATGTACTAGAGAAGGAAGCCGATCGGCTATGAATCTGCAAGCAGCCGCCGCCGGCAAATTTTGAACAGTTTCAGCCAGCGCTGACCTATCCGGCTTTTTTAAAGAAAACCTCATTAAAAAAATGCAGATTTTTAAAATCAACGGCAAAATATGTGCCCGCCAGTGCCATGCCAGTTGTATGTAATCGGCGGCGCGACTGAAATTGATCGACGGTAGCGGCGCGAAAAAATAAGTATCAGCGGCGGTTGAAATTCGGTTTAAATCAAACCCGTTTATCGCACATAAAAATGTAAAAATAAATATTAAAGGTAAAATTAGATACGTTTTAAGATATAACATATAATTTGAAGGCTTTTCTCAAAATTTTTAATAAAACCTCGATTTTTTTCATATAATGCTGCCTACACAAGATGGAACATTAATAGAAACAGGTGTTTTACCAATGCTTAATTTTTTAACACAGCAGATGGTGAACGAAATATAATAAATATACTCATATAAAAGCACTTCGCATCACGGCTGCTATCAATGAAATAACACAGCAAAAACAGTAAACATCGATACAGACGATGGAACATTGCGCTTGGAAACATAAAATATCAAAAAAATATTAAATATTTGAGAAACCAAAGAGGAAACAAAAACATTGCTACGCACGATGGAACATTGAGTTGAGCCTGCCTATGTTTCTCCTAATGTTCCTTCGTGTGTGGGCAGCATAAAATACATATGAAACCACTGATGTTTAATTTATTCCAGTTTTTTATGTTCGATTGAACAAATAACTTGAAATTGAGGTTTTCGATTATATGTATCTAAAATTTTATAGTAATTTACTTTTGGAAGTGTCATAAAAAATCTTACACTCAATTAAAAACGTAAGCGTAGTATGCAGCTCTAAATGAAATTCAGGCTGCCATAAGAAGTATGTGTAAAAAAAACAAACTGAAATTCAGGTTGTTTCTTAAAGAAGTTTTCGTTTACTAGTACGCAGTTCCAAAAGAAAAGTACACGGAATTTTGGCATTTATTGCCTATTACAGGCATGTTATAACAATAAGTGGAGAATTTTTTCTGTCAACTGAAACAAAAATTAATGTTCAGACAATTGTTTGGTCACGGAATTTTTGACATTTCTAGTTTTTCGTACATTGTAATTAATTTTTAGTGTTTTTGTGTGTCGTAAATTAAAAAATATATAAATTTGTGTGTATGCAAACAAAATTCTGTATAAAATTCTACACGATTATTTTTCCGTGTAGAATTAAATGCAAAACTCCAAACCTGAATTTCAGTGAGAACTGCATACTACGCTTTATCTGCAAATAGAACATTGCTGCACAATTAACGAAACTTCGCAGCTGAGCTGATAAAACCGGCGGCTTTCATAGAGCCGACTCAGCTTTTAAACCGATTTAAGTCGGCGGCGGCGCGGCTAGGAGAAATCATGCGGCGGCGGCTAGCCGCCTTGAGCCGATCGGCTTGCTTTACTGGTGCCCGCTTTTTCAATATTGGAGATTTTGCGGACATTAGGCGACTTTTATTTGTATACAATATCAGCAAAGTAACACTTTTGCGCTTTCTTTTTTTAATGGCGATTTTAATATCGTTGGCATAATAATGATTTTTTGTTTTTATTAGGTAGCTAAGTATAATATTTTGTATTAAAAAAAAAACATTGTTGACCAAAAATCGAATGCAGTTGTCCAAAAAAATATATACACACATATTAAAAAATACTATTTTTAGCACTCATGACATTTTTAATGTCATTTTTATTATTTAAACTAAATAAAAAACTGTTTAAAAAAGTTCTGTCTTGGACGTCCGTTTGTCTGTATGTACCGATCCTGTATCTGGTCACGATAACGACCGAAAGACTTCACTAATCGAGTCCTTTTTTTTTTTTCTTTTTACGCTTCAGTATAATTAGGAATAGAATACTATTTAATTTCACAGGAACTTTTGGATTTTCCCAAACTATTTTTCAATTTGACATAATTTTTATATTTACCCACAAACATTTTTCCAGCAAATTGTAGTAAATTTATAGTAAAAGAGAAACTATTTTTCTCTCAAATTCGTTACTACTTTTACTGCTTTTATGTGTACTCGAACGCTTTTGGAGTAAAAGTAGTAAAATGTGGTAAATGTAGTAACTTATAGTAGGTAATCGAACACAGCTAATGTTTGTAGGTAAATATAAAAATTATTTCAAATTTGAAAATATAAAAAATGCAAAAAATATTTAAATCAAAATACAAAAATTATTAAAATTATAGATAGAAAACAAATTACTTTTCCATTAGTAACGTGATTTTTCCCAAATTAATATTTTACTTTTTCAGTAAAATAATAAAAATAAACCCAAAAATAACTTTCGTGAGTCACAAGCCGTTCGACTTTTGTAAAAATCCATCGCTGATCAAATGAGTTTATGGAAATTTTAAAAAAACAAGGACTTAATAGTTATAACTTTTAGTCCATAAAAATCGCGAATAAGTATTCCGAATAAATTTTTATTTTATGTATTAAGAATAATTATTATTTCCAATTTCTATTTTTGAAAATTGATGACAACTATTATGGGTATCAAATAAAATTATTTCTTTAAAAAATGTGTTTTATGCGCATTAAAAATGCACTAAAAACTTAAAAATATACTCCTAAAATGTAAAAAAATATGCTCCTAAAATGTAAAAAATATGCTCTTAAAACTTTATCATTTCGTTTAAAATTTATGTATATAATATTCATTTCTGACACCACGAATTAAGCATGCATTAATTTCCAGGAAGAAATAATGTCCATGGGAATGTATAATGTCCATGGGAATGCAGAGTAGATGTGTTCTGCCTGGACCGAATCAATTTATCTTAATGGAGCGAGAAATGGCAGCAGTTTTAATTTTGCACTTAAAAAAGTTGATTTTTTGTAAATTTTTTGTAAATTTTTTTTGTCAAAAAGTTACTATCAGTATTTTGATTATAATAAATAAGTTTCTTTAAAGACCTTAACCAAGTTAACATGATTTTGAGGACCAAAAAACCAAGCTAAAAAGCTAAGCTCTATCTGTAACAGTTCGCCCACAGTATCCCCTAGCATATGATCATTTTTAAACATATTTTTCATGTTTGCATGAGTGGTACAAAAATTGCAAAGCTACGAACTTAACTTCTCAGCCGGAATTTCAAAACTATATTTGATAGCAACTTCCCATATGTGGCGATAATGGCCCCCGCGACTAGTATGGTGAGGAGAGGTAAAATACCGTAAAAAGTCAGATTTTTATATGACTTGTTGTTATTACTAAAACAAACTTACTTCGAATTGTATTTGGTCCAAGCTTCTTACTATTTTTTATTAGTAACTATACCATCTTAAAACGCTGAAAATTTCATAGCGGTATCTCACGTAGTTTTTAAGATATTGCGGGTCAAAGATTTAAAAAATTAACGAAAAACCTTAAATTTTACAAAATTTTTGATATTTTTCCTTAAGTGACCACAAATTTTGCGAAACTCTAAAAACAAATAAAAAAAATCTCAATCTACAGGTCTCTACCTTTAAAATTATATAAAATGTCCCAAACAAAAGTCTAATACAATTTGCTGGTTTCCAGTAGAAATATAAAATTAGAGTTTCTTAAACGTGGCGTATGATTGATATTAGGGATGTAATGAATACCGATACCGATATATCGGCGATACTTCAGATTTTGCGATACATCGGTATCGGCGATATTTTACTGTCGATACGACGATACTTTTAAAAAATTTTCAGAGTTTTTTACTGACAAATTATTTATTTTTTGTTAATTTTACCATGAACTAAACTCATTTCGTTACTTTTTAAATTTTATTAATATCAATTTTAAAAATTAATATTATTTTATACTAGTATTTTGTAAAAAAACTATTTATTTTTTGTTAATTTTACCATGAAATCAAATTCAATTCGTTGTTTTTTAAATCTTATTCCAGTAAAAAAAGACACTCCAAAGAAGTCATGAAAATGTAGAATTCGCTATCCGGAAGTATTGCAAATTTGGATAATTTCTAATTAGTCTTACATAACCTTGCCATTGCAAGAAGTTCTGTTTTTCGATTACCAATCACCGAATTGGAAGCGATGCTCGGACAAATTTATTTTTCGGTGTTCCGTAATGATTTTTCCTCAAGAAAAAAGGATAAAAAATTACCCATTTTCACAATTATTTTTATGCGAGTATGGCGAGTATTTTCTAAAATTATAAAGGAACTAAAATTATTTTCTTGCTTTTCTACTAATTACACTATGCGACAAATAAAGACTTTTGGAAAAACACAAGAACTGGACAGTACAGGTTCGATTGTCCTACAATGGGGTAGTAAAACCCTTTACTCAGTTTAGCGAATTTGGTGACCAATTTTTTTATGGACGTCAAAAGTTTCTGAAAATCAGTGGGGCCTCAAAAAACGGTGTCATCAGTATTTGGCCAACAGCTAATTCAAACTGTATAATACCGCTTAACTATATATGTCAATAATGTATCTAAGAGTCTGTTTAACAGATTTTTTTTAACATATTATGGCAAAAAATTTTTTTCGTGAACTTTTTGTTGACAAAATTAAGGAAAAAATTGTTTTTTCACTTTTGTCAGAATAACTTACAATATTTAACTAACAATATTTGGCAAAGTTATAGTTACGGTAGATCTGAACAATTTTTGTGAACATATCAATACAATCTGCATGTATCTAGGCACTCTAATAGCTCACACAGACCACATTTTACCTTAAAAATTGTAGTTTTTCACTATTTTTTTATGCTAAAAAAATATTTTTTTTGAAAATAGTATATTCAAGTGCAAACTTCTCTGTTGTGTTTCACTAACTTTTTGTGCCCAGAAAAATAATATGTTCCTGTACTTTTTTTGAAAAAAAATTTTTAAAAATTATTTTATTCACTTTTTTGAGTATAACTTATAGGGACTTCAAATTTTTCATTACCATTATTTGGCAAAACAACAATAAACAATAAAAATAGTAAATACTAAAATCAGCAACATAAGAAATGGAAAAATAACAAAGAAAGCAAAAAAATGCAATAAAAATATAGCCTAACTCGTAAAAAACGAAAACTTTTAAGGTAGAAATTAGTTTTTCTGGGCTGTTTAGGGTGCCAGATACATTCAGATTGTATTGACATGTTCACAAAAGTTTAGCTTTACCGTAACCACAACTTTGCCAAATATTGTTAATAAAAAATTACGAGTCCCTGTAAGTTATTCTGGAAAAAGTGAAAAATTTTTTTTTTCAAATAAACTGCACGAAAAAATTTTTTTGGCATAAAATGGTAATAAAATCTGTTTAGCGAACTCTTAGCTACATTATTGCATATATAGTTAAGCGGTATCACCAAGTCTGAATTTTCTGTTGGCCAAAAGTTGATGCCACCTTTTTTTGAGGGCCCGCTGATTTTCCAAAACTTTGGAGGTCCATAAAACGAAATTGGTCACCAAATTCGCCAAGCTAAATATAGGGTTTTACTACCCCGCGGTAGTACAATCGAATCTATACTGTCAAGTCCGTGTGTTTTTTGGACTGTTGCACTGTGTTATCTGCATATTTTTAATATAGATTTTTTGGAAGCAAAGAAAATGTAGCTCCTTAAAAAATACTTCCAGTTTTTTATACTGGGTTAATATCAATTTTAAATATTAATAATCTCGTACACGTAATTTTGAATAATAAAAAAATTGCACTTGAGTTTTGTTAATCTAAACTTGAACTCATTTCAATATTCGTATCGGTATCGGAATCGGTATCGGCGATATTTATTTTTAAGTATCGGTATCGGATCGGCAAAACGGCGTATCGATACATCCCTAATTGATATTAATTCAGTTAAGAAAAAATATAAAAAAATTAAATTTTTGTTGGATTGGTATTGAAAATAGTGAAAATATGAATTTGGTTTTGAGGTCATCATTTTCTTTGCGTGAAATGAATTAATGTCATTTATTAATAGCATTTATTGTTGAATCCAAAAAATATATAACCTAGCCTTAGGATTTCTTAAATTTGTATGACGCCATATGGCATCAAAATTTACTCAACGGAAGAGATTTTTTTCATTTGAGAAAAAAATCCTTACGCCATAACTTTTTATGAGGGCGCCCAAAATTATTTTTTCTTTCTGATTTGTGCTACTATTGACCCCAGAAACAATAATCAGTAATTTGGTCGAAAAGTTTTTCACCACAAGTGTGTTTTCCCATTTCTAAGAAATGGACTCATCTTTCAAAGAGTCAAAATTTCGCACAATTTGGACATTTTGGAGTAACTGCTTTCAAATACACTATAGCTATAAATAATACTAAAGGATCACCTTGTTTAAAAAATTCAATTCCTCTTCTTTCCCCCCCCCATCTTGGCTCCTTCCATAAAATAATGGACTGATCCCTCAGAGAATGCCACTTTGGAACAACTTGGAAAATTGGAACATGACTTCTTCCAACTCAAGCTGTTAATTAACCCATTAGTGCATGAAGTTCCCTGGCGCTATACTTACCTTTTTTTATCATTATGCATTGAAATAAGTCTAATAAAGTAGTTTTGATTCGATTTATTAAAAAAATGTGTTTTGGGGGTTTTGGAGACCGTCCCTTATAAGGGACACTATGCAGTATGGGCATTTGAAGTGTGATATTGCTTGAACCATTCTTTCGGATGAATCCCTTTCTCGCACTTAGTACATAAAAAGTTAGACTTCTTTCCGCAATAGGCACATCTCTTATCCGTATTCGATTAATCAATCATATGGTTTTTTCCATCATAGCGTGCATCAGGGTTGATGCTGGTTCTACTCGATCCTCTTGAGGACGGCATTCCGTATCTCTCTAGATACTAAATGGCTATGTACCTGCGAAAAATTAGCAGAGTGTCACAATTTGGGTCGTTCGGATGAACTTTCCGCATAAGGATCCATGCGTTTACGATCTATGCGTCCAACAAATATGCAAATATGGGCCACCACCACTTACGCTGTCTAATTCTAGACCGGTACACAGCCACCATCTGGTCCATTTTATCAACGCCTCCCATGCCTTGATTATAGCGCTGAAGAAGTTTCGGCTGTGGTATCTGTATCGCACCTTGCCCTCTCGCGTAGCGCTTGCACGTCCTGATATCGCTGGGATCAAAGTTGGAGCCAATGGTCACCACATTATTATCTTTCCATCTTACAACGACAATCTTGCCATCGTCAGTAAAACGAAAATCGCTGGATCCTCGCTGCTCCTTTTTCATGGCGGCTATTGGACGAAGAGGACACTTCTCTATGCGACCGTCTCTAATTGTACCAGATGTACAAATCCCCATACTGGCCAAATTGCGCAACAGTTTCACGGACGTAAAATAGTTGTCGATGAAAAGCTATAATGTAAATTATATTATTATTGTAATATCATATGACGAACATTTCATTTCTTACCTTGAATCCCTTATGGTGTGGTACATTTGCTTTCGTGAGGAGATCAACCACTTTGTCACCTCCTACTCCATATCCTTGTGGGACGCTCTCTGCATTTTTGCCCGTGTACACATCGAACTGAAGCATATATCCATCGCTGGAATTCAGAGCCCAGTTTTTGAATCCAAATCGAATGGGCTTACCACGGATATACTGTTTAGCATAGTGCCTACCATAATACGGTATCATCAATGGAGAGATTCTCGTCCATTCCACCATGCTTTAGAAACGCCTCGTTCAGGTGAGTAATTAGTGGACTAATTTTGTAAAGCCGATCGGTACCCTGGGCTTGCGTGTTATCATTCAGATGGAAATTATTTAGAATTTTTTTTCAAATCGATTCAGCCTCATGCTGTTCGCTAGCAATCTTGGCGAATCAGATCTCTCCGACCAATACAAACGTTTGTTGGGGTATTTTGCGTACCCCGACATCAAAATACCGCCAATAAAAACTCGCCTCGTCCACACTCATTCTCAGGTCAACATTTTTCTGAAGAGCATATAAATTTGTCTGCTCAACACAAAAATTTATAATGCCTTCAGAAAAAAATAGCTCAAAGAATTGAGTAGGCGAACTGGCGGCTTGAGCTTCGGCACTCGGCGGTATTGTTTCGCATTCCGTTTGAATGTCGTACACCGGGTCCACTTTTCGCCAACGCAAGGCATTTCCCGCATGCACACTCGAACTGACGGTTTTTCTGTATTTAGCCAGTGGCTCATCGTCACTGTCACTCCAGTCATCGAATTCGTCTTGGATCTCGCCTTCCGCAGTCAATAATTTCGGGCCGAGATGATCCAAGTTCGCCTCGTGTTCGTCATCACTACCGTCCGAATCCTGGTCGGTCTCATTTTCCTCCAATGGTGGGATTGCAAAAATGTCAAGTTCTTGCAACTGACCATCAAAAGCTTCGATCTCTTCCAGTATTTCAGCTACTGTTAGTCTGTAATAAAATATTATTGTTGTAATAAAATATTATTGTTAACTGTCCTGTCTGCATAGCGTCCCTTATAAGGGACATTGGATAAATAACGGTATTATTCACAAATTACAATATTTTTATCACTCACAACAACTTAAATTTGTTTATTACAATAAATTTAAGATAATTGCATTTAAAATTGTTAAATAATTTCACCTGTATTTATTTTTTATTCACATTTACTTACCTCCCACGTGTTCTGATATTTTTTTTAGTTGTTATTCCATATTTCGCAAAAAAAAATCACACAATTTAAAGTTTACTGCACTGCAATCAATCACAAACTGGTTTGGTGCAATGTCAACAACTATACCATCAACTTACATGAGATCTGTATTGCAAAATGGGAGAGTAAGAGAGCAAAAGCTGACCGTCCCTTTAAAGGGACCTTATGCACTAATGGGTTAAGCTTACTAGTAATACAAATAAAGGACCACTTCGTCGCTCAATACCCTTTACGTTTGTCCGCCCATGTGTATTTTATACATCAATGAGTACAAATGATGCCATATTAAAAAAATTTTAATTTACTAAAAATATTTAAGTCCCAATAATAACAAAATTGGATTTTTATAGCCTGAATCGAAAAACATGTACCGAAAGGGTTAACTAGTGTACCAAATATATTTTATAAACCTATTTAAAAACAAATGAACAAAAATTCGTTGTTTTACAACGGATTTTTACGTCTAGGAAGAAATTTATTTACTCCAGCTATAACGAACTTCGCCTATAACGAATCAAATTGTTCGTTCTCGCGGTATCGTTATAGCCGAACTCCACTGAAAATGCCATATGCTTGTTCAGCGACCCAAAATTACCTTATAGCCCGTTCAGGCTGCAGCCAAATTAAGTTTTTCTTGATTTCGGCTGAAATCAACTTGAAATTAAGTAATTTCCCATACATTTTGTCATAAAAAAAATTAAAAAAAGTAAAAAAAATAAGTTGATCAGGTATGTGATGGAAATTGATTTTGAAAACGAAGCACTTTTTTGAAAGTCCCTTTTAATGCACTTTTCATAAAATTTTTATAATTTTTTTGTTACAACTCTTTTGTAATAAAGAAATATTTTTATAATATTTGTTATAAAATTGTTTTTAATACAGACATATTATTAAAAAACACCTTTCAAAACTGGTTCGTTTTCGGAATCGATTTCCATCACATACCTGGATGTTTTAATTAAAATACAAAAATTATAAAAATGAAACGTATACAAATATTTTAAACGACGGAAAAGAATGTGTTGTGACCATAAAAGTGCGAAATTCATAGAACCTTTATGAAATGGAAGAAGTTTCAAGTGCCAAATGACAGCCGAAATCAAGTCAAACGCAGTATGAACACTTTTAATTTGGTAAGTAGTTTCGGCACGAAATTAAATAATTTTTGAGCAGCCTCAATGGGCTACTACACACACACGTATGCATTGTTCGTGCTTAACGTCTTGTTATTAGTTGTGCCACCCGTAGACGACTTTGTTCTATTTTGATCTGACAAACCTTCTGACATCAGCTGCTTTTGGTATTGCCAGAAATCTATGCAATGCAAAAAAGTCGGCGTCGATTGGCTATTGGCGGTAGAATTAGCCAGCTGCAGGCAAGAGCAATATATAAATATGCTTCTAACTAGCTTTGTATATTTAATAACAATCCATATATTACTCGTATATAAAAATGTTTGTTTATTTGTTTGCAGATTTTTGTTACTGCATCACGCGTAAACAGCTGAACCGATTTAAATGATACATAGATATGTGGCCCACAATTAATATAGGCTATACATATTTGTTTCCCGGATTTTAGACCGGGAGGGGATTAATGGTCAAAGACTCCCCATACGCATAACTCTGTCATTTGTCAACCGTTTTTCAATACTCTTTATTGGTTTGAAAGGGTTTCCTTGCAATTATGTCCCATAATTTTTCCCAAAATCGGTAGGAAACGCATAATGGCGTCCGTGTTGTAATATATTCAATGGGATCTTTGTATTGAAATCGGACTTTTTTGGCAGTTATTTCGTCCATATTGCTAGACCAGATAGACGATAAATAACGCAATAAAGACTTCTCCTCAAAATTATTAAAGTGCGTTCATCGCCGGGTCGAAAAAAGCTAGTTATATAAATAATGTATCACTGTTTAATGTAAACGTAAGATCTTCGACCTTAAAGAAGAAAAAGCTTCACAAATGGACGAATCGTCAGTACTTCTGTGGCGCAAACAAAAGTATGTTATGGCCGCAGCAAGCCACACAAATCACAAGAAATTGAGAATTTTCTAGTGATTTGTTCGAAATGTAAGTGGACTTGATTGCGAACATTTGATTTTTATTTTTGTTTACTACGAAAGCAATTTTGCATAAAATTTATTGAAATTTAGAAAAGTAAATGTAGTTTCGCAAGGTAAAAGTGATAAATACAAAGACAAAACATAAGTAAATAATAGTACATAAAAATAGATAAATAAATAACCAAAAGAACAATTATGGCATCCGCTTCGCAATTCATGTTTACTTGTTGGCGTTTAAGTTAAATGCGATTTGTTCGTCGTTTGTGGAGAAATGTTACGCGAACAAATCACACGCGGAAATTATTCGTGTGTGGCCAGCTTTAGATGCTATGGCAAAATGTTGAAAATTTGTGAACTAGTGTTATTCATTAAAAAAATTTAATTTCAATTTCAGTGTTATCATTGGTGCACCTAGAGCGCAATCTACTTTGGAATTGCAGAGAAATATTAATGAAACTGGTGCTATCTATCGATGTTCACTGGATAAGCCAAATGTATGTTACCCATACGTGTTCGATGATCAGGGGAATCGTAATATCGAACAAAGTGACTACACGTATGACTCCGAGAAAAGGGATTTTCAGTGGTTGGGTGCTGCCATGGATGGTGGTTTGAAGGACTCTGATAAGCTAATAGTTTGTGCGCCGAGATTTATGGCCCCTGTAGCCAATATGGATTACTTAATGCACGGCTTATGTTATTGGATTAATGACACCTTAAGCGATAAGCCCACAAATGTAAGGAAAATATCGCCTTTGCGTTTGAAGCAAGATCAAATCCGTAAAGATGATGATACGAAATTCTACTACTACATGCTAGCCGAACAAGGCTTAAGTGCTCATGTTACACCTGATAATGAAGAGTTTCTTATTGGTGCTCCCGGTATTCATACATGGAAGGGTTCTGTTATTCGATACCGCAAAAAAATCATAAACGACGACCCTAGCCTCAGTCGACGTAACACTGAAAGGGCATTGCGCAAACCTAGACAATTAGATTTGGAAAGTCCTGTAGTCTACTATGAAGCAGATATTCCAAATCCTCAATTTTTCAACCAGCCAAGTGATTCATATTTTGGCTACTCTGTTAGCTCGGGATACTTTGATTCAAACAACAAAGAAAAATTATTATATTTAGCATCTGCGCCGCAGGCTAGTGAACAATCTGGAGAGGTAACATTTTTATACATACACATATTTACTTCTAAGAGTCTTACTTTTTACCGCTAATGTTCTGCAGGCTTACATATTCGACTACAGTAACAATAGAATAACAAAACACTATGTGTTCAGAGGCGAACAGTTCGGTGAATACTTTGGGTATGCGCTATTAGGTGAAGATATCAATGGCGATGGATTAACCGATATAATTGTATCAGCGCCCCAGCATAGAGTTTCAGGTCTATTTGATGATGGTGCAATTTATGTTTTCGTCAATCAGGGAAGAGTAAGCTATTTTCAATATTCTTTCCACTACTAAAATAGTTTTTAACAAATCTTTGTCGCTACTAACAAATATATTTCAGTTTAACTTCGAACGAAAATTAGTAACTTCGCCAATTCACGGAAAAGCTCGTTTTGGCACAACACTGACTAGATTGGGAGATATAAATCACGACGGTTACATGGATATTGCAGTGAGTGCTCCGTTTGCTGGTGATGGCTCAGTGTTTGTTTACTTGGGAAGTGAAAGAGGTTTGCGTGATCACCACAGTCAACGTTTGGACTCGCCAAAAGCCTTTATACAATCACCCTATCGACCACACATGTTCGGTCATGGTCTATCTAAGGGCTCCGATATTGATGGCAACGGTTTTAATGATATAGCCATTGGTGCTCCAAATGCTGAAACAGTTTTGCTTTACAAAGCCTATCCGGTTGTAAAAATCTTAGCTACTCTTGAGCCGGATACTCGTGAACTAAAACCTGGCCAATCCACATTCCCTGTATCTATATGCTACGGTATATCAACAACATCTTCCAGAATTCGCACACAAGAATTGGCCATGCATGTAGTGGTTGATCCGCAGGTAAAGAGAGTAACAATTTCATCGATTGGAAGTAATGAAATGAAATTTAATGCGGAAGCCAAAACGCAAAAGCAGTGCAGCATAATGGACTGTAGTGTTAAATTTATTGAATCGGAGATTTTCAAGCCAATTGAATTGGAGTTGCACTACAGCCTTATTAATCAAGTACCAGATTCTGAAGGTAAGTAGATGCTTACAAATGTAGTTATTTTTTCATTCCTAAAACGAAATTCTGTCTTTAGTATTTTGTGAAACTTGCGCTGCTGTTGATCCAGCAGAACCTAAAGTCTTTGCCGAAAAGATTATCTTTAGTACAGGTTGCGCTTCAGAAATTTGCATTGCTGATATGCAAGTTAAAAGCAGCGGATTAGAGTAAGTAATATAGAAATTTTATTTCATGAAAATGTATTCACATAAAAGCTTTATCTGCAGTCATTCATACATTTTGGGTAGTAGTCGAACCTTAAAGGTCACCTATGATGTATATAATGCCGGTGAGACAGCATACTTACCGCAAATCAATATCACATCATCGAATCGTATGCCATTTGCAAAATATCCCTCTAATTGCAAGGTTCATGAATCAGTTATGTTGTGTGATCTTAATCGTGGCCAAGCCATGGTAAAAGGTGCCAAAGATTCAGTAAGTGTTATATACGATGTCAGTAATTTGTCAGGAACTGCAATGATCTTAACGGCCGAAGTCTTTAGTACTGGCAAAGAACTGTATCCCGAAAACAATGTTGTCAAAGATGTCATATCCTTGGGCGAATTTACTGAAATAGAAGCAGTTGGGTATGTATAGTAAACTTAATGATTTTAATGATCGTTGTGTGCATTGTATTCTTTGCAGTACTCCAAAAACTCCACATATAAATTTGGAGAAGATGTCTAATAAAGCAGAAGTTAAGAATTATTACGAAGTATGTTTTATATGATAAGAGTTGAAAAAATAGACATGTACATTAGGGTGGGTCAATTGTTTCTGTCAGAAGGCGTCTAGAAAAAACCAAAAGTACGAAAAATTCTAAGAACATTATCCAAAGTAACAAGGGGTCTAAAATCGAAACCTAGCTCCCTCCGAGAGACATCAGAATGCAAGTTTTTCATTGTGTGAAAACATTTATAACCAAATAATATAAATAAAATTTTCGACCCTACCTCTTCTGATTTTGATAAAATTTTGTACCAATATTGTCTTTGGCATAACTAACATAAATGCAAATTTTTACCTCAATATACAGTCTGGTTCGCGAAATATAGCGACTTGAAAATTAAAAAATTCAACAAAAATGTAATCCGTAAGGGGAAAGTCCAAAATTTTACTTTTTTTTGTTTGGTTATAATGCTTTTACCCAATGAAAAATTTGAATTTTGATGACTCTCGGTTGGAGCTAGATTTTTGCTTTTGACTCCTCGTTTCTTGAGGTAATTTTTTTAGAATTTCGGGTAATTTCGTTTTGGCTAGCCCTTTTTCGCTTTTTTCTCACTCGAACAATGTACAGGGTGTTTTTTTAGTGGTATAGAACTTCGAATTGAAATAAAACACAAGAAAATCGTTTTAATGTCCATCAATTTGGCTTTATTGGAAGGATAATTTTATGCCATTAATGTTTAAATATGATTTCGAGCATGTGGCCGCCGCGGCTGGCTCGAATAAAGCCAATTCTACAGGTCCAATTTTCAACCACTTTTTCGAGCATATGGGGCCGTATGTTGGCAATAACGCCACGAATGTTGGCTTCCAAGTCCCCTAACGTTTCTGGTTTGTTGGCGTAGACGAGCGACTTCACATATCCCCAAAGAAAATAATCCAATGGTGTCAAATCACACGATCTTGGTGGCCAATTGACAGGTCCATTCCGCGAAATTATGCGCTCATCGAATGTTTCCTTCAATAAATCGATTGTGCCGTGCGCTGTGTGGCATGTAGCGTCGTCTTGTTGGAACCACAACTCATCCACATTCATGCCATCCAATTCGGGAACAAAATAGTCGGTTATCATGGCTCCACCACCCCATAGAGCACACCAAACAGTCAGTTTTTGTGGATGTAATGGCGTCTCAAGGGTCTCATGTGGATTCTCTTCACTCCAAATGCGGCAATTTTGCTTGTTGACGTAGCCATTCAACCAAAAATGAGCCTCATCACTGAACAAAATTTTGCGATGAAAATCAGCATCGAGATCAATCTCATTTTCGGCCCATACACCAAAATCACGACGCATTGCATGGTCTCGCGGCTTTAATTCTTGCACAAGCTGGATCTTGTAATGTCGCAAGCCAAGATCTTTGCGCAAAATCTTCCATAAAGTTTATGGACAAAGCTCCAATTGCTGTGCACGGTGGCGAATCGATTCATTCGGGTCCTCTTCAACACTTTGCTCTACAGCGGCAATTGTTTCTTCGGTGCGCACTGTTCGACGTCTCTGCGGAGGCGTATTATCACATAGAGTAAACGTAGTGCGAAAACGATCCATGGTTAACCGAATTAATTGCTCTGATGGACGATTATGTCGACCATAAAATGGACGGAGCTTGCGGTAAACTTCGCGAACTGAACCATTATTTTCGAAATAAATTTGCACGATTTGCAAGCGTGGTTCTTTTGTCAACCTGTTCATGATGAAATGGCAAACCAAACTAAATATTAATCACTTGACAGCTGACAAAATGGCCGCCAGTTAAAAAAGTGATGCCAACTTAAAGTTCTATACCTCAATAAAAAACACCCAATATATAAATATATTAATATGTATTACAATATATATTTTTAAATAATGTTTAGATTAAAAGCAATGGACCTAGTAATGTGGGTGCAATGAAGGTAATTTTTACTATACCTGTGGCCTATAAAATACCAGGAGCGGCAACGACAATACCCATTGTAGACATAAACAATATAACAATGCAAGCAACCTACAATTCCCAATTGGTGGTCTTCGATTTCTACCAAAATAATGTAACGCTCGTCAGAAATTCTGTTTCCACCATGTCCAGTGCATCATCTGCAGTAACAAAGACTATAATACAAACGAGCAACAGCATACACTACAACTCAATTAATATGGGTCATGTCAATCAAATTTCCTTTAAAAATACAAACGATGATTTTGCAGGTATTTAATTGTAAAACGTTAAAACTTTATTTCGATTAATAAACCAACTGTTTCCAGATTCTGTAATGACTGCTTCCATGAGCCATAGCCGCAAACGTCGTGAAGCAGCTGCTCTTACTGCAAATAAAGACCAATATGCTCGTATTGCTCAGGCCAAATCGTATGATCTCCTGAGTGATGATTTGAAGGGCACTTTACCAGTCAATCGTACAATTGTGTTCAATTGCAATGATGCCGAGCGAACTGTTTGCGTTCAAGCAGTGATGGAGGTGTACAACTTTAAACCTGAGACTCCCATAATTGTTACAATGTCATACAATGTCGATCTCAAAGAAGTTAATCAAATACTCATCGAACCCTGGGAGTTTTTTGTGGTGTTGATAGGTTTGGATGTAGTAAAGATCAATGGTTTGGCCTCTACATTGACAGTTAACAAAAAAATTGATTACAACATAATTTCCAAACACCAATTGTATGGAACGCCCATTTGGGTTATAATTCTCGCCATTCTTGGTGGTATCTTAGTTTTAGCTTTGATAACTTATGGCATGTATAGAGTAAGTATATTTCTTACAGAGTAATTTAAAACATTTTCGACAAAATACCTGCAGATAAAGCGACTAGTCGATACACGCATGTAAAGTATACTCCATATTGGACTAGTCCAAAGATAATCCAAGTGTATGGAGAAAACATGGTCGATTTACCATTACGGTGTCCTAGGGCTGGACCATATAACTCAACTTTGCACTACATCGCAGTAGTTTCAAAACTACTCCATGTCACCACTTTATGGAGCACTCAAGTGTTCGTGTTAAAATTATTAAAACACCACCACTTAACTACAAACTCTTGTCTGCAAATGACATGATCCATGTTTGCATTACATCGGACTAGTCTTAAAACTACTCTAAGTCACTGTTCGATGGTTCATATATTATAATTGTCTAAAGTTGTGTATCTCAGCCATATAAAAAAATATTATTAATGCTAGAGATTGGATAGCTTTTAGAACACGTCATGCTTAAATATCCTGAGAAATGGCATTTTCACTTTCTTTGTTTTTTAGTAAAATTATCACCCTTATTCTATTTGGTGTCGTCAATACAAAATAATGCCGCTTGCTGTAAATTCGTTTGTTGTAAATTCTTAATCCCGTTGACAATATTGCCATTTAACGATGACTGTCCACATATTTTCGGTATTCTGTAAGAAAAATTTACGTTGATGTTTCATTTTGTCGTTGGTGTTTTCGTATTGTGTTCTGTTGAGTGCAAACCAGAATTGGAAAAAAATAAATTTTAAATAGTAAAAAAAAAATAGAAAAAGTAAATAGTAAAAGAAGTGCAAAATATAAATAGATATGAATTTACCACTTACTTTTTTCATCGGGTAACTTAAAATTAAATGTCTTCAAAAAAAGTTATAAGTTCTAGTTTAGCACTTTTTAAATTATTTGGCATTTATTGTACTTTTTATTTTATTAACATATATTTTCAAAATATAATACATGGAACAAGTGATGCCAACTTTTGAGACTCAAAACGCGTGAAATTATTCGAAAAAGGGGCTAAATTGAAAAAGGATACGTTTAATGCAATATCCAGTAAAATTTTTCCAAAAATCGCGAAAAGGGGCTTACTTATAAGCAACGATTAAATATTGGGACCATCTTCCAAAGCACAACCAATTTTGACAGAAATAGAAGATTATTTTTTATTTAAAGCAAATTAGCAAGAGAAAGAGAGTAAAAACAGTATTCTCACGTTATTTAACATGTCGCTTTTACTAGAACAAATAAATATCAAGTTCGCAAAAATATAGCCATAATGAACAAAAAGTGAAAAGGGCTAAAAGTCTGAATGATAATTGAGGGGCTTAAAAGCAAAGGGGTACAAGTGCAAAAGTTGTTTGTTCACATTCATTTCTTACATAATATTTTTGGTTTCTGGTACATATTTACTTTTGAAATTATCGTACAGGCCTGAATTTTTATAGAGTGATATATATTGGCATTAAGAGGTGATTACTCTATATAACTCGTTTTTTTAGTTTTGGCACCATGCTTGCCATTTTATCATTTTTAGCGCTAGATTTAGTACTTTTTTGTCTCAGTTAGCATTAAAAGTTTTCAAAAAAGTGGTAAGTGCTATTTTAGAACTTTTTCAAAATTACTTGGCACTTTTTTATTTCAGTGAATCAATTTATTTTCCATAGCTAATACATTAAACCATATAACGAAGGCATTAATAAAGTTATAGATTAAATAAAATTTAGTTCGGCAAGTGAGTAATGTCACTAGCGCTATATAGCTCAACAGCTCTGCGGTATAAAACAATGTCCAATTGCGTTAAAGCACTCCCGTTTAACTATTTATATTGCAAGTGGGTGGGCCACTTAAAGTGTCAATTTAGTTTACTCGGAAAAGCAAACTCAAAACTAAAAGAAGCCCAAAACGTTAGCTGTCAGTTATACGAATATGTTTATATTAGTAGAGCTATACAATGTATGCGTTTCTTTCTATTGTTCTCATAAAGTATAAAGTACAATTACCCGGAATAACGTACAATACTTTATTATAAAGTACGGGTGGCAAGCCTAGTCTTGGCTGAAATTGAAACTGTGACCAGGGCTGTTAGATGTGACGATTTTACATTATTTTGACGATTTTTTTAAGGAAATCCGTAAAAATGACGATTGACGATTTTTTCCGTAGAGCTTCTTACATGCTGACGATTTATAACTATCAATTTTCAGAAAATAAAATATTGGAATTACGATTTACTGATCTTGAAGACTATTTTTTTAATACTTAGTAAAAGAGACAATTGACCTAAAAATGATCGTGAATTTATAAATATGCATTTTTATTTATCAAATCATAAGCTCCAATTATATTTTCTTATGCTAATAATTTTAAATATTTTAATATATGTACATATATACTGATGTAGTGGTAAGTTAGTTCCTTTGCCAAGTCTATGATTGAGCCAGTCAGGAAATTATCCTTAAATAGTTCAGTCAGACTACCTAGCAAAAATTTTGATAGCAAAGTGTTAATAAATACACTTTAACTTTGGCGTTTTAACATATTACTTTAATATAAGGATGTCTTAGAGTAGGGCTGCCAGAAGTCTGAACCCGTCGACCAGGACATTTATAATACATATCACAAACGAATGTACAAGAAAAGCTTATTAATATATCGAGCCATAACCGCCAAAAAAGCTCAAGCGACATGCTTTTCGAAAATCGTTTTTGGACGAAAATCGATTATTTACGATAAATCGGACTATCTGTCAAAGTTTCAAAGTCCTGCCATGTACCGTTACGGAAATACAGCAAAAGAAATTTTAGCTTAAGTGCATTTTCCATTTAAATGTTTAATTTGTTTACATTTTTTTAAGCTAAAATTCTTTTTTGCAAATACAGCAAAACAAGTGTCAAAAACTGCAAGGATATCAATGAAACGGCTAAAGAACAGCTTGATAAAGATAATAATTACTAGTTTTAAAATAATTTGATTAAATTAATTAATTTTTCATGGCATCAATCTCAATATCTAAAAATGTTTTAACCTTTACAAACATGCGTTGTCTTATAGGAAATTTATTAAAACTATTAACATTACATATAACAGTCCACTACAATCCTATGTAGCCAATATAAGGGCTCTACTTCGATTTAAACCAAGGTTAACTAAAAAATACTTCTCCTGTAAAATTTACTTTATGGCGCTTAAGCTTTTTTGGCGGTCATAGCACGATATACCATGTACTAATCATATAAAAATTAACCACAACAAATTTTAATTTTGATACATGTATCAACCATATATTTCAAATTAAAGTCCAACAATTAAACGATAGATACAAAACTTAACATGTAATTCGTACATAAAAAGCAATAAACAAAAATGAACAATTCATTTAAAATTACGAGGGGCGAAAATAAACGCGTGGGCTGGCGAAGCGACCTGTGTTTATTTCATCGAGTAGTTGAAAGACGAAGCCTCAGGCTTTGTGTAAATTTTTATGCTCACTTTCACACGAAAATTTTGATTTTGATGGTAACTGTAAATCACTAACTTTAATAAACCCAAATAACGTTATGAAGAAAAAAATCACCAGTATTTTTGATATTATTAGAAATTTCAGGATTTTATAGATTGAAAATTCTTGCATCTGAACAAATATTCAAAAAGACTGAAATTATTTATATAATTTTTGGCAAACAATTTCTAAAATAAAGCGATGCGATTCCACAAAGGCTTTTGCAGTTATAGCAGAATTTTCTTTTTTTTAATTATGGTTCTCCCACATTTGTCTGCAAATATTGGACAAATATTTAGCTCTGTCAATTTAACAAACGCACATACTGATTAAGCCTTTTTGAACTTTTCTGCAGAAACACTCGAGTCTTGGTAGGAATCAAACCTGCGACCTCCCAGTTAAAAGCCTAGCACACTCTTCAGTACGTGGGTAACTAAACTAAATTTCAATGTTCCATAGAAAATTAAACTTTAGAAGGAATTCTTTATTCTACAGATTATTTGAAACTCATAAAACCAATTGTTTTGGTACTCATATTAAAAGAGATTTAGCAAAAATTGTAAATTCGGAAATGTATTCATTCTGAAAATCATTTAAATTCCATGGTATATATTTAAGCTTGTTAAACTTTTTTTTTTTTTGTTATGCATTTATGTTTATAAACCACATGAAATTATTGGCGATTGCTATTTTTTGTTTTCTTATTAATAAAAGTTAATAATACCACGAAAAATGTAACAAATCGTCAACTTATTAATGGTTTGCCGCTTTCTAATGCTTTTTCCTATGTTTATGGGTCAAACCAACAATAAGGTGACGAAATGCTGGTAAAATAGCTTCATGTAAACAGCGTTATAACAGAAAACTTAACCCCTGTTCATAACAAAAATCAGCAGAAATTAAATTGTTGCCTGCATTGACCTATATCAAAAAACCAGGACAATTTAAGAGTGGACCAGGACACCAGGACAATTTGTCTAAAACCAGGACAATCCTGGAAAACCAGGACATAGGATGCCCTACATTAGAGGCAAGCACCTATCACCTTGGCTTACAAGTAAGAAATAATTAAATACACAAAACATGTTTTAAAATCGTACATTTTAACACTGAAAGAATTTTGTTCATAAATTCTGTCAATTTTGACATTAATCCAATGAAATATTTCATTAAAATTCAACCAACGTTTGTCCGATATTTGCAGACAAATGTGGGAGAACCATAATTTTTTTAAAACTGGAATGCCTTTGTGTCATCGCCTCGCCATATTTTAGAAATTGTTTGCCAAAAATTATATATGTAAATTAATTTCAGTCTTTTTGAATATTTGTTCAAGAACTTTCGATCTATGAAATTCTGAAATTTCTATTAATATCAAAAATAGTGGTGATTTTTTTCTTCATTACGATCAAGGTAGATCTATAAGGTATACTTATCGGCGAATTGATACACCAAAGCAACTTTTGTAGAGAATTGTAGTGTCAAAAAATGTATGAGAAACACTCAAAGCGAATATTAATATGTGAGTGGATTGGTAAAATATACTACAATTTGAAAGGAAAATTACCCAACATATGGGCTGATGCACAGACCTTATATATCGACCTTGATTACGATATTTGGATTTATTAAACTTAGTGATTTACAGTTACAGTTTCTATGTAAAAATCTACTCAAAACCTAAGACTTACATCTTTCAGATACTCGATGAAATAAACATAGGTCGCCTCGCCAGCCCATGTGTTTATTTTCACCCCTCGTAATTTTAAATGAATTTTTTGTTTTTGTTTATTTTTTTTTATATATGAATTACAAGTAAGTTTTGTATCTATTGTTTAATTATTGGACCTCAATTTGAAATATATGGCTGATACATCAAAATAAAAATTTGTTCTGGTTCATTTTTTTATGATTAGTTTTTGGAATATATGTATGTATAAGTTTAGACAATTTGTCTAAAACCAGGACAATCCTGGAAAACCAGGACATAGGATGCCCTACATTAGAGGCAAGCACCTATCACCTTGGCTTACAAGTAAGAAATAATTAAATACACAAAACATGTTTTAAAATCGTACATTTTAACACTGAAAGAATTTTGTTCATAAATTCTGTCAAATTTGACATTAATCCAATGAAATATTTCATTAAAATTCAACCAACGTTTGTCCGATATTTGCAGACAAATGTGGGAGAACCATAATTTTTTTAAAACTGGAATGCCTTTGTGTCATCGCCTCGCCATATTTTAGAAATTGTTTGCCAAAAATTATATATGTAAATTAATTTCAGTCTTTTTGAATATTTGTTCAAGAACTTTCGATCTATGAAATTCTGAAATTTCTATTAATATCAAAAATAGTGGTGATTTTTTTCTTCATTACGATCAAGGTAGATCTATAAGGTATACTTATCGGCGAATTGATACACTAAAGCAACTTTTGTAGAGAATTGTAGTGTCAAAAAATGTATGAGAAACACTCAAAGCGAATATTAATATGTGAGTGGATTGGTAAAATATACTACAATTTGAAAGGAAAATTACCCAACATATGGGCTGATGCACAGACCTTATATATCGACCTTGATTACGATATTTGGATTTATTAAACTTAGTGATTTACAGTTACAGTTTCTATGTAAAAATCTACTCAAAACCTAAGACTTACATCTTTCAGATACTCGATGAAATAAACATAGGTCGCCTCGCCAGCCCATGTGTTTATTTTCACCCCTCGTAATTTTAAATGAATTTTTTGTTTTTGTTTATTTTTTTTTTATATATGAATTACAAGTAAGTTTTGTATCTATTGTTTAATTATTGGACCTCAATTTGAAATATATGGCTGATACATCAAAATAAAAATTTGTTCTGGTTCATTTTTTTATGATTAGTTTTTGGAATATATGTATGTATAAGTTTTGTTGTATATTCGTTTGTGATATGTATTACACTCAAAAAAGTTTTACATTTACTGTTTATAGTTTGTTAAAAAAGTTTTCCGTGAAGTTCAAAATAAATTAAAATTTAGTCGTTAAGGTAAGCAATTTATTTTTTAAAATTTTTCGTACGTTATTCAAAAAACAACCTGCAAAAAAGTAATTATTTTCTGTCGAGTTAATAATTTCAGTTAAGTTTCAACTCATACAAATAAAAAAAACATAGATTACAAATAATAGTTTTCAAAAGGAAAATGATTTAAAAATAAAAAATTTTTTAATTTGTCATTTTTTATTGTTGAAAATACGTATAAAAATATTTACATGTGTACATGTAGAAGAATTGGAATGGTAAGTACATAAAAAATGCATTTATGCATTTATTTAAAGAAAACATGTAATGAACATTTCTCTCTTATTTGCAGGCAACGCATTAGAATACTGAAAGCTTTCCACGAAGTATTGAAAACCTCTCTATTTTGTTCGACATATCTCAAGCAACATTGCTTAATTTTAGGATAAGGTATTTATAATTTGTTAAACTGCGTATTATAGTGCGTTTACACCTGCGCAAAATCTAGTAGATTTCACTTGAATTTTTATCAAAATCTATACCGTTCACACCAAGCTTTTTTGGCATTTAATAAGATTTCGTATTCAGAACAAAACCTTTGACTAAAATTTACCTTAAACTGCAATCCAACAAGAGCAAACTTAGCTAATTTTGTATAGTAATTCAACTATGGTAATAATATGTAAATATATAAATATGTAAAATTTAATTATATACATATGTATGTAGCAATGTAATCTAAATATTTTAAATAAAGAATCGTTTAATTTACAATTATTTGTGGTTAATTTTATTGCTAGTTAAAAAAGAAAAATAGAGTAAAAATCAGTTATTTAAAGAAAATATATGGTTAGTTTTTTGCCAGTCAAATAATGAACTAAAAGAAAAAAATCACTTATTTTTACGAAATATATAGCTTATTTTTTGATAGTTAAAAAGCAGAAATGAAATAAAAAAATCCGTTACTTTTACGTACTTGCACTTTAGTTTTTTGTTAGTTAGAAAACGGAAATGAATGAAAAAACTCAGTTAGTTTTACAAATTTGAGCTTTAAATTTTTGATAGTAAAAAACCAAAAACTAAATAAAAAATCCGTTAATTTTATGGATAGTAGTCATTCAATTTTTAACATTTAAAATTAAATTCATTTTTATTTTACTTTCAATGAAAAATGAGTAGACCGGGTTTCAAATGAATATTACTACATTTTAAATTTTATTTTAAGTTATTTTTACCTACATACATAATATTTTGAGTGTATGAATGTCCTGGTCGACGGGTTCAGACTTCTGCAAGCCCTATGCTATTAGTTCTTTTTACAGTAAATTGATCCAAACAAATAAAGAATCATTAATTTTTTATGGTTTTAAGTCTGTTAACTTTTTATTTTATTCAGTGATTTTTTGCGAATTTTTAAAAAGTTTGCTGGGAATAACTTCTTAATGGATAAACGAATAAGGGCCATTATTCCAACTCGGACGGACAAACAACTTTTCATTATTACAACTTTAATTTAACCTAAAAGTGTGGGATAACTTACTGGCAAGTTCATTCTTCCTCTAACTTTTATCAGCACACATTTTCATAGGCTGCCATACTTGCTTCTTTATCAAGTAAACACCAAGACGTATCTAACAGGAGAGCTCACTAGAACACATGACCTAACTCGGCAAACTTAGTGCAGTGATGAAATTATCACAATTTCGTCACTATATGGAGCTTTCCTTCTTTACGCTATTGGAAATTTCATTATAGAGCTACCTGCGCTGATAATTCCACCCATCATTCAACATTTTTTGACAAATGTAGCGTAGTTTCTACAGCAAATTCATTCTTGTTGTAGACTTGTGTGTACCTGTTATCTGTGCCATTATAAATACATATGTTTGACGTTGCCTCTTGTGCTCTGGTATAGCCCTACTTTGAAAAAGATAACTTTTATTTTACAAACAAGTTATGATAATGCAAAATTGTTGCAGGTCAGTTTACCGATCACTACTACTAATCATGCCATTAACTATCTTCCACTTTACTGCTGAGTTGTAATAATTGCCCTAAGAACGTAAAAAAAGGTTACCATTTTACCAAAGTTTGTTTTTTTCTCATGCGTGCGAAAATAATAGGTAGTGAATAAGTGTTCCTTTGTTGTGAGTTTAAATTGTTTATGAAAAATCGGTAAAAATTTCATGTATGAAAAAATTGCTAAAAAATAGTTAGATTAAAATAAAAGTGGCTAAAAAAATGGCTAATGTCTAAACTAACTTTTCTTCTGGCTAAACGGGATGAAAAATGGCTAAATTTAGCCAGAAAATTACTTAATTGGCATCACTGGTCATATCCAACAAGCCATTTGAATTTCAATTCACAGTAATTAATAACTACTTTTTTAAATATTGCCTGGAAGATACTTAGGTGATACTTCTCAAGAATTCAGCCGAGACACTTTCACTAAGCAAGGACACCACTCTTAGACACAAACCCGGTTTAAAAATTCTCCGAAATTGGGACAAAAATCTTCCTAAAATCCCAGAAGTTCCCCGTATTTCCAAAAACGTTTAAACAATTCCCCGCAAAATCCCAGAAGTTCCTCAGATTGCCAAAAACTTTCACAAAAATCTCCCCTAAATTTTAGAAGTTTTTGGATTTCAAAAACTTTTATAAATCTCTTCAATCTCTCCCCGAAAAACAACGCCAACACTGAAGCCGCAAAAATACCAAAACGACAACATTCAGTAAATGTGTCTACCGAATTTCAGATAAATTTGTCAACAGTAGTGCGATTCTCTATTCAATTTTAACAAACCAATTGTCGATTTTGTTACTCTGTAACATTTTTAACAATATTTGCTGTTGATTAACTAACCACAATAATTTTTCTGTTAATGTATAGACAACGAGTCAGCTGTTCAGCCGCAGCACGTACTTTATGCCAACAATTAAGTTTATTGTTCTACAACAATATACAAACATATAAAACTTTTACGTTTAAATAACAATTTTTCCATTATTTAAACATTTAATTTAACATTTAGTACAAATTAATAGTTTTTATATTATCCAGTTTAAAAAAAGGGAAAATAGTGAAATAAATGAACACTTGTTTTTAGATTTAAACTTTTTATACTTCCGATTTTTGAGTATGTTTAAATATATTACACAATTTGTCTAAAAATATTTACAAATTGTAAACAATAAATTTACTAAATCTAACAAAAAAATTTACTGAATTTTCTGAAAAAATCAAACAATATTTTTGTCGCAGTTTATAAAACAATTAGTTTAAAAATACTAAAATATACAAAATAGTTTAATTAAATTTAAACAAAATATTTACCGGATTTTTTGTAATATATTAAACAAAATTTTTGTCTGGGTCGCTTATCATCATCATAATCCATTAAGCATTTATGAAATTTCACTTTGCTAAACGTGTTCAAGTCTGAATTATTACCTAAAGACTCTAAAAAAATTAATGAGAATTAACGCAACGACATTAACGAATTAATTCACTCAAAACTCTCCAGTAAACAAACTTGGTACAATGGCATTCCTTTTGCTATCATTGTTGTTGTTGTTATTTGTGTGTATGTCGTCATCGGGGTTGTTTCTTACGACACAGTTTTTCTTGTTGTTTTTGGTGTTTGCGTCCTAAATAAGAGTCAAAAAAATAATTCATTGATTATGTAAATAACATTTACTGAAAACGAAATTTATTTTTAGACTGACTGTTGTTTTTAAAATTTTTTGATGATAATTTTTTCTGTGTAAACACCAAAAAACATTGCAGTGATGCAAGGTCGTATGTGCTTTGTTGTTGTGAACAACGTAAAGTCGCATCGCTGCAATGTATTTTGTCGTTTGGGAAGTCGGCCTGGCCTGTTTCTCTAAATTTAATTGAAAACAAAAAAGGTAAAAAGGTTAAAATATTTTTTTGTCGAATTTTTTTTAATTACTCTATAAATTTCCTATAATATAGCTTTAAATAATGTATACATAAATTTTTTTGCAGGCTGGTTTCTTTAAACGTGCTACTAAAGAAGAAATGGATAAGTTAGTACATCAAGCTCAAATATCTAGTGATGGTGTGACCGAAGCCTCTAATCTTAACGAGGAACAAAATTAAGTTCAAAACATGCATTAGATATATTTACGTTATCATCATCATCATTATTAGTCGTGAATTGCTTGAGCAATGACGGTTTGGCTGAATCAATATGATCTTGTTTTGTGTCCAAAAGCTGTGAATACACCTCCTTCGCTATTTATGTCTTACATAATTGGCGCTATTTCTTAACGATATATAAATACATATTTTTTAACTATTGAGTTTTAATTTGTTATAAACAGTTCAATTACGATTACATTACCAAGAATATATAATAATATTTAATATAATATATTAATAATAATCAGGGCTTTCATGCAACTAAAAATTGAATTTAAGCGCTTAAAAAATGCACATAAAAATTAAAAATATGCGCAAAAATATGCATTTGTCTACGAACAAAGTACCAAAAATAAAATAATATGAAAATGTAGTATCATTTTCAGCAACTGGCAACCCAACTGAGGCTCGGTTGCCATCAATAATCGGCCTATTGATATTTTTTCAAAAGTTAAGAAATATGCACAACAAAATTTTTTACAACTCCAAATATATACATTTATTGCCAAAAATATGCAACTACAAATCGATGTCAAACTACTTAAAGTTTGATGAGTCGCATAGATGATAAGTCAATAACTGTATCTATCACTGCAAAAAACATGCCATTGCATGCAAGTCCAAGCCCTGATTATAATTGTTCAAGATAGAGTTTAATCAATTAAAAAATATATGTATTAGAGTGATTAAAAAAACGACTATTTGATTTTTAATGAAAGCTAGCACTAAAATATCTGCAGTATACCGAAAAAGACACCTGTGAAAACCGGAGCTTTTAATTTGAATATTTAGATGTCGCGCATCGAGAATTTCTATTTCCCATATAAAATATAATATAATATAATAATAAGAAATAAAAATTAAAAACATGCAATTATAATATAAATTTAATTTTGAGTTTGAATAGATTTTGAACTCGTCGGTTTATCGAAATATTATATAAAGCTTTTGTAGCGCGTTCAATTTCCTACAAAAATGTATATCGCGCATAAAAATCTGTTGACTAGCTTATGCAATAGAAATTCTGCATGAGCTACATGTAAATATTACAATTAAGAGCTCCGGTTTTCACAGACGTCTTTTTTTGGTACTCTGAAAATATTTCAGTGCGACCTTTCGGGAAAATCAAATGGTCGAAAAATCAAATATGTTTATTTTGTGTCTATATTTTAAAATCACGATTTCGATACCAAATGTTACTATTTATATTTTATTTTTAACGATTTGTTTTTCTTTTCGTTAGACTTTTGTAATAATATTTTTTCCAAATGCAAGAAAGTGTGTGTAAATTTAAGTTAATTTATTTGTTTTTGATTCTTGATATCTTTGCCCAATTCACAACGTATTGTATGAGTTGTATGATATTCAAATGTTGTTGATAATTTTTTATAAGGATTTGCTTAGTCCTCGTCCATACGGGTTAAATGTTTCTTCTGCAACTTTTTTAAATTTTCTTTTGAAGTTGCATTCGTGTCCATACAATGAAGTTCTTGTTGTGCAGTGTTTGTTACATAGAATTTGTTGTTGCTTAATATTACGAAGAGGAAATCAAAAGAGAGGTGCATGTACATGAGACAGTGTAACTCTTCCCAATCTTCTCAGCAATCTCCAATAAACGCTAAATGTGCACAGCAAAAGTTGACTATATGGACAGGAACTTAAAAACATGTTTATGTAAAAAACACCAACAACATTTATGTGACCTACAACTTTCGCAAAATATTGTTAATTGAACAATTAAGATACATTTTTTAAATAATATAAGCTGCCATGTAAATATTGAGTTGTCATCGATTCTAATTAAATTGAATTTGTATATGTATTTATTTTAAATTGTGTCTTGCGAAACGTATTGCATTTTTTAGTTATTTTATATAATAAAAATAGGATTAAAATAAATTAATTGACCTTATTGCGGTTCCAGAATCGACCCGAGAGTTTGTAGAAGACTATAGACAAATACGAAATTTTTCTTTAATATATTAGAAACTCTCGAGTTGATTCGAGAACTCTAATCAGGCCCAATCTATTTGTAAATTTAAACTTTAAATCTAAGACTTATAGAAGTATTACAATACTTTTAATACTAAATATAAATTTATCTATACATACTAGTGATGTTACGAATATCAATTTTTAATATTCGCGAATACGAATATCTGAAACAATATTCGCCGAATACGAATATTCAATCTAAATAGTTAGTACCACCTAATATTTCAAATTGAATGGGAAAAAATCTACCCTTTGCGTCAATAACAATAAATTGAGTAAAACTGTCACAATACTATAGGTATTTAACATTATGTATTATGATATTCCGATGACGGAATTTGAAATGATTCATTTAGCACCTGAACGCCACTTTTTTAAACTTTTGGTGGAAAGTAAATAAGAGAAAATACGAGCTTCTTTTACCTATACCCAGGCAATATTTAGTGACACCAGCGGCGAATGTTCCGAGCGAGTGAATGTTTAGTGGTGCTGAGCTTATTTACACACCGCGCAATAGGCTTGATGGAGAAAAGACTTCAAAACTTTTATTTTTGAAGTTCAACATTCCTCTACTGAGCTTTGAGTATTACTTTAACATGATTAATAAATTAATTTAACAGGACTTTACTTTTTAAATACCATGTCGTTGTGAAATATATTTTGTTTCTTTTTTCTTTATTTTCTTTATTTTTTATTAAAAATTAATATTTTTTGTTTAATTTTCAGTATTTTTTATGTATTATTTTTTGGAACGTATTCACAAAATATTCGTGAAATATTCGCTTGAATTTGGCGAATATCATGAAAGAGGCGAATATTTGGCGATTCGAATACGAATACGAACATTCGTAATGTCACTAATACATACATATGATAGAAACGAACGAGAAACAGTGTGGAGGTTGTAACTTTCTTAATTACTGCCCGCTTTTTAAGATTTCAAGCGTTTTCGATTCTTCTAAACAAGGCAAAACAAAAATTTTAATTTAGTGTTATTGTATCTCTTATAGTCCAAGATCCTAGGGTTGCCAACCATTACTTATTTTCTAATTAACGCAATATATACTATGTACATTAGTATTCACTTTTAACGTACCTATACTTGTTATTCTCGGCGGGCGGGCAATTTGCAGATATCAGAGGTCAAAGGCTCAAAAAAACATACTAATTTTTATGTACACATGTTTTCTCTAATGTTGTCAATAACCACTATTGCCAGACACCTACAGTGGCCCGTTATTTCTGCGTTGAGGTCTAACCAGCCCACATTTCAAAAACTACCTACATTATTGCAGGCTACATTAAACAAACCATGAACTCAAAAAATTGTTTCTGGAACGCAAACGGCATCCGCCAACATAAAAACGAACTCGAACAATTCATGATGGATAAACAAATTGATGTTATGCTTATCGCGAAGACACACTTGACGGCTAGAAGCTTTTTTTCAAATCAGCGGATATACTCTGTACGACACAAAGGGCCCCCAAGGTAGAGCTTGTGGTCGCTCGGCTATACTAATAAACTCCCGATTAAAACAATACATAATGGGTGATCATTGTAAAGACTATCTTCAAGCGCCCAATATCAGCCAAGAATTTTTCATCAAAACCTGGTGATTTCCTACTCTCCTCCCAGGTTATCTATTACAGAAAGTCAATATACTACATTTTTTAATTCACTAGGCCCACGCTTTTTGGCCGCCGGTGACTACAACGCTAAGCATACGTTCTGGGGATCGCGGCTATTCACCCCTAAAGTTCGCGTGCTGTTTGACACAATTTCTAAAAGGCAATTGAATATAGTTTCAAGTGGACAATTAACTTACTGCCCGACTGATCGCCGAAAAATACATGGTATTATTGACTTCGGAGTAGTAAAAGGAGTTCCCAGCGAAATAATCAAAGCTGAATCCTCCTTAGATTTATCTTCACATCAGTGACTCACTATTATAACTATATACTCACTCTCAACAACCTCACCCACTCGCGATTTGATGCACACACGCATTGATTGTCTGAAATATAAAAAATATTTAAGTGCGCATTGCACGGAAAATTTGCCGCTGAGAACGCCTGCAGACATAGAGACCTCTATTACACAGATAAAGGCAAACAATAAGCAAGCTGCTGAAAGTGCTACTTCTACCTTTCGACAGGTGAGATCTAACAAAATTTACTCTGAGGATATGAAACGGGTATTATCTGAAAAAAGAAGAGTTCGTACAGAATGGCAACGCAACAGATTCTCGCAGTTCAAACACTAACAAAAACTTTGTAAGAGCGAGAGTTGAAAAATAAAACCCATACAAGGAAAATGTATTAGTATGTGTTTGCCGGTTCCTGCTCTAAACATACCATCTGATATAGTTGAGCTACCGACAGTTGTCGCTGAAGCCGCCGTCGCTTTGAGATTTAACATTCGAGAAATTGAAAATGCTATCGCCGACTTAAATTCGAAGAAAGCCCCAGGTGCTGATAAAATCAGTAACAAAATGCGTCTAGAGCTACTCCGTATAGTAAAAAGGATAATTCTATTCATTTTTAATGCATTTCTACGAATAGAATACTATCCTGCGGAATGGTAGATGTCATTGATCACCATGTTACCTAAGTGTGGAAAAGACCATATCAAAGTAGAATCTTATAGGCCTATAAGCTTATTGTCAAATACATCAAAACTATTTGAGAAACTGCTTATGAATAAGTTGACCCCCATACTAAATGAGAGTGGATGCATCCCCGATCATCAGTTAGGCTTGTGTGAATGTAGGTAGAAAAACGTTCGAGGAAAAGAATTATTGTTCTGCTTTCTTCAGTGATGTTTCTCAGGCTTTTGACAAAGTATGGCATGAAGGATTATTCCAGAAATTAACGCAAAATTTACACTCTAACACTCACAAGCTATTAGAAAGTTATTTAACTGGACGAAAACTCATAATCAAGGAAGATAATTTTCTAAGCACACCTCAGATGATTCAAAGTGGGGTTCCTCAATGTAGCATTTTCGGACCTCTATTGCACCTGATATACATCTCCGACGTGCCAACAGGCTATGACATTCACACATCAACATTTGGTGACGATACAGCTTTTCTAAGCGTAAGCGCAAGTTCACAAGAAGTATCCGAAAAATTGCAGGTATATATATTACATCTGGAAAAATGGTTAAAGCAGTGGAGAATAAAAATAAGCCAACAGAAATGTATACATGTTACGGTTACATGAAGCAGGGAAACATGTCCGCCTATTTATATCAATAATCATATCATACCGCAGCACTTTGAGGATAAATACCTAGGAATTCACCTTGATCGTCGTCTAACATGGAAGACCCACATAGATTCAAAGCTGACCCAAATGAAATTCAAAGCAGTTCAACTTAATTGGCTAATAGGAAGAAATTCAACACTTAGTCTAGATTGTAAACTTCTTCTATACAACACAATACTTAAACCAATTTGGTGTTATGGTATTCAGTTATGGGTAGGGTTGTCAGCCGTCCTCTTTTCCTCGGACACTGTCCTCTTTTTGTGGTCTCTGTCCGGGGAAAAAATGAGCGCCCGGTAAAGTCCTACACCGACGTAAAAAGGGAACTTATATTCGCGTTAAGTTTTTTTAAACTGTTTTACATATATGTATATATTTTTTCGCTTTTATTCTCGTATTGCTTGAAAAATTGCATTTATTAAAAACAAAGCTAAAAAGGGAAATACGTAATAGGTATTAGATGTCCAGCGTATGTTGTAAATAATACTGTCCATGAGAGTTGTGATGCTATTCTATGACGTATGTATGTATTTAAAATATCGACGGTGTTTCATAAAAAAGGCCAAAGTAATATAGGTTTAAACCAGAGTTAAAATTTTTTTTAATATGATTATTTCGAACTTATTTGCTTGTGAATGCAAATTGATTATTAGGCTAAGGTTCGTAACGATATATTCAGAAATAATCAGACATGATTAATATTCCAAGGAACAAGGAAAAAATTAACACCAACTGAATTTGTGTACACACACAGCAGAATATAACAGCGCTACTTTCGGAAGCCGGTACACTTCCATCATCAGTGCTCTTGTGTATTTTGCTTATCACTACTTGTGAGGTGGCTCTAGGCTTGCTAGACGGGCTCGATTTGGTTTGATTGTCAAGCTTTTTTAAGGGTTGTCAAGATTTAAGGTAAAAAGCTATTTGTGAAGCTAAAAATTAACTTCTATTCTGTGCACAATTTTATGCACAAGCTTCAATTAGCTATTTTAGCGTTAGAATTTAATTAATGAATTTAAATACATGATAATTTTTATGGATACAAAGTAAAAATTATAATGAAAATCTTTCTCCAAGTACTTTTTCCTTGCAAATCAGAGACCTTTATTAAAAATAAAACACGTTTGCCTTTGGAAATACATATTAATGAAAATTTCTCGGGTCCATAGACGAATGATAAATTATATGCAGATTAAGCATTTCATTCCAAATATATTTTTAAAGAGTAAATATGGTATAATTAAAAAGCAAGACGAAAAGGAAACCGTAAACTTCATAACGAGCCTTTGCTGCCATAGACTCATAACTCAAAAAAAAATTTCCTAATTTACTAACAGCTTAGTCAAATATATTTCTAGAGAGTTAATATGGTATAATTAAAAAACAAGACGAAAAGGAATCCGAAAACTTCATATCGAGCCTTTGCTACCATAGACTCATAACTCCAAAAAATATTTTCGAATTTACTAAAAATTTAATGGTAAAAGAAGATGTTGTTCTGATATGAGTGATTCTACATTAACACAAAAATCAAAATTTTCGAGTTACGACTCTACTGCAGCACAGGCTCGACATGTAATTTGATTTCGTTATTATTTTCGATTCCTCTTAATGCGTTTTGTAAATAAAGAATATAATGTCATTTGCCTAATTAATGATATGAATTAGTTTTAATGAAAATTTTTAATTTGCGAAAGTGTTTACAACAAATTAAGGCACAGAATCAGCCCAAATTTAATCGGAATGCTGAGGGAATATATAAGAAAATGCAAACGAATTGATACCTTCTCCATTTTTCGGAGTCGATTAATGAATGGATTTTTAATGCTTAGCACATCATTAAGTGTCAAGATTTTTTCTTAAATCAAGCTTTTTTCTCTATTTGTAAAGCTTTTTTACAACTTGGATCTGGTAAGCCTAGGTGGCGCTGTTGTTTGTGATTTCAGTTCTTATATATACAAACTTTTCGTGAAAATTTAATACGAGAATTAAATCACTTGGGTTGATGTCAACTAATCTGTTTATCACAGCAATTCCCAGTGTTACCGTTAGATTATTTTACTTCATTCCCATTGCTTTCTGATTTCTTTGGAGTTCATAATCTTTATTTCATGAAGAAATAAGAAATTTTTTCCAAGCAATGAAAGTTTATTTAAAGTCGGTAACCCTGCCCTTAGAGATATTTGATGTGTAATCGATTAACTAAACTAACTTCAGGTTCTCAGTTGATGAATAACTACTTTTTAATAAATTCTTGTGCTATAAAGTTTTTTTTTGAAAATTATAAACGACGAAACTATAACTTTAAAAAAATGTTCCCAACATTTCAAATTATACTTGAAGTCCTGATAAATATATCTTCACCTGAAACGCAAAAGGCCCTAAATAAAATAATCATAATTTTACAAGAGTAGCAATATATATACTAATTTATGTAATTGTCCTTTAATATTTTCTTAATTATATCGCTATTTTAGATCGGGAAAGTCTGATTTTTTTATAGTAATTATGTGTGTTGGTCAAATACATTGGAATTTATTAAAAAACCGATTAGAGTTTTTTGTTAGTTTGTGCTTTTTGCGTTTTATTTAACAGCATGTAGAATATAAAATTCGATTTATGAAATATGTATCCTCAAATGTGCATGTATATACTAATGTAGAACTTAATGGAAACACATCGATGGTGTTGCGCAAAAAAGTGCCAATCTGCTATGTAAAATGTTGCGAGATTGGCCCTTTTATCGCAACATCATTGATATGTATTTAAGATTTTATTGGTAGTAAAACTATTGGAAAAAATTAATTTCGTTTTATTTTTAAGTCCTACTTTTTTAAGCAAATATCCGGGTTATTTTCCTCTGCTGTCCTCTTTTTATAAATTAAGCGATGTCAACCCTAGATGGGGCACTGCCTCTGCATCAAATTTAGTGAAAATTCAAAGCCGACAAAATAAAATTCTGCGTTTGATTACAGAAACCAGCGCATTCATAAAGATCTAGATGCTCCATTAGTAAAAACTGTGTTTGAAAAACATGTGACAACATATATATAAAAAAACTCGAATGGCATCCGAATCCCTTAGCCCGTAGCATCATTAATTTTAGAGGGCACACTCGACTGAGAAGGAGGGACACTCCTGCTTTCAGCCGTACACGAGAGACGTAAGACATCTAAAGAAGAAACCGTTGAACTGGACTAATTATCAACAATTTTAGTTTTAAGATTTGAATACTTATTGTTAGTGCAATATACAATTGAAGATTCAATAAATAAATTTAAAATTAAAAAAACTTATATTCTAAGTCCTAATTTTTATATATGATGCTCAGGGGATAATTTCAATGCTTTATGCAAAGAGCCAGACATATACTAGGGTGCTAACAGCCCGCCATACATAAATAATATGTTGCTGTAAGTACGAGTATGAGCACAGATATGACAATTGGACCGTTTTAAAGCTGGCAAAAAACGAACATTACTTATATTTTAAGCACTTACTTTTATGTATGATACTCAGGGGATAATTTCAATACTTTACGCAAAGAGCCAGACAAATAACATGTCGCTGTAAGTACGAGTATGAGCACAGGTATGACAATTGAACCGTTTTAAAGCTGGCAAAAAACGAACATAACTTATGTTCTAAGTAATAATTTTTATGTATGATGCTCAGGGGATCATTTCGATACTTTATGGAAAGAGCCCGACATATACTGGGGGGCTAACCTCCCGTCAGACACAAATAACATGTCGCTGTAAGTACGAGTAGAGCTCAGATATGACAATTGAACCGTTTTAATGATGGCAAAAAACGAATATAACTTATGTTCTAAGTGCTCATTTTTATGCATGATCCTCAGGGGACAATTTCAATGCTTTATGCAAAGAGCGATATATGTATATACTAGAGGGCTAACATCCCGCCAGACACAAATAATATGTCGCTATAAGTACGAGTATGAGCACAGATATGCCAATTGGCCCGCTTTAAAGCTGGCAAAAAAACGAACATTACTTATATATATTCTAAGTACTTAATTTTATGTTTGATGCTCATAGGATAATTTTAATGCTTTATGCATAGAGCCAGACAAATATTACCTATATTACATTCAGAAAATAAAAATTTGAATATAGGCCACGCCAAATCGGCCAGTTTGTGACCCGATCCCCTTTCATTTCGTTAATTTTCGGATATGTTTTGGCACGTATTAAACGCAATGTTCATATCAATTTTCAGTATATTAGTCACACCAGGGATGGCCTGATAGATGTTTCAAAATTTTAGAAAAAATTTGGTTAAGTATTAGAGTCCGACCGAAACCAGTTTTTTTGGGCCGAACCCGAACCGAAACTAATATTCGGCCAAAAGGCTGAATATTCGGCTGAATCCGATACTTTCCGAAACTTCTTAGCATTAACTGATATTGACATAATGAAAACTTAATAGAACTGAAAAGTCATTTATTTTATTAACGGCCCTTTTCACAATGTGATTGAAAGTTAACGTGGTCTTTAACGGCAAATTCGGCATACAAAACTCTCCGTTAAAGTGTACGTTAACTTTTAACTGTACACTGTGAAAAAAGGCGTGAGAGTATTTCTACATACATACAGTGTCAGTCAAAATAATAGTAAAAATTTTATATATTTCATTCCATCAAGCAAATATAAAGCTTAAACATTTACGAGCATATGAGTAATAAAAACTTGGCATGAAATTAGCTTAAATGATTAATAGAACTGGAATATTACGTTCGGTACATGTACATTGAGGAGTGTTTTATCGCTCTACTGATGACGTTACAAGAGCACCTATCAAAAAGTTGAATCGGAATATCTAAAAAATGTAAAGTGGAATATTTACCTATTTTTGACACTAAATTTATACCATTGCATTCATTTCTACTAAAGTGAAGTTTTTTGTTTACGCCCAAGTTTCATCGATGATATACACAATAAAGAATTTTTCTCGACGGTATTGAATTTATCGTGAAGATTGAAAATGAGTATTTTCATATTTTGAAATTATTTAAAAAAAGAAATATGTGCTCAATTACAGTGCAAAATTGCAGAAGCAAATTTGATTGCGAAAAGTCAATTTATTATAACATAAAATAGATTTTCGATTGGAATCGAAATCGGTTTACCATTCCCTAGTTTATGCTACATATTTATTTTGGCAGCAAACAGTTGAATACTTTAAGTTACTATGTAAATCTTTTATTTGCGCTTTATAAAACCAATTAAAATTTTCATTCAATTTGAAAAGATTTGGGACGGAAAAAACAGATTCATGGCGGTGACATTATAAATTTGGAAAATACTATTTCGGTTAACTTCCTTATTTAAAGAGAATAAAAAGTTTCGGTATTCGGCCAAAAAGTTGGCCTAATCCGAATATCAGCCGAAACCACAATTTTGGCCAAGTACGAAACCGAGTATAGATCAATAATAAAAATTTATATGTTAAACAGTAGGGTATCATTTTATTCGTCTTTATATGCTCTTTCAGGAAAAAGGAATACGAAAATGTCGGTGTAATTATCACTTAGCTATTAACGCTTCAAAATGAAAATCGACATTTTCAAAAAGTCCGACCCATTCGATTTCTTTTTAAAAATTTCTAAAAATACTACACTATGGCCGACTTCATAAACGCCACAATGCATTGCAGTGATGCGAGTTTACATTGCTTACAACAACAAAGCACATACGACTTTGCATCGCTGCAATGCATTGTGGCGTTTATGAAATCAACCTATTATGTTATCCAACTTTTATTCTCTTTTTTCGAATTTGTTAAATATTATTTTTGTTATTAATTTATCTATGACAATACTTAAAATGATAATGAAGTCTAAAAGATATATTTTTGAAGTAAATTGAGGTCACTGAACAGGATATTTTGATATTTTTTAAGAAAACAGTTTTCCAGATATTTGGATTAAAAAAACTGTAATTTTATGCCTTTTAAGTTATTTACGGAATCTCTAAAAAAAGTGCATGTAAAGCATAAAACTTATACACAGCTCTACAGACTTCTTTCTATTCTTTCAGCCAGTGATTAAAATGTGTTGATCGGATTAAAATCTAGCGAGTTATATGCTTTGAAAGGCGAAAAAATTAAACTGTTGGACTTTTTTTTCAAAATTAATAGCACTAAAAAAAGTGGTCTGTACATTTGACCCGACCTACATACATGAAATTCGCAATTTTCACGGCGTATGAGCAAAACGGTCCTTAGATTCGGACTCAGTAAATTGCGAAATATTGTTAAAAATGGCTACAGAAAATATTCAGATTTCTCGAGTTACTTGGAATTTTGAGTGGGTACGACCCAAACGAACCAAGGATTCGGACTCAGGGCATCGAAGTGCTTATAAGTAGATTGATCTGGTCAAGTGTAGGTATAGATCATTTTTCGTTTGTTTGTCGGTGCTATTAATTTTGAAGAAACATCAAAAAATTAAATTTGTTTTCGGTTTTCAATGCATATAACTCGCTAGATTTTAGTCTGATCAACACATTTTAATCACTGGCTGAAAGAATAGAAAGAAGTCTTTAGAGCTGTGTATAACTGTCAATAACTTAAAAACCCTAAAATTACAGCTTTTTAATCGAAATATCTAGAAAAATATTTTCTTAAAAAATATTAATATAATGTTCGTGTTCAGTGACGTCAATTAACTTCACAAAATAAATGTTTTTGACTTCATTATCATTTTAAGTAGTGTTATAGATAAATTAATAACAAAAATAATATTCGAAAAAAAAATAGAATAAAAATCTTGAAATTTTTGTGTTTGTTTTTTTTCTGAAAGAGCATTTAAAAATGAGTAAAATGATACCCTACTTTTTTAACATAATATGTATAGATATTATCTATTTTTATTATTGATCTATAATTAATTAAAATTTTTTTGCTGAAAATTATGAAAAATCGACTACTCCATCCCTGGTAGGAGTAATGTAATGAAAATTGGTATGAACATTGCGTTTAATACGTGCCAAATCATATCCGAAAATTAACGAAATCGAAGAGGGTCGGGTCACAAACTGACAGATTTTGCGTGGAATGCCCCATATATACTCAAAAAAAAAGACATATGGGCATTTCCATGAAAATTACAAACACGACTGAAAAAATTAACTGCTTGGCGCACGATGCACAGTGTACGATTTTGCTAATCTAGCTGGACAAAAGTCGTTTTTTGAGTTTCAATTTGAGTAAATATTTTTATCAATTATGAAAGAGCACTTGTTATAAAGTAAGGAAATGCAAAAACTTTGCTTATTTGTCAACAATAAAAATATAACGGTGCTTCAAACTTGAATATTTTTGAATGAATTAAAACTACAAAAACACTTACATGAAATTGCTCATTTTTAAAAAGCGTGTAACTTTTTATTAAAATGGAATATTTTAACGATTCTTTTTTTTATTTTGAAGCTCAACTTATTCGCTGCCAATGGCATGAGAAATTATTTTTAGAACCTGGAAAATTCTTTTAGTGCTATTTCATTTAAACAATTAATCTTTTCGTTAAGTTAAGAAAAGAAAACAAAATTCTATAATCGATAAAATTTTTTCAGCATAACGCTTCAACACCAAATCAGTTTTAAACGATCGTCTACTTTAAAGCACATATAAAATTATCTGCCGAGAGTTGCCGATTAAAAAAAAGAAACAAATAATGAGTGATAATACCACATAACATGAAATTTTTTATATATGGCTTAAAACACCCGTAAATGAAAGGTTTGACCGTTCCGTAAACCATATTTGTGGAAAAATAAGCAGTTGTTCTAATTCTCATATTGGTTATGAGCAATTACAAAGTTTTGTAAAAAATGTGTATATTAGATTTAAGCTAAGGTGGAAGGCGGTAAACCGAAAATTAATAAAAATTAATGAAGAAAAATTAAACACTTATTGTTATTTCTACCTCTTTATTATATATTTTAAATATTATCATGCATAATCGCCGCTTTCTTACTTTTTGATTATCCAACACGAATAATATCAGATATAAATTTTTGCAGTTGTATGGGAGGTGGCCGTGGCAGATGTCCAATTTTTCCCATTTTTTGAGAGTGGTACATATTTGCCTAGTAAAACCTTGTACCGAAATTCATAAGTCTAGCTTCATTTTTTTCCAATATATATAATTTTGTCTTCCTAGAATGGCTAAATCTTACACTGTGCGATGTCGACAAGTCGAGGTCGTTCTCATATTTATATTTATTGTTATTCTCAATATAAATATTAGAACGAACTCGACTTGTCGACATCGTGAGCCAGGCAGTAAAACCCTTAAAACTTTTTTTAAAATATGGCAAAGAGGAAAAAAAGAATCAAATTTTATTATACAGAGCTATTTATACCTTACTACAATTTTTAATTAAACATCAATAATAACAGCTTAAACTGAATATCTCTTTGACTAATTTTAAGACATTACAATAAACTACTTTCGCTTTTCTAGTGCCTAAATTCAGTTCTTGTAACATTGCAATTATACTTTAAAATTAATGTTCCAATATAAAAGAACAAAGTTCGCGAGGAAAGATAAAATATAGAGTTCAATTAGCTGTATATTTTTTAGTTTCTTTGGACGCTGTTCTAATGTCACGTACGCGGGGCAAAAATATATTTTTTCTACGTCATTTGAATTTGACCGATCGCAATTGTTTCAAAATAAAAGTTTAAAGCAAGATACTTGTTACAAACAAGTATTGATCGACATTTTTTCAACTTGGTGTAATAAAAATTTTAAAAGCATTTAAAGTTCGTCGCGTACGCTATTGCAGTATGTACTATAAATGCAAATGAAAAATTTGCGAAATTTCCATCAAATTTCAAAAATTAAAAAACTTCATCCGTTTTCATATCATGATAGTCGGCATACCGAAGGCTAACCGCCAAAAAAGCTTAAGCGAGATGCTTTTCGAAAATCGTTTTTTACGCAAATCGATTATTTACGATAATTCGGACAATTGTCATAGTTTCAAAGTCATGTCAAGAACAGTTATGGAAATACAGCAAAAGAAATTTTAGCTTGAGTATTTTCCATATAAATTTTTAATTTGTTTACATATTTTTATAACTACAAAGTGTTGCTTAAGCTAACATTCTCTTTTTCAAGTAGAGCAAAACTAGTGTCAAAAACTGCAAGGATATCAATAAAACAGTTAAGAACAGCTTGCTAAGGATGTTAATTACTAGTTTTAATTTATATTTTTGATAAAATTAAATGAAATTTCATAACATCAAGAATATCTTATATAGCTAGAGAGCTGAAATTTGGTATGCAGGTAGATCTTGGCGAACAATTAACCAGAAAAATTTGAAAAAGGGGACTTTTCACCCGGGAGGGGCTAAGGTGTCCGCTCTTTGTACGGGGCACTTCCAGTATAGCTAGAAAGCTGAGCAATTAACGAAAAAACTTGAAAAGGGGCACTTTTCCTCTAGGGGGTAGTGGGGTTGCCCTTCTTCGTATGGGGCACTTCCAGTATAGCTAGAAAGTGGGCAATTAACTAGAAAAATCTAAAAAGGGGCACTTTTTACCCGGGAGGGACTAGGGTGCCGCCTTTTTTATGGGGCACTTTCACTATAGCTAGAAAGCTGAAATTCGGTATACAGGTAGGCATTGATTAGTAATTAGCGAAAAAACTTGAAAATGGGCACTTTTCGACTTGGGGGAGTAGGGTTCTCCTTCTTTGTATGGAGCACTTCCAGTATAGCTAGAAAGCTAAAATTTGGTATACAGGTAGGTCTTTGTGGGCAATTAACTAGAAAAATCTGAAAACATGCACTTTTCTCCTGGGGGGCGTATGGTTCGCCTTCTTTGTATGGTGCACTTCCAGTATAGCAAGAACGCTGAAATTCGTTGTACGGGTAGGCCTTGATAATCAATTAACGAAAAAACTTGAAAATTAGCACTTTTGGTCTGGGGGGAGTAGGGCTTTCCTTCTTTATATGGGGCACTTCCAGTATAGCTGGAAAGCTGAAATTTGGTACACAGGTAGGTCCTGCTGACCAACTATCGAAAAAAATTTAAAACAGACACTTTTCATCTGCGGGGACTAGGGTGACCCTTCTTTGTATGGGGCACTTCCGGTATAGCTAGAAAGCTGAAATTTGGTACACAGGTAGGCCTTGATGAGCAATTAACGAAAACTATCTTAAAACGGGCACTGGTAATGTGGAGCTAGAAAGCTGAAATTTGGTACACAGGTAGGCCTTGATGAGCAATTAACGAAAACAATCTTAAAACGGGCACTGGTAATGTGGAGAACCTAGGATGCGCATTCTTTTTAAGGGCAACATCCAGTATAGCTAGAAAGCTAAAATTTGGTACACAGGAATGAATTGTTGAGCAAACAACCAGAAAATTCTTAAAACGGGCACTTTTTATGCAGGGGGTTAGGGTGCCCCTTATTTGTATGGGACACTTCCACTATAGCTAGAAAGTTGAAATTTGGTAGACAGGTAGGTCTTGATGGGAAAGTACTAAGAAAGATAGGACTACGGAAATTTTTCATCTAGGACTTATTGTATGGGGCACTTATTTTATCAAATAAAAGCTTAGAAAAAAGAACTGAGATCCGCACAAAACATAAATGTAAAAATAAGGCCAAGTTCCTATCCAACAATTTCGGCCGTAAAAAGTACTGAGATCAAAATAAGGACCAAGTTCTTCATAGGTACAATACCATATGTTTTCTAGGCAACCTGTTAACTTGGCAATATTTTTTGCTTTCTAATATGGGAAAGAATGATGGGAAAAATGTTGCCAAGCTTACAGGTTGCCTAGAAAACAGATGGTTTTGTACCTATGAAGAACTTGGTCCTTATTTTGATCTCAGTACTTTTTACGGCCGAAATTTTTGGATACACACAGAAAAATTTCCATGTAAAATCGTCGAAAACCAAGTTAATTTAACATTTTTCGGTAGTGATTTTGGTGTTTCATGTTAAAATTTTTCCTTTTGAATTAACTATATTTCATGTTGATTTAATATTCCAGTACAGTTAAATCAAAATGAAGTTGATAGTGAAATAACACGACAAATCATATTGAATCAAAGTAATTTCGAGTTGAAACAATGTGAATTTGATATTGGAACAACACGAAGAATCATTTTGAATCAAAGTTATTTCAAGTTGGAACAACGTGAATTTGATATTAAAACAACACGAAGAATCATTTTGAATTAAAGTTATATCAAGCTCAAACAACAGGACTTTAATGTAGCTATTTTGTTAATTATTTTACTTACGTGATAGTCATCAGAAAACTTTGCGTTGTAGCTGACTGCCCCAGCCAAGATTGAACTCGTGCCACACAGTGTCGTGTTTTCATATAAACGGCGGCCAAAAATAGAAGGAGTTATCGTAGAAGAATGAAAATTGGTACACATTACTATTATAAGTAGGAAAGGGAAAAAACGAAGTTTTGAAAAAATCGGCCCAAGGACTCGCCCACCTCCCATATATCCTGAAATGAAAAAAACTTATATTTTCCAAAATTGTTGTTGGAATTGAACTAAATTTGGCTCGATTTGTCTCTAATATATTACTGATAATTGTGGTGAGTTATATGCCATTATCTCAAAGGACACGCCCACCTCTCATATATCCTGTAATGAAAAAACCTTGTATTTTCCAAAGTTGTTTCTGGAATTGAACAACGATTGGTCTCTGATATATTCCGGATAACTTTGATAAATTTTATGAAATTATCTCAAAGGACACGCCCACCACCCTTATATCCTTGATACGTAAAAGATGCAATTTGTCCACGAAAATTGTCAATACCTCTTTCACATTTTTTTAACTTTTTCAATAAGTTTCCTATTTTTATCTGTTCCGATCCGATAAGATTGAAATTTTGCATGTAAATATATTTAGTAAAAAATTATTTTAATTTGTAAATTGTGATCATATAAGAGCAAAAATTTACAAAAATTATTAATTCAGTGAAAAGAAATTTAAAAACATGAATTTTATTTATTTAACATAACATATTCAATATACATACACACATAAAATATATACATAGTAGGTATTACAGGCAATCAAAATATATTAACAACTATCACTGTCATCACTTTCAGATTCTACCAGATTCGCTGTTTTTATGCTCTGAAATCTTTCTTTTGTAACTAAATACTCTTTCAGATCATTTATATCACTTTTCCTTAAAAGTATTTTCTGACTATGCATCGAAATTGATGGCTCTGACTGCAGAATAAGATAATTTAGTAGGTCTCCCATGGAGGCAATCCTACTTCTTTTTCTCGTATGTTTCAATCTTGCATTTCTTATAATTTTATGACTTGTCTCTATTGCTTCTTCTGATAACATTCCAATGGGAATAGTGGAATATTTAATAAAATCTATACCATGAACTAGAATTTTATGCACAGTTGCAGGCATATAATACCAAGGATATAATTTGAAATATAAAAGTGCTGTATCTTTTAAAAGCTTTTCAAAATTTGATGTATGTATATAATGACCACTTGAAAGTGTTCTTAAAATAATAGAAACATTTTTTATAAAGCTTACATTTACATTAGTAATCTGAGATGAAAGTTCGACATTGGAAAAGAAGCGCCTTGCAGTATTGCCATCATTCGTTGTGCCATACCCCGTCTTAACCTTATCCACTATAAGACCCATTTCAGACTTAAATTTTGCTTGAATACTTCTCTTTTGCTCAGCAACCTGATCTTTATCTTCTTTTCCTACCACTCTCCATTTCTTTATAGGCTGTTTGTAAGAAATATGCAAAATGCATTCAAAACATTTGATCCATGCATGTAATGTCGACAATCCGTACTGATAGCACTGCTCATTCACAGGCCTTTCGAAAATCGATAAGCTGTTCATTTCAGATGGCTTAGCTCCACATAAAGCACAAGTTGAACTACTACTGTTTCCACTTAATACATTTAAAACTGCACCATCTATCATTGTCAACTGTATTTTATAGTGAACGTTAAGATTTTTGTTTTTTGAAATGTAATTATATGTATCTAGGCCTTCAATTTCTGTATTTATGCTATCCCTTACTGATTGTATTACACTTGGATTCTCTTTTGTAAAAATGATTTTAAGTGGTCTACATAACCTCCAAGATGAATGTCTATCATTTTCCCAAACTATTTGGTCATCTGCCCAATCCAACAAGCGTAAAGGAACGAAGGAAGTTACAAACATAAATTCATCACTAGCTTCCTCATCTTGAAATTTTTGTTTGTATACACTATGCCCACTACTGCCATCAAATCCCCACTTGCATTCCAGGACTATATCATTGTTGGTATCAATATCATTAACATCTCAAATGCTTCTTACGGTTTTATCCAAAATCTTCTGTAAGGGTACCTCTGCAGAAGATTCTGTTAATTGAATGTCATCAGCAAAATCTTTTTTTTAGACTCTGCAATCATATAGTATGATGGAAAGCAATCTTTGTGAATAGAATTTACTACTTTCCTCATCATATTGTACTGCCTCATAGATAAATCCATATCAATGTATAATGCTAGAGCACTTTCAACAGAACTTTTTTCATTAGTATTTGAACCTGTTAACCTTTCTGCGGCTTTTTTAAGAGCTTCAGATGAAGTAGAAGCGACAAGTTCCTCCACTCGCCTCCTTTTTGTTCGCATTGAACCCTCTTCATAAGAAACATTCGGTCGGCCTTTACGACTTGTACTTGATTCCTAATATAGTATAAAATAATTAAGTTTTCTTGCAATACCAAAACTTTACACGGATACTTACATTACAAATGATTTCACAAAATAGTTCGCTATCTAGCCAGTCACTCAACTCAGTTTCAAATCTGTCTCTAATGCGATGATATTTAGACCAATTGTTAGAGAATTTTAATAGAGTAAGCTTTATTTTCTGTTGTTCACTTTCTAATAATACTCGTTTAAAATGCTTTTCGACAAAATCTTTAACATGATGCATAACATCGCATGGTCTGTTTTGCTTTATCTCTAGCCACAATTGAAAAATAGTGCGAATCCGCAATGAGGTTGACACTGAAAAACAATCATAAAAGAAATTCGTGCAAAATCGAGCAGCTGAATTTTAAATATATTAAAATACATACTTGTAGCTACAAAATACCAAAAAATTGGAAAAGTGTTATCTCTACTTTCTTTTTCTAACGGGATCTGACATATGATCAATATTTGTAAACAAAAACATGTTGTAATTATAACTAGAAGCATCACTTACCACCCTGTTAAAAATTTTGGTAGCCGTGACATTCAAATACTTAAATTTTTAGTATTATAAATGAACATGAAATTTGGGATTTTCCCATAAATTTCGTATGCTGTACACAAACCTTGACTTTGAACCACTATAACTTTAAAATTTGTAAACATTTTAATAAGATATTTTAGATATCATCTAACCAGAGTGTTAAAAAAAATATAATAATACAAAAACGTTCAAATTCTAACATTGACTTTAAACATTTTTGGCCAGCCTCGTGACATAGTGTGCCACCTGTATGATAGTCCACGCGCCAACCACTGCAGCCACAACAGCTTCAAACTTTTATTTACTTATACACTAAATAAATACCATCGTATGTAAAATGCATTTCATTTTAATTCAACATGATTTAAATGATTATTTAACATAAAACTTATTTGAAATTAAAGTTATAGTCATGTCGATTGAAAATGAAACTTAACGTTTATAACAAACTTCTTTTAACGGTGATTTAAGGTTAGATTGATAATTTTCCGCTTAAAATTAATATAGGTTAGATTAGGTTATCAGGTTACCGGTGAAAAGTATAAAGAAAGGGTTCCAGCCCACTTGGGTCCAATAATAATTGTCCCTTTGTGATACCTGTAAAGAAAAGGAAAGAGAAGAGAGAACAGGACAGTGTATCAAATAGAGTGAAAGGAGAGGGGTTAATAAAGATATTAGAAGTTAGTTAGGAGATAAGAGAGAGAGAGAGAGAAAGGTAAGGCGTACGGAGTTCCGTGCAGGAAGGGTCGTTCATGAATTAAAAACGTTATTTGGGTAGTCAGTGAGTGAACCAGCCGCTGCTCCTAATGAAGGAACTTATGTTCTTGAGCTCTATTTCGGAGAACTCGGAGAGGCTACCAAAGAGTATTTTGCCCAGGAGGCGAAGGCGGTGGTCTTGCAGAGCTGGACAAAGGCATAAGAGGTGCATTATATTCTCTTCTTCTTCTACGTCATTACAGCTTGTGCAATAGTCATTGTAGGGGTTCCAAAGTTGCAGTGCCCCGTGACCGTGGCCATGAGGTTGATCAGGTGTGGTTTCGTGAAATCTAGAATTTGTTTAGTTCTGTTTGAGTCAAAGCGAGGCCAGATTGTTCTCGCAGTAGAGCAAGTTGGTTCATTGTACCATCTGGTTTGAGCCAACTGGAAGAAGGCAGCGTCAATTCGTCTCCAGCAAGATGAGAAATTATATCTTGTAAATTTAATATGATTTCAAATCAAAATTGCGGCATGTGGATTTTACATTCCTTTTTTTTCTGTGTGTAGGAACTTGGCCTTATTTTCACATTTATGTTTTTGTGCGGATTAACATTACATATAACAGTTCACTAAAATCCTATATAGCTAATATTAAGGATCTACTTCGATTTCGCCCAATGATACTTAAAATATATTTCTGTAAAATTTAATTTTTGGTGGTTACCAATCGATATATGTATACGATATTCGAACTGCGTATTCGTTAAGCGAAAAAATCTAAAATTAATTAGTATTACTCTGTAGTAGGCTAAGGTGGCGCCGTAAACTCAGCGCCAAAGTACATAGTATGCAGAATGAAATGAATTTAAATCTTGATTGTTTTTATTCCTATTATCATCAAATACATATTTTTTATTTGCTTTTAAGTGTTTGTTTACATATATACAAACCATATATTTCATTACTTAAGAATACATAAGAGCAAAATCTGTCGCGTATGCTATGTCACGTAAGCTATTAAATTTTGTTCATTATAAAATCATCCAAAAGTTTTTTTATTTAAAATTTACGGATAATAAAGCAAAAATAGTTGGCTTCATTTAATAAATAAAAAAAAAAATAAAAAACTTCACAATTCGCAGATTTTCGCATATTTGTTCATGCAACTTAACATCACTTCCGTTTTATGTCGCGTACGCTATGCCCTTATTTCCCTCGATATTTTGGACAACAGGGTTCCAAGTGTAATGATTTTTTTCAAACATAGTACCTTCAGAATGGAACATAACGACAAAAGTTTTTTCAGTTACTCCTATTTTTGCAAAATCTATTCCACTTTGTAGGCGTACAAATGTCACGTACGCTGATATGGAAATGGCCATATACTAAAATTCAGTAAAAAATTTCTAAGTTTAACTAAAAATTTTTTCTAAATTTAAGTAAATGTTTCTAAGTTTAAGTAATTTTTTACTAAAATCTAGTAAAAATTACTTGATATGAGTAAAAAACAAATTGTTGATATCCTTAAAAATAGTTCATAAAGCATCACAAAAAGTTTCTTATATATAAATAAATAGGAAAAATTCTTTAATGATTTTCTTCGACCTTTTTTATCTTTAATTTATGATTAAATTGTTGAGCTTAAGGTCAATATTTTTTGTAAAAAATTAACAAATGTTAAATATTTATTAGTTCCAATATTTCGACACACCTCTGTGTGGCATCGTCAGGGAAATATAGATTCAAATTTAACAATAAATCAATGAACAAATTTTAAATGTTTCAGAATGCAAAAACAAAAACTATCATATTGAAAAAATTTCAAACAGCAAACAAAAAATCAGGGACCTGAAATAACTGTTGTTTTTTACATCCAATTGGTCACAGAAAAACAAGCCACAAATATATCGGTCCTGTAATAACAATTACAAAAAACAACCCAAAAAATATTACTCCTTCTATAACTGTTAAAAAATTTTTTATTTTGTAGGTCTTCTTATAACAGTTATGAAAGACTTATTTTTTAGGTCCTTAAATAACAGTTATGAAATCTTTTTATTTTTCAGTCTTCTTGAGCCTTTTCTAAATGATTTTTATTTTTTAGGTCTTTAAATAACAGTTATGAAAGCTTTTTACTTTTTAGGTCTTCTCGAGACTTTTATACATATAAGATTTTTATTTTTTTCGGTCTTCTTATCTATCATATACAGGCATACTTACATATATACTTATAAAGCAATAACATTAAATCTGCGGATCTAACTATCATGGGTGAACAAGAAGCCAAAAGTCGCCAAACATCACTTTTATCGCAAAAAGAGAGAAAATTCGCCAAAAGTGCAAAATTACAAACAGGCAGTAACATTAATTTAACATCCTTAAAGTTGTAAGGAATGCCAAAAACTTGAAAAAATTGCGAGAACAACGAAAAATTGCAAAACTTTGCCAAATCAAAAATATATCAGAGTTCGCTATTGATTAAAAGTCGGCAAAACTGTTAAGAAGCCAAAAATCACTTGTATCGAGAAAATAGCGAAAATTTGCGAAAAATTCAGATTTGCAAGCAAGCCCTAACTAACTAAAGTGGGTTAAAAATATCTAAAATTGGAAGGTATGACAAAAGCTCGGAAAAAATCGCGAAAATGACGAAAATTCGCGAAAAATTGCCAACATCAAATAGATATCACAGTCCGATATTGATTAAAATTCGGTAGAACTTTTAAAAAGCCAAAAACTAGCAAAAAACACTTATCGCAAAAAGAGAAAATTCGCGAAAAAAAATGCAAAATTGCAAACAGGCTCTTCTAACATTAATTTAACATCCTTGAAGTTGTAACAAATGCCAAAACCATGGAAAAAAATGCGAAAATAACGAAAATTCGCTAAAAATTGCAAGCCAGATCTAAAATTTATTAAGCATCGCTTGTTTGCAATTTTGCAATTTTTCGCGCATTTTCGCAATTTTTGCGATAGAAGTGATTTTTTAAAGAACAAACACAACCCGCGAAGCGATCAGCTTGTTTACGGAAAAACACCCAGGGTCTATGGTGGGAATCGAACCCACGACCACTGGACTGACAGGCTACCGTCGCTACCAATCAGACACAGGAGCAGCCACTGTCACTTTTTGTTGCCTTTTTTGCAGTTTCACCGATTTTTAATCAATATATTTTTAATGTTAGCAAGTTTTTGCGATTTTCGCCATTTTCGCGATTTTTTCCGAGCTTTTGGTATTCCATACAACTATAGCGATATTAAATCAATTTTAGAGTTTGTTTGCAATTGTGTATATTTTCGCGAATTTTCGCGATAGAGGTGATGTTTTACGATTTTTGGCTTCTAATGTAACTCTTTTATAGAATTATATGTATGTATGTGTAGATAGATAAGAAGACCGTAAAAAACTAAAATCTTATATAAAAGTCCCAAAAAGATCTAAAAAAATAAAAATCTTTCATAACTGTTATTTAAAGACCTAAAAAATAAAAATCATTTATAACTGTTATAAGAAGACCTAAAAAATAAAAAGCTTTCATAACTGTTATTTAAGGACCTAAAACATAAAAATCATTTATAAAGGTCTCAAGAAGACCTAAAAAATAAAAATTTTTCATAGCTGTTATTTAACGACCAAAAAAGTAAAAATCTTTCATAACTGTTATAAGAAGACTAAAAAATGTAACATTTCTAACATGTAACGTGGTCTGCAATTCTTTTCTGTATCTAAAAGTATTGTTATCAAAGTCGGGTTAGTGATCTAAGCTAGCACAGTGAGATGTTAATGCAGTTTTTTTTTTGAAGAGATGTCTCTATATTTTTGATTCGATTTGTGTCCAGCAAGCCTTGTTTTGACATTATTTTTCGTTGTTGCTATATACACCTTTCATTATTATTTCCATTACATGGAATTTTATAAACCTTATTAGACTTTTCTAACTTTTGCATTTTATCTTTTGTTTTACTAAATAAAGTTCCTAATGTATTAACGTTCTATAAGCCATTCTATAATTCGTAGTATCATATATGTTTGATTTTTCTAACCTTTCTGATATTACTGGTACATACATATGTCATTGCCTATGTCCTTTTTATCTCGATATTAAATCATGTGTTAGGAAAATTATTATCAATTAATATATCTCTGACTTTTTCGTTATTCTTTGTATGAAATTCTATGTAACTTATTGTTAAAACTCTTTCTATAAGATTTCTAGCTGTATTAGTAATAATCCGTTTAGGGTGTTTTTAAAAAAATAGTTAATTATGTTTCCGGAAGAAGTAGGTTTCTAATACATACCAATCAAATAGTAAATTATTTTCCTGTCTTATTATCAAGGTATCTAAATAAGGAAGTTTATGATCACATTCTATTTTAATGGCAAATTGCATATCTTGGTGGAAGGAATTAAATGTTGCTAACATGCTTTCTATTTCATATTCTGCAATAATACAAAGTAAATCATCAACATATTTTGTGATTATTTTTGGCCTAATAGACAATTTTTCAATGCATGTGTCTAATAGTTCCTCCATACCAATATACATAGGCTACAATTGGGGAAGCAGGAGATCCCATTGGAAGTCCTTTTCGCTGTATATATGTATATTTTACTATCATATTGAAAGTACCTACTGTCTATTATGCAAAATTTAAGTATTAGTAAAAATTCATCTCTTTCTATGTTAGTATGTTCTTCTATTCTATTCCATTTTTGTTCAATAATACAATCGACGACGGTTTTATTAAAAGTAGCAGTAAAAATTACCCACTTACAAAAAAATTTTAATGAGTTTTAATCTGTTTTGTAAATCATCGATATATAACAAAAATTATTTAATTCTTAAGTTTTATTTAATCATAAATTAAGTTTTCAACGCAGTAAAACAGAGCTTAAAAATTATCGAATACAAAAAATTTAAAAGCATATAGATGATAAAATGTATTTGGATATTAAAATTAATATATTAAACAAGATCGGTGCACGTTTTCAAAAGCATCAGTTGTTATTTTATGTAAGAGGCATTCAAGTCTTTTCGGGGCTCTCCATACCGGCTTTTATCACATTTTTGATTGTCAACCGCAGCTTACAAGAAGGCCAAACAAATTACTGCCGCTTCTGGTATTTTGGCCCAAGTGGCATCGTTTTATTATTTTGTTCCTTATTCGGCGATTTATTGTTAATATTCTCGCGTATCAATATTTTCAATATTGGCGCCTCAAGGCTACCAATCACCTGACTTTAAATGTTGAAAAAATTTCACTTTTGGTGAATTTGTGTTGCCTTAGAATCTTTGCCTTTATTTGAAATAAGCTATAGGCGTAAATAATATAAATATGTAGTCATTAGTTATATTAAGTATACTATAAAATTAACAGATTGCCCATCTAATGGCTATCCTAGAATATCAATTACAATACAACATTGGCTAATTAGTTTTTAAAGGTTTTATCAAGTTTGTTTCTCTCTTAAAATGTTTAAAACTACATCGTCCTGAACTATTCCGGTGCTATCTTTTGCTTAACATCCAATTTATCTACTTTTGTGTTCTTCTTACTCTATATCATATATGCCGTTATCATCAAACTCCAACAAATACTGCCCGTCATACATCGAAAAAAACCCTTCAAAGTCTTTGTCGATCAAGCCTACTTCTCTTTTTTTATTATAGACTTACAGCCTTATGCAAAAAAAATCTTACCTGAGGTTTGAAGTTCATGTCAGCTACCAGCGACATTAACGCTAACATACCTATGTTAAAAAATAGCACGCAAAAACACTATGTTAACTACTGTATGCTTTAATAAATTTGACATGTTGATACTGGCAATTCCATCATTCTCTCTTGTCTCTTTATAGTTAACGATGCAACAAAACGATTATTAATTCATCCGGATATAAGTATTAATAGTGTTTTGTATAGTTTTAATATAAAATGAAATTTTTCTTTATTTAAGATGTAAATTAATATTTATACTACATAAAAACATAAACAACTACATTTATAGTAATGTAAAATACGCCAATTTTTTGTGAAGGATTTAAAGTACTTCATATAATCGGTTTATATATTAAACCGATAATTTGAATTACGAGCTTTGTTTACTTGTGGTGATTGTATGTACATCACTATAAAGGTTTTTGGATTTACATAATTTTGCCAAGTAATTTTTAGTGGATATTTTGAAAATTAATAAAAAAAAGAGGAAAAAATCCGAAAATTGGAACGAAGGGGACAAAGTAAGTATAGTTATTGTTATATTTGGGTAAAATTGTTGTTAAAAATACTTTTTTATACTTTGGATGACCACTTTGAAGTGGTCATCTGGAAGGGAGAAGCCATCAATCCTCGTTTTATAAGTTCGTTGCCAATAACACTAGTTCACAAAAAAATGCACCTCAAAAATGAGATATTTTTTAAGCTAAACTGGCATTAATTTATTTTTCTTAAGAACCGTGTTTGAGATACTCACGAAAAACGACTTTTTTTGTAGTTTGTAAAGATATTTCCAAAAATCTTGAGTACTGTTTACTTGAACTGAGCCTTTATATTTGAAAAAAATTTTATTATTTGCCCGCCAATTGGTTTATACGTTCTAAATGAAATATTACACATTAAAAAATAATTTTCACATAATATGAAAATTAGTTTTACCAATTCTGTTCACTAAATTTAAAGTATCGATTTTTTATATCATAAATCCACACAATTTAAAATGTTTTCATTAAATTTTTTCACGAAAACTTTATTCGTCAAAACAATAAAATATTGTAACATCGCTTTAAAGTAGGTGGGTAGCTGATTTAAATTATTTGATTTTAATATCGGTTTACATGAGGTGTGTTAAGCTAACAATCGTTTTTGCAGGAAACTTTAGTTTACCAACCAGTGTTAATTTTCTTGCATAAGGCTGTTAAAATTTAAGAGCTAACTGCTCAAACAACAAACAATGAAGCACTGGAAACCAGCGTTGTCAACTCAGTGCTTTTCGCACCGTTTTTAGAGCTTTTTCAACTTTTCGACGCGAAAATTTTCAAGTCAGTGCTCGGTGCTTTTTTTATTTAATTTTTGGTGCTTTTTATTTGTGACGGTGGCACTGAACACAAAATTCAAAAATAAGTTTTTTAATTTAAAAAATATGTTTTCAAGAGTAAAATTCTTTGATAATGCATGCAATCCTTTATTAAACATACTTTTTTGCAGCCTTGTGGAAGAATAAACAATTTTATTTACAGTAATATGTATTTGGTTTTGTCCAAGTAAAATATACATAAATATTCAGTCGATATAAACCCGTTTATGTCATTAGCAAATATTGCCATCAAACTTTTGTGACTTCCTTATTCAAACGCATAAGTAGCACGCGTTCTTAGTTTGATGAATATATTTAAGTCTAAAGTACGTAACAGAATGTCCTTACATGCTTCACATAAAAATCTTGCTGAAGCGAGAAAATTCATGTTGAGATACCAACTGATGTACCTCGATTTAATTACTCTACGCAACAGTGAAAATGCTTTGAGATCAAAATGGCAGGTCCTTATATGTATATATGTATATTTTCATCTGTTCAATTCAGAAATTGCAATGAAAAATTCCAATTAGCTCTAGTTTTAAAGATATGGTGACTTTTATATCTTTATAAATTACAGCAATATTGTTTGTTGTATTATTTCTGTTATTACTCTATTATGTCGCGCATGCACTTCAAAAGTGACACAACTCAAGGAATGCGTTTTTGGATTAATATTACAAAATTATTCATACTGCATAAAAAAATCATACAGGATGTATATAAAACTTTTGAGGAGAGAATACATTTATCTTTTTCCCATAAAGGTGTGAGTAAATTAAAAACTAAAACTCGTTCTCTGAAAAATCATTATATATGAGTTGTGGCACTTTCGCAGTGCATGTCCTTTAATACATAAAAAATTATGTATTTTACTTTATGAAATTATCAAATACATATTATTTTTATATAAAATGAAAAATTTTAATTTAGTGCATTTTTCTAAAAATTGCGCGTTTTTTTTACTGGTTTCAGTACTTTTTGAAATTTAAAAGTTGACAACGCTGCTGGAAACACACATCCAAAAGTTCTAAAAGTTACACAAACGTCATACTTCGTCGTTTCGACGACACAAATTGAAAAAAATTAACTTTATTAACGCAGAGCAAGCAAAAAATTGGCACAAACCAGACAACTTCAAGTCATATACGAAATATGGGCATAAAATACGTGTATTTACCAAAAAAACTGAAAAACTCTCACATGCGTCGTGGATTCGACGAAGTATGACCTTCTAGGGTTAAAGAAAGGTTAAGACAAGTAAAAATAGATAACAATGAGAAACTAATTTCACTTGATGCGGTATCATTATTCCCAAGCATACATATATATATATATATATATATATATATATATATATATATATATATATATATATATATATATATATATATATATATATATATATATATATATATATATATATATATATATATATATATATATATATATATATATATATATATATATATATATATATATATATATATATATATATATATATATATATATAAATATATATATATATATATATATATATATATATATATATATATATATATATATATATATATATATATATATATATATATATATATATATATATATATATATATATATATATATATATATATATATATATATATATATATATATATATATATATATATATATATATATATATATATATATATATATATATATATATATATATATATATATATATATATATATATATATATATATATATATATATGTATATATATATATATATATATATATATATATATATATATATATATATATATATATATATATATATATATATATATATATATATATATATATATATATATATATATATATATATATATATATATATATATATATATATATATATATATATATATATATATATATATATATATATATATATATATATATATATATATATATATATATATATATATATATATATATATATATATATATATATATATAGATTTAGATATTAGTACTATTGAACAAAAATGGAATAGAATAGAAGAATAACATAGAAGAAAATGAGATATTACGAAAACTTAAATTTTGCGTAATATACAGTAGGTATTTTGAATGTGATAGTAAAATATATGTTAGACCGGTTCTTATTTTATTTTTTTTCGTATTTTTATTACGGCAAGTACTAAAAGCATTTCGTTTGGTCTCAAAAAACCACATATAAAATTTGAGTACTGTTGGACAATTTTTAATCTTGCCTCCAGCCACTCTTTGTGTTTACTTGACTGCTCGACGTAAAGGAGAGTATTGTGTATCAGTCTTACGGGCATGTTCTGTATTTCATGTTGAATTAAAATGTGCGGAATCATCAAAGCATTGTTTTTGAAAATTAATATTTATAACTACAATGCTTTGATAATTTTAATTCCACATGAAATACAGAACATACCCGTATGTGTGTGTGTTACTTTGTGGCGCCCTAGAGTAAAAACGAATCGCGTAACGTTAGAACTTTCAGTGCTGCTCTACTTTAGGTGTTAGTTATAGAAAAAGTATCACCCCAAGCAATTTCGTCAGCTGTTAGTATTGGATTGCAATGCCTTCGGTATTAGTTTGACATTTCCTACGTAAAAACCTACTTTCTATAGATTTTCTACGTGACAAAAGCAAATATACGTTTTTAGTAAACAGCAACGAGTTTTGTTTATATTACAGATTTTGCCAGCTTATCCCCACGAATGCGATACGATTTTAATAACTAGACCTTCAAAGTTCAGTGTGGCGGCAGACGAAATCTTTTTGATACAAATTAGGGGAACTCTATTAAGTAGTATTGAATATACAATTGAAAATCATCATTAGACTTTCTTTGTCGTTACTCATTTAGAGTAATTAACGGTGTAAAGTTGGTCAGCAACACAAAATGCCGTAAAAAGAAAACTTTAAACAAAAAACCACCTTAAAACAATATAAAAATGAAAAAAGTATATGGGCCAGGCCAAACTGGCGTTTCTAAAACGCGGCGTTTCTGATTTTTATATTATATTTGAAAGTTCGCAATTTTTTAAAACTTCAAATTTAATACAAAAAAGCAGAAACGTGCGTTTTAAAAACGTCCTGTGACCTGGCCCTACATATTTAAAATATTAAACAAAATGTGAACTTTAAACAAAAAACCGAGAACCGAACTGAGTAAAAGATTAACTTAAAAAAAACTGAAAAGAAAATAATTAAAAAATTTTAAAATCAAAAAATCCGAAGCGATGGCAAACAAAAGACTTCGATCGGATGATGATATGTTGTTAATAGGACCAATTGAGCATCAAATTACTGGTGCTAAATTATCATCAAGAAAACAAGTGCTACAAGTATTCAGCCTTATTACGGGTCTCGAAAATGTAATTCGGTTAGTGTCGTATTGGGTCTCGAATCTTTTTCTTTGTGGTAATACGTAAAATTTTCGACTGCAAGTAATTTGTAACAGAACAAAAAGAAAAGAGTGGCACAAAATGTTAAAAATAGTTAAATATTGTGAAGCAGTCTGTTGTGAACTGTCAGAAAAATAATAAAAAGAAATTGGCGGCAATAAAAATAAAAAAGTTAAATCAATTTGTTGCGATATTTTTCATAATTGGGATAAAAAAATTGTTAATGCTGAGTTGTGCCTTATTTTCATCCTCTGATGATGAAGATTTGTATACTAGGGATGGGCAAGTGAAAAAAATATATCGAGACAAATCGATATATTTTTAAATATCGATCGGCATCGATATATATCGAATAAAAAATATCGATATATCGAAATATCGATATTTTTCAACAATGATACGTAGTCCCCAAATTTTTTTTAAATAAAACAAAAAGGTAGTTTTCTTATAAATAATTAACCTGGAAAGAGTTAATTTCCAAGATTCTTACTGTTTCACCAATATTTCATGGAACATACATCAACAAAATTACACTCAAAGAATGATAACACAGCGGAACAGACTTTTTGGTGCCGTAAATTTGGCGTTCGTTTTGTACGTGCTGTTGAACCCTCATTATTCTTTTATTCTAGTTTTTTCAGTCGGCTCGTGTTTGCGAAATATCGCGGTTTTTTAATTTACATTATATACCCCATTTTTTGGGATTTTCATCTAAATTTTGAGTAGCACACCTTAAAATGATAATTTTTTTGGCAAGAAATTAGTCTAGGCAAACATATCTTTCTTTTGAGTATAATAATTCCGGTAGTTGCTTTGGGATATCTTTCTGATCTTTCAAGGATGTTAAAATTTAGCTATTTTGGTTTTAACCTTAATAAAATTATGTAACACAAAAATTCCCACAAAAAATAAATCTACACACCACGCACAAGGCGTTACAGGGAAGAACGTTTTTAATTAAAATAAGAAATTAGCTCAAAATGTAGCGAGTTATTTAGAGATTAACTCGAAATTTTAGTTTATTTTTCACATCCTAAAGATACAAATAGATAAATTTCCTTTTTTTAAATAATTATATAATTCTTCTTATTTTTTAATGTTCATTGATTCTGAGTCCAAATACAGCAAAAAAAATCCCTCATTTGCAGTTTTTCAAATATCGCGAATTTTATATTAACGTGATATACCTCATTTTTTTGGAGTAAATATCTTTCTTTCGAATGTTGTTTAACAAATTATTAATCTGTACCAAAAAATATCTTTAATTTGAGTATAATAACGTAGGTGCTTTTAGCATTAGACTTTAGTGGTATTTTAAGGACATTTGTGGTTAATTTTGCTTTGTTTTATTTTTATTTCAGGACTTTTTAAATATTTTCGAAATTTTTTCATAAAAATCTGTTTATTGTAGTATTATGTATATGCTTTGTAAAAATATTTATTTTAAAATGTTAATCAAATGTAAAATTTATAAGGATAAAACTGAAGATAGTTAACATCCAACATCCTTGCAGTTTTACCAAAATATCCTGAAACGTACATCAACAAATTTATATTTAAAAGAAAGATAATGTTGTGTAGATTAAAAATATAAAAAGTCTTATTGAATTTTTAAGTCCAGTTTGGAAAACTTTGGCGAAGAACCAAAAAAGAGATAGAATGACTAAAAAAATAAAAACCACGATATTTTAAAAACTAGAGCTGACCAAAAAAAAAATGGAGTTAGTTTTGAAAATGGTATGGCTCATATATGTTTTATCAATTATAGTTTTCACTGCACCAAACCAAAATGTCCACTTTGTACTCCTGTGTAATTTTTCGAATAGACAAAATATTATAAATAAAATAAAAGATTTTGTTAGTAATATTCTATTTGATGAGGACTGTGGCGAAATGTTTTTAAAATAATACCAGCATCGTTAAAAATTAAAAAAAAACTCATGAGGCAGTAACTTTTTTTAACCTTATAATTTTAGTGTAATTATATATAGAATATAGAACTGATATAAGCGATATAGATATCACTTTAAACGTCTCTAAAATACCTTTCTACTGGTATACAAATTTTTTTAAACAATTAACCCATTCCGAGTGAAACGCAAAAACTCCGTTATCTTAAAAACTGGTCGATACAACGGTATGCATGTGTATAGTTTTATAGAGAACTTTCCATGCTTTTATTTGGTGTATACTTAAAAGCTGTCACCTATGAAATACGTAAGTTATGGTACTTTAAAGATGAGTTTAAGAGTTACATGAGTTAATTTATTTATGATATCTCATTTTCAAAGTGCCATAACTTACGAATTTCATCGATGATAGCTTTCAAGTATACATCAAATGAAAGCTTGTAACCTTCTCTATTAAACTAAATACATGTTTAAGTATCGGCTAGTTTTTAAGATAACGGTGATTTTACGTGAAAAGTCACATAAAAAATGTTTTAAATTCCATTTTGATCGCAATGGGTTAATGAATTTAAAATTTTTATATACCAAAGGTATTTTAGAGCATTTTGAAATGATAACTATTACTACGTTTATACGCGGACAATTCGCAAATAAAAATAATTGCAAATAAGTAAATTCACTGTTTATATGGCTTAGCAAAATACAAAAACTTGGTAGCACTTCTATAGAAGACTTTTGTATTTTTACAAAAAAGAAATAGTTGAAATGTATAAAAGAACAGATAATTATTTGTTTTAATTGTCATTATTTTCTTCTATCAATACTTTTCGCGAGATATTTTTATATTTATTGTTTTTTATTAACAAAGCGTGGCAGCACCATACATTGGGTAGTATGAATAAAAAAAGTATTTGCTTTTTACTTAAAAATTTGTTTAAAACATAAAATTCCGGATATTATTCAATATAAAATTAAGATTTTTTTTGTTTTAATGCAAATTTTTATGTAAAAAGCAAATACTTTTTTTTATTCATACTACCCATTATATTTGCAAATAATGCGTTAATCGTGAAGAGTTTTCATGAGTTAATAGTTCGCAATATATCCGTGCGTATACATGTAGTATATAGCGTTTATATCCGTTCTATATTGTAGGACTTGTGATCAATAATATATTAAAGTTTTGAACACCATAACTCCAGAATCACGAGAGAGCGCCGAAAAAAATTAGACAAACATTTTTAGGTTAAAAAGGGCTATTACCCTGTGATTTTTTTAATTTTCAATAATGTAGGTATTTTTGACTTAAGTCAATATTCTATATAACAATAAAATAAACAAATTTATTCATTTAAAAATTCTTGATGCATATATATTATAACATTTAAATTTTGTAATCTTCTATTTAATTTTACAATAAAAAATATTTCTAATCACTAATTTGCTTTACATATTTTGTTATATTGTCAATACTGTTTTTGTTTTGTAGCCAACAAAAATAGAAATTAGTTTAATTTGACTACACAACAGAAGTAGCATGGACAACAACCTGCAGTCGTGTAGCCGTGCAGTCGTGAAAATAATCATTTTCATATACACACATGTATTCTATTTTTAACAGGTTGTAGTCGGTAGCCTGCTGTGGCGAATGTGTTTAATGCATAATTTCTATTTTTGTTGGCTACAAAAGAAAAACAGTGTTGACAATATATCAAAATATGTAAAGCAAATTAGTGATTAGAAATATTTTTTATTGTAAAATAAAAGAGAAAATTACAAAATTTAAATGTTATAATATATATGCAACAAGAATTTTTAAATAAATAAATTTATTTGTTTTGTTATTATATAAAATATTGACTTAAGTCAAAAATACAAACATTATTGAAAATTAAAAAAGTCACAGGGTAATAGCTTTTTTAACCTAAAAGTTTTTTGTAATTTTTTTCTGCGCTCTCTCTTGATTCCGGAGTTTTGGTGTTCGAACCTTTAATATATTATTCATCATAAGTCCTACAATAGAGAATGGATATAAACGATATATACTATGTTTATACGTACGGGTTATTTGCAAGTAAAACTGTAAATTGTTGCCATATAATTGTTTTATTGCGACTTATTAACACACGAAAACAATTCACGATTAACGCACTATTTGCAAATAAAATGTTTGGTGGTGGCTCCATTTTGTTAATAAAAAACAATAAATAGAAAAATATTTCGAGAAAAATATTAATAGAAGAAAATAATGACAATTAAAACAAATAATTATTTGTTCTTTTATACATTTCAACAATTTTTTTTTGTAAAAATACAAAAGTCTTCTATAGAAGTGCTACCAAGTTTTTGTATTTTGCTATGCCATATAAACTTATATATATATATATATATATATATATATATATATATATATATATATATATATATATATATATATATATATATATATATATATATATATATATATATATATGTATATATATATTTATATATATATATATATATATATATATATATATATATATATATATATATATATATATATATATATATATATATATATAAGACAATGAACACACAGGTTGGAGGTTAGACTTAAACTGATTTAATTATTATAATATAATGACTTAAGTAAATGGGGATAATAAGAAGGACTTAACTAATAGGGTAGCCAGGTAATCTATGAATACATTACATATCCTTACCCTTATTTTTTGGCTGCAAATAAGTTATTTTACAATTCTCTTATATTCTTCTTTCTTTTATGAATTAGATTTTGTGTGCTTTATTATACAAAATTCGCTAATAACTACGAAAAACACACTCCAACTTTCAAAGTTACTTCCACGTGCGTCACAAAACTTTGTACTCAATTATTTCGCAACAAGTAGCTGCTAAAAAATTATGTTTTATGCCATTAGAAAGTACAAGTAAATCCCACTAAGCACTATGCACTATGAAAGAATAATAGTGCGTTTCCATATACGTGTTTTTGGCCAAAATACGTGTTTTGCGCAAAATACGTGTTTTCCTATATGTTTTCCCATACAATTGTCATGTGAGCAAAACACCTTAAACAGCGTGTTTTGCTCCAAATTATGCCGAAATTGGTCTATGCAACACTGCGTTGCCTCTATGATTACAAATGCGACTTTGGGTCATCCATTTACTGTGATTGACAAATGCGAAAAAAGTGACAGTGTTCTTTCTGCAACCACATAAGGAAAAAATATGGCGCGCATTTTATTTTCGAAGAAGAATGTAAGCAACACAATAAAAATGTCAAACTTATTACGAAAATTCGAACTTAAAAACACTTACAGCATAATGGAAACGTTTCGACATATTTTGCTCAAAACGGCCTGTTTTGCTCATAATGGAAACGTACTAGAAAAAAGTTTTATACTTTAATCTGGACCGAATTACCGCATTCGTTATCGAGCAGGCTTTCGCATCGAATAAAATTTCGTCACGTGTCGAATGGATGGATTACCGCATTCGATAGCTAACGTATTAAAATTTTTGAAAATGTGTTGTGTTTCCTTAAGCTAGTTCAACAACCAAGTCGATTTGACGAATGTAATAAGGTTTATTGGTAATGTTCCATGCTTTTTTGAAAACATACAAATAAAAGAAAATATTATTTTCGATCGCTCTGGTGCTAACGAGTGCAATTTAACCAGCATGTACTCGATTATCGTGTGCCGTAATCCCAAAAAGAAAATTTTCGAACAATTTTACTCGATCACGTGTGTGGTAATTCGGCCCCTGAATGTAGCGTTCGTCACGTAGGATTTGCCCATATGTATATTTTTATTCGATGAATTCAGAAATGATAATAAAACTTTTCGGTAAGCTCTAGTTTCAAATATATACTCTTATATTTTCATAAATTACAACAATTTTGTTCTTTTTTATTTATGTTATTACTCCATTATATCGCCCATGCACTTCACAAGTTGTACAATTCAAGGAGTGTGTTTTTAGAGTCAATAGTACAATATTAATTGTCATATTGCTTTTCATATTGCATAAAAATCATACAAATATATATCTTGTAAATTAAAAACTAAAACTCGTTTTCTGGAAAAACAGTATTTTTGAGTTCTGTCACTTTTCAAGAGCATGTGCGATATGTCCTTTAATGCATCAAAAATTGTATATTTTACTTTATGAAATAATAAAATAAATATTATTTTTAAATAAAATTAAAATTTTTTAATTTAGTGCATTTTTCCATAATTATGCGTTTTTATCGCGTTTTAGTGCTTTTTGAAATTTAAAAGTTGACAGCACTGCATAGTACGAAAGTTTTCATAGGTACGTATGGAATGAAACATTTTTTCATAATTCATGCTATAAACACATTCGCCACAGCAGGCTACACGGCTACACGACTACAAATGCTGTTGGCAGCATTCGTCGTCGTGTAGTGAGCTACTTAATTATTTTGAACACGGCAGCTACATCGTAACCAGCTGACATTTTGTTGTTGCAGTACATATTTCAGTGGTGCCACTTTCAAAAGTTTTACTTGTATAAAAAATCGCTTAATCAAAATGTTCTTACATCTCGCAAAATGTAAAAACAAGTCAATTTATTTGTTTAAAACCTATTGATTGTTATCTTTTGATGTTTTTTCTGTTTAATAAAATAGAATATTGACTTAAGTCAATAATACCAGCATCGTTGAAAATTAAAAAAAAAACTCATGAGGCAGTAGCTTTTTTTAACCTTATAATTTTAGTGTAATTTTTTTTATCTCTTTTGGCTCCGGAGTTGGTTTTGATTTGGTTCAAAACTTTTATTTTTTATTAGCCATAACTCCTAGAATATAGAACGGATATAAGCGATGTGGATATCACTTCAAACTGCTCTAAGATACCTTTCTACTAGCATACAAATTTTTTTAAACAATTAACCCATTGCGAGTGAAATGCATTTTAAATTTTTTTTTATCTGACTTTTCACGCAGAAACTCCATTATCTTAAAAACTGGTCGATACAACGGTACATATGCATGTGTATAGTTTTATAGAGAACTTGCCATGCTTTTATTTGGTGTATACTTGAAAGCTGTCACCTATGAAATACGTAAGTTATAGTACTTTAAAGATGAGTTTAAGAGGTAAATGAATTAGTTTAATTATGAAATCTCAATTTCAAAGTGCCATAACTTACGAATTTCATCGATGATAGCTTTCAAGTATACATCAAATGAAAGTTTGAAATGTTCTCTATTAAACTAAATACATGTTTAAGTACCATAGCAACGGCCATTTTTTAAGATAACGGTGGTTTTACGTGAGAAGTCATATAAAAAATTATTTAAATTCCATTTTGCTCGCAATGGGTTAATGGATTTCAAAATTGTATATACCAGTACAAAGGTATTTTAGAACATTTTGAAATGATAACTATTACTACGTTTACACGAGAACTATTCGCAAATAAGTTAATTCATTGTTTATATGGCATAGCAAAATACAAAAACTTGGTAGCACTTCTATAGAAGAGTTTTGTATATTGTAAATGTATAAAAGAACAAATAATTATTTGTTTTAATTGTCATTATTTTCATCTATTAATATTTTTCTATTTATTGTTTTTTATTAACAAAGCGTGTAGCAGCACCAAATATTTTATTTGCAACGTATAAACGTAGTATATATCGTTTATATCCGTTCTCTATTGTAGGACTTATGATCAATAATATATTAAAGTTTCGAACGCCGTAACTCCGGAATCAAGAGAGCGCCGAAAAAAATACACTAAAAGTTTTAGGTTAAAAAGGGCTATTACCCTGTGATTTTTTTAATTTTCAATAATGTTGGTATTTCTGACTTAAGTCAATATTCTATATAACAACAAAACAAATAACTTTATTTATTTAAAAATTCTTGATGCATATATATTATAACATTAAAATTTTTTAATTTTCTTTTTTATTTTACAATAAAAAATATTTCTAATCACTAATTTGCTTTACATATTTTGATATATTGTTAACACTGTTTTTGTTTTGTAGCCAACAAAAATAGAAATTAGTTTAATTTGACTACACCACAGAAGTAGCATAGACAACAACCTGCAGTCGTGAAAATAATCATTTTCATATATACACATGTATTCTATTTTTGACAGGTTGTAGTCGGTAGCCTGCTGTGGCGAATGTGTTTAATGCATCAAACGAGAATCAGAAAATGTGTAATTGTGAAAAGACAGAGTGAAAAGTAATGATGAAAACGAATATGAAAACTTTTTTCATTTCACTTAATCACAGAACCAGAATTGAGCCCCACTTATTGCAAAAGTTCGCACGTTTCTAAGAACAGAAATATGTAGATAAACAATGCCTCAAATCAAATAATTCCTAAAAAAATTTAATTGATTTTAATATAAGTAGCACCTGTAATAAAAACGTTTAAGTAATCGTGTTTTTTATGGAATACTGCATTGCTGATGGTATGAATGGTAAAGTTTAATGCACCATTGGATTCAGCTTGAAAAGATCCTTCAAACCATGTAATATTTCTTATATGTTGTCTTGGGCGAAAAGTTGAAAATATGCAAAAGAAAAACTACAAAAATATAGCTTTTTAGGCTTCCGTACACCAAAAGTGTAGAGAACCCTATTGTTTTCGCTACGCTGTCCGTCTAACTGGATGTCTGTCTCAGCCTGTTTTCTCGGGAACCGTAAGAGTTACGTACCGGAAATTTTCACAGAATTTGTAAAACTTTGGCCGCTACACAACAAATATATGACAGTTAAAAATTAAAGGGTGTTCTACAGCGAGCAACGAAACATGTTGAAATACTAATGTAATATACAGACACTTATATAAGCACACTTTAAATTTTCAAAGTAAGTGTTAATTGGTGTAGTCTGTAGAACAGACTGTTGAAATAAGCATAAAGATTTTAATCTTGTTATTAAAATATGTGTTATTTCGATATTCCATTCTATATAAAATTCATATATAAAATGTATCCCGAATTTTGCCTAAAAATGAAATATTGTATGTTCACTTACATATGAATTTATTCTTTTAAATTTAAGTATGTTTTAAAAACCATTGAAATCATTAAGGTATATATATGTATAATAGCCCTAACCACTATTAATTCATACACCAAACATTTTTTGACAAATCAATATTTAGAATTACATATTTTAGAAAATAATATTGACTGCGCCTCAAATGTTAAATTTTTTTGAAATAAAACAATCTTTGAATGTACAACGATATTTTTGTAGATACTAGGATAAATGTTTTGACAACACAAAATAAAACTAAAGTTCATTATATTTTAAAAACATATTTTACCATTATTAATTCGCACAGTGGATACCTTTGTTATTTAAAACTGCGTTACGCCACCTTTGTTTTTTTTATAACTGCATCTAATAACACTATGATACAGAAGTAGAGAAAAAAATTATTCAGGGCTTCTCATGCACCAATTCTGTTTAGTTGGAGCCCATAGAGAAAAAAAATACTTATGGTTTTTGTAGGTCACTTCGTAAAGTGATTTTATAACGATATATGTAGTGAAAAAACGGTTTTCTTAAAGTTTGCAATTTAAACAACCATAACTGCTTTGTTTTCAAACGAATTTCTATGGTTCCTTTTGTTAGTACGATTATTAATTTTCGGCAATTTAATTACATGTAGCGATTATGGCTACCAGAAGCTCTTCCAAAAATAACTCAAAATCTACCGCAAATGTCCCTGCAAATGTAGTTCAACAAAAGGCAACTCATCAAAAGGCAAATACAGTATAATTCGTTTATAAGCCACACCGCTTATAGTAGAATTAGCGATATATTCCAAAATGTTAGTTTTTCTGTCATCTATAAGTAAAATACCTGCAAAGTATTTTTTATTTAGTCCTATAGCCCATTTTCGTTTATATGCCACCAAGATTTGGTTTGAAATATCTTAAATATATGCAAGTTATGGAAGATATAATCCAAAATGCAAAAGTCAAAAATTATATATTTTGTAATCATAATTTGATGGAAATATTACTGGTATTGAAGTAGAAATTGTTTTTATTTTAGCAATCTTAATTGCAATATTTGAATTGAGTATATAAGAAAGTAATTTCTTAACGTTAGTTTTGTTTTTCTTTGTTAAAAGAAATAACTATATGGGGATTCGCACAAAAAGGGTGCAAATGAGGCAGCGGACTATAAGCGAATTTTACTGTATATGTCAGGAAACAATATTTCAATAACTTTAGATGATTCTTTTAAATCAAATCCAGCAAAGGTTGTTCATAGCCCACCTAGATCTTCCAAAACAGTTTCCAAATCGAAAATTTGGATAATCCTAGTACCTCAAGATTAGCTCAGAATTTAAACCTAGACAAAATTATTGATCCAAATCAAACGCATTCGTCACAACCACTAGTTTCTTTTGCTCAACATGAACAAGTTCACAGTGAACAATTTCAAGATTTGGCGATATACTATTCCGGGAAACCCAATGCTTACTAGTTCGGACAATAACATTCGATTGCAGGAATGGAGGGTCTCCTATGATGGAACAGGCTCGGTTTCTAATTTTTTATTTAAGATGGAAACAATTTTCCTAAAGAAACAACAGTTTAAAGAATGTTATGATGACTTCCACTCGTCTATTACCTCCATGAATTTAAGACTAAAGGATCCAATTAAATCCTTAATAGAAATTATTAAAAGAAATGTAAATACTAACTTGAGGTTTGTGTTATTTAATTCCTCTCCTAAAACGTTAGACGATCTAATGGATATGGCTAAAAAGCGGGAAGAAGTCTTAAGAGAGAGTAAAGGACATACATTTTATACCCCTAATAGACACGTTAGTGAGATTCAGATTGAAAACGAGGAAGATTCTTACGAAGTCATGATGACAGATCCACAGTTAGAAGCTATTCAGTTTATTAAACGTAAGGCAGACTATTCAGAGATACAATGCTGGAATTGTCTGAAGTACAAGCACTCATACATTTATTGTACGGATGAAGTAAGAAATATATTCTGTTATAAATGTGGGTATAGAGGAGTTGTAACTCCGAACTGTCCAAATGAGCACCAGGGAAACCAGAAGTGAAGCGAGGTAGCGACCGGGATATCTCGTGCAAACCGCCTACAGCCGGACATCAACAAAATGCAACAGTAAATTGCCAAAATTTACAACATATTACAGACAGGTAGCGACCGGGATATCTCGTGCAAACCGCCTACAGCAGGACATCAACAAAATGCAATAGTAAATTGCTAAAATTTACAATATATTACAGATTCTTTTGAAAATCATAAATTTAGTACCATATCAAAGTCTATTACAACGAACCTCGATGTCAAATCTCAGAAAAATAATATCAGAAGCACATCCTTTGTGTCTGAAAGGCTTATTAAATTTCGCAAACGGTACAAATTGCGGAAGAAAATTCGAAAAACGGTTGAGTCAACAATTTTGAGTAGCGAAGATAATCGACCATTTGCAAAAATCAAAATTCTTGACGAAACGATTTTTGCACTACTAGATTCAGGTGCCAATGTTTCAGTTTTAGAGAAAAATTCCTTAGATTTCATTTCAAGAAACAATATTCCTATTAGGAAGTACAAATCTACATTAGCTACCGCGGATGGTCAAAAACAGATTGTAATAGGGTTTTGCATACTGGAGGTCTTATATAAAAATGTCCCGAAAAACATAGATTTTTACATAGTACCTAGCTTATCACAAGAAATATATTTAGGAGTGGATTTCTGGAAGGCATTTGCACTTGCCCCGGATATTATCCCATGCGCTTCAGAACTCATAAAACCCGTCGAAGAGACTAATTACCATAAACTTACACCGGAACAGCAACTTAAGCTAGATAATATTATTTTAAAAATCCCATCATTTGAAAAATTAGGTATTGGCAGTACTCACTTATTAGAGCACCACATCGATGTTGGAGACTCCCCTCCTATTAAGGCCAAACACTACCCGTTGTCTCCTCCCAGACAAGTAGAAGCCTTTAAAGAAATAGATAGGTTGCTGAGCATGGGGGTAATAGAAGAATCAAACTCTCCTTGGTGTTCACCTGTAGTTTTGGTTAGGAAACCGGGTAAGGTGAGATTGTGTATTGACTCTAGACGCTTAAACGCAGTTACAAAGAAGGACTCGTACCCATCACCCCATATAAATGGGCTTCTAAGCAGGGTAAAGGATACCCACTTTGTAAGTGGAATTGATTTGAAGGATGCGTTTCTTCAAATTAGACTATCGGAATCTTTAAAAGAAAAAACGGCCTTTGCTATCCCAGGCAAATCTTTATACCAATACAAATGTATGCCTTTTGATTTATGCAATGGTCCACAAACTATGAGTAGGCTCATGGATAAGGTTATTCCTTCAAGGCTTCGCGAAAATGTTTTCATCTACTTGGATGACCTACTTGTTTGTACGGACAGTTTCCAAACACATTGCAAAAATTTAAATGAAGTTGCAGAATGTTTGAGAAAAGTAAATTTTGCCAACGAGAAATGAAATGTCTTGGATATGTAGTTGGACACGGCTGTTTGAAGGTAGATGGTTCCAAAGTAGAGTGTATAGTTAATTTTCTCTTACCTAAATCCGCAAGACAAGTCAGGAGGTTCATAGGAATGACTAATTGGTACCGCGGATTCATATCTAATTTTGCCGCTATAAGTGGTCCTTTAACAGACTGCCTGAAAAAAAACAAATAAGCCCTTTCGGATAACCGATACAGCTATACAGTCATTTGAGTGATTGAAAACTGCCTGGTCTTCAGCCCCAGTTCTATCCCAGTCAGATTTTTCGAAAGAGTTCATAATTCAGTGCGACGCCTCAAAATTAGGTGTAGGGGTGTTCTTATTCAATATGACAATGATGGTAAGGAGCATCCAATATCTTTTGTGTCGCAAGAACTAAATAAAGCACACCAGAACTACACAGTGACAGAGCTTGAATGCTTGGCGGCAGTGATGTCGGTTCAGCATTTTAGACCCTACATTGAAGGTTTGCCATTTCGTATTTTAACGGATCATTCGAGCCTAAAATGGCTGATGAGCCAAAATGACCTCTCAGGCAGGTTAGCGAAGTGAAGCCTGAAGCTGCAACAATTCGATTTTCAGATAGAGCATCGAAAGGGTTCTTAAATATCGTTCCAGATACGCTTTCCCGTATAGATGTTGATGAATTGGCTTTCAAGGAATTAGGTTATGACATTGATTTAAATCATATTGATTTTAACGATGAAGAGTACACTGGCTTACGTAATACTGTTTTAGAAAAAAATGATTGGCTACCTGATTTATGCGTAAAGGAAAATCTTGTATTTAAAAGAGTGTAATTTAGACAGAGCCTTGAGATTGATGAGGAAAGTTTGTGGAGACTTTGGCTACCTCTTTCACTTACAGATATTGCAATAAAATCCGCTCATGACTCAATTACTGCATGTCATGGAGGATTTGCTAAGACGCTTTCAAGACTTAGGCAAGAGTATTTCTGGCCAACGATGACAAAGGATGTAAAAACTTACATCAGCAATTGTGACAAGTGTAAATGTATCAAAAGCAAAAATCAGATATCGAGACCTCCAATGGGGGATGCATTCAAAACATTTAGGCCTTTCCAGCGTTTATTTTGTGACTTTCTAGGTCCATACACTTGCTCTAAAGCACAAAATTCGTACCTTTTTATATGCTTAGATCATTTGACACAGCCACGGATCCAGCTTGAGCTTTGGGGGGGGGGCGAACTTCTAAGTAAAACATACTATTTTTCCCAACTTCTTTTAGAAACTCTATAGAAATTTACTCGTTGTGGGGGGGGGGGAATATCTCTTCCCCCCCTTGTATCCGCGCCTTTTGACAAAATATATATTTTTTGAAGCCCTTAAGAGCAGCTACTACTGCTGCGGTTACGACATTTTTTCAAACTGGGTTTTGGAGTGCCGCAATTTATTCATACGGATAACGGAAAACAGTTCGTTTCAAAGGATATGGAATTTTTTTTTGTACCTTGTGTGGTATTGAACACAGCAGGACGGGTTTCTATGCTCCCCAGTCTAATGCCTCTGAGTGAGCAAATATGGAAATTATAACTAAAATACTATTAGATATTAGATAATGATCACTCTAATTGGGGCAAACCTACCCCACACATACATACTTTCTATCCTACGAAGCGACTATCATAGTTCAATTAATTGCTCGCCATATTTTGCCACCTTTGGACAAAACATGTGTCAACACGGCTCGTCTTATAAATTATTAGAGAAACTAAGCAGCCTCAACTACGATCACTTTCAGATTTCAACTCATAAGGACAAATTTAAAAAAATCAGAGATAACATAAGAGAAAACTGGGAAAAAGCTCATTTAAAAGCCAGTAAAACGTATAATCTACGCACTAAAAATATTAGTTTCGAGGAAGGACAAATTGTCTTCCGAAAAAACCACACGTGGACTAACTTATCTAAACGAATAAACTCTAAATTTATGCAAAAGTTTGTGAAATGCAAGATAAAAAAAGAATAGGGAATTCTCTATATGACATTGAGGATTTGAAGGGAAATTACATTGGTCGGTATCATGCATTTGATCTCAAGAAGTGAGCCATTATTGCCCGGCTAATCGTGGGTCGTGACACACATTAACTGCCAGTTTTTGTAAATAAAATAAAAATTTTCCTTAGGGACTTTGAATTGAAAACAAAAACAAATTTGAGTTTTTTTGTTGCTGTTTCAATAAAAATTCCCTAACGAAAATTTTCATTTTATTTACAAAAACAGACACTAAGGCCACTGTCTTACTTCAAAACTAAAATCTCGTGTACCTGTTTGTTCTATCAAAAAGTTTAACTTCGTCCAATTTATTTCTATAACAAAGCAGTGTTGTTACGGATTTGTTTGGCCAAAACAAAATATAAAATACATACATATGTATGTCATAATAATGCATAAGTGAGTTAATGAACATTTAAAATTCGGTTGTTTGTCTGTGGAGGTCATTGTGGCATTCACGTTTTATACACAATATTCCCTTCATTATTTTATTTAAACGCTGCTGAATCTTGTATACGAGATAAATTTATAAGTCACGTGCTATCGTTCTTCGAGTTTCCTGTCTACGTATAAAGAATCTTTTCAAGTGAGCACATCGTTTATGATAAAAAAGTTGAAAGTTAGAACTTAATTATTATATAAGTTAATAACTTTAATAAAATACGAAAAAATCAATTTATAATCTCTAATGCTTCAGTAAAGCCAGAGAAACATAATGTAACCTTTTTTTACTAAAGTTGGATTATGCAATCAGGTATGTGACGATGATTGTCTTTCAAGAAAGAAAGAAAAGAGGAAAAAAGATATTGTAAATGTCTTTTTTTAATAGTGATTTTTAGATATTAGGAGGAATATTCCATCTAATCCTGAGGATCGCATCATCACATGGGATTTCGAATGGGATTAAAATTTATAAAATCATACTATCGTAACCTACAATTATGAAACATTTATAGAGACTTAACCTAATACCAAAGTCATAGAAGACCTAACGTACATCACACGTATAGAAAACTTAACCTGATGCTAGGTTTTAATATACATAATATAATATCGTGATATCACAGAATTACATTGCAGGTAATTTGATAAATTAATTTCGGAAAATTTGTCATAATTTAAATAAATAATTAATATATTAACAGATTTGTCGATTTGTGTATTTTCCCAACGGGGCCATTTAATAAATACAAAAAAACAGATATATACATATATATAGAGGAGCAAATACTGCATGAGCTCGTGCGCTCCAGTTTCAGTCATTAATCGATCCCATAAAAGAAAAGATAACTCAATATTCAGCAGAGAAAAGAGCGAGGGAGAACATTCGGTGAAGTTGGAAAAATAGAAATGATATCAATTCAATCAAGAGAACTCCCATCGTTAGGAATGTGAAGTTGGAAAAATTGAAATGATATCAATTCAATTAGGAGAACTCCCATCGTTAAGAGTGTATTCTCGAAAACCATAAAAAAAATTACATACTAGCTATAAGATTAGGTCCGGTCATTTACTTTTGCAGTAAAATGCAGCAAATGAGTAATTACTGAGTAAACTGAAAAATTTACTCTCAAAAAATGCTATTGTCCAAAAAAGTACGCGATCGGAAAAATAGTAAAAATTCGTAAGATTAAGGAAACAGATGATGGCAAATAAATCTAGTGCTGAAAAACATTTACACTTTTGACTACCCAACTCATTTTCTTATTGGTAATCGATACAATGCTTTTTATAACACGAAAATATTAAGAAAATATAAATAATTCATTTTATGTAATCTTTTTCATTTGCTTTTTTTATACTTTATTTGTTTTTTGTAATTTGTGTCTAGTTAAATTTATTCAGAAGTCCATGATCATTTGTGTTTGCTATTGATTACCTTAAAAACAAGTCCAGTACTATGTAGTCAAGTACTTAGCACTTTCACAACACAAGCAAATTAAGGTAATACAAACAGTAGTATAAATATGGGCATTCTGGCACACGTGTATTTTCCCATAAGGATTACTCCTTATGGGAAAAATACATAGAGATTGATCCCTATGTATTTTCCCATAAGGATCACTCCTTATGGGAAAAATACATAGGGATCAATCTCTATTTATGGTCCATAAGGATCAATCCAATTAGAAAAAAAATATTTTAATTCTTATACATATATATTGTCCATAAGGATCAGCCCAGTTAAAAAAAATTATTCTGATATATACATATTTCCATGAGGCGTAATCCAATTAGAAATTGAAAAGGAGAAATTCAAATGAGATATTTTTGGTTCATAACAAGTTTAATGAGATTCTCGGTTGAGTAATTTCACTAAAAACTAAAATGAGAACTCGATTGTTCTACACAAATTTGATATAAAAGAGCATTCAGAATTTAATTTTAGTTATTGTTCTTCAAAGTTACTTGAAATCACGTTCAACAAAATGGTAAGAATACAGTTTTACATAATATTATAATTTTTTATTTAGTTATTATACATAAGTTTAAGAAATACATATAGAATTTAATTAATTTTTGCTTTCTTTTAGATCTATCAACAAATAATAAACATTGCCCAAGGAACGAAATCAGAATATACGAAAATTGACGATATTCCTTTAAATGAACCTTACAAAATTTTAAATTTTGAATGGAAGGTTACACAATATGGATCAAAAGTTATTGCATATTTAGAGAACAATAAGTGGTTTTATCTTCCGCAAAGAATCGTTAAATATTTAAACAGAGAGGATCCTTACTTAGCTAAAATTAATGATAAAATTTGGACAATAATTTACAAAGGACGCCAATCACCAAATGGTTCTGCAATATTCGAACTAAACTATAGCTAAATTTTTTTTATTTGTCATTAAAATTTGTATGTAGTTGAAATATATATTTAAGATAATAAATGTGTGTAGTAAGTGCAATGAAACCTGATTTTTTTACTTTCATTGTAAGAAAAAGGATAGGACAATAAAATTTATTGAAAAGTTAAACATGCATGTGCAAGACTTAAGGTTATACATATTCTATATTCGCTTTACTTTATTTTATTTTATGTATATTATTTATTCTATAAAAAGGATATGAGAAAAACTCGTAACAAAGGAAAGACAATTTAAGAAAAAAGGATGTAAAAATTTTCATATAAACTAAAATATAAATTTGTATGGAAAAAACTATTAAGACAGACATGCGCATGCATGCTTTTTTTTGGGCATGTCGCAGTGACAAAGGAAAAATAATTTAAGAAAAACAGGACGTAAACATTTTCAAATAAAGCAAACCAGCGCGTGCATGCTTTTATGCATGTCACAGTATGTGGGTGCGTTGACTATGTCTAATTTGTGAAAAACTCATAAGAAAGACATACGCATGATTGCTTTTCTTATGCATGTCGCAGTATGTGGGTTGCGTCGGCTAAATCTAATTTTTATTTATTCTGAGAAAAAGGATTTAAGAAAAAAGGATGTAAAAATTTTCATATAAAGTAAAATATCAATTTGTATGGAAAAAAACTATTAAGACAGACATGCGCATGCATGCTTTGAAGGACAAACAAATCTTTCTGCTTAATTGTTTAAACTCACTAATTTTCAAGGTCGTAAATGTGTTACTATGTTTTATTACTTTATTTTTCCATTTATATGACAATTTTAAAGGAAATTTTAAAAATTCCTAACAAAAAAAAAGGACAATTTAAGAAAAAGGATATGAGGAAATCAAAAGGACAATTAAAGAAAAAGGATATGTAGATGTATTCATATACATATGTAATAGTGTGTCCAGAAAAAAGTATATAATGCGGTATTTTAGCGAGCAAAATTCTAGTCTTTGAGATCATTCAAAAAGCGATTCTTAAAAATTTTGGTTTCTCTGTTGAGTTTATAAAATTTTATATTTTATGTGATAATTGATATGTGTCGTGTCAAGAAAAAAATAAATTAAAATTTTTGTGTTTTAATTGTTTTATCAAAAAAAATAAGTAAACTTTAAATATTCTATAGTGTTGTTAAATTGATATATTTTGAATTCATACAGGTTAGTAAAATAATTTTAAAAATAGTAAATTTGCTATATAATTAAAAAATTGACTTGATCTAAAATCTTCTAACCTATGTTTAAAGGAAATCGAACGAAGGAATTTTGAAGATATCATCAATTTTCTTCGGACGTTTTTTTTCTTTCTAATTTTTAATATATTTTTTTTTTCTGGTTCGGTTTATTATATTTCAGGAAACGTTTGTAAAAAAAAAAAAAAAAAAAAAAAAATCAGAGCTAAAATGATGTCCGATTTAGAATGCAAAGAATGCAAAAGAGCTTTCCCAACTAAGGAAAATTTCAGAGAACATGAAAGAAGTCATTCTTCCAGCTCCAGCAGAAGTGTTGTAAGGCTAATAAAAAGTGCTTTTAAAAAGAGGCTTATAACACTTTTATATGAGAACGGCAATGAAGAATGCCTCCTACCAGAGGTGTTTCTGAAGGAAGCTGAGGAGCCATTAAAGAAAGAAGTTGACTACTTCTTGAATGTTAATGGCGCTCTGAAATTTAATATGGAAATATATGGGTTATATGCTAGGCCCAAAATGAGCGACTTAGAAAATACCCCAATAGAGGTAAAGCATTTTCAAACGAAAATGAAGGAAGTTTTTAATATAGATGAATTTAATATTGAATATTCTACTAATATTCAAAGTATATTAACAAAGATGGAAGAGTTTCAAGAGCGGGATAGTGGTTGGACTCTTGTTCAACTTTTAAAACTTCATCTAAACTTAAATAGATACCAACCACTAAAAGGTTCTAGCTTCATACCTCTCCCGCCTAAACTGATGTTAAAAAAAGCATGTATAAATGTACAAAACGATGATGAATTTTGTTTCAAATGGGCAATTCTATCAGCCGTATCAACTCATAAAAATGCTCAACGAACTAGTAGTTATAGGATCAACATTGTTGATGAAATAATCAACATAAATGGATATTCTGTAGATTTTAGTGGGTTATGCTTCCCACTCAAAATAAAAGATATAAAAATTTTTGAGGACAATAATCCCAATATCAGTGTAAATGTTTTCGGCTATGAGATGGAAAAAGACTTAGTTGTTGGCCCATATTATAAAACAAAAGGAATAAAATCTAAGCATATACAGCTCTTGTTTTTGCAGAAAAATAACGGAGGAAATGTAATTTCGCACTATGTTTACATAAAAAATATTTCAAGGTAAGTGTAACGATTATGAATAAAATCATAAAAATTATATTATGAATAATATCATAATAATTATTTTTTTATTTATTTTTATGCCTATTTTATGCAGATTGATTAGATATCAACAGACTAGGCATCATGGAAGTATTATTCTCTGTGATGACTGCTTACAAAATTTCCATAACCATCAAGACTTAGAAAAACATAGAGATCGTTGTAAAAGACAGATTGCGTATGCTCCCCAACAAGATAAGTCAATATTACAATTTAATAATTATAATAATAGTATAGATGTACCTTTTGTAATATACGCGGATTCGGAATGCATATTTGAAAATATTCAAACTTGCATTCCGAGCAGGGATATTTCATCAACAACATTAGTTGATAGACATATTCCTTATGCTATGTCGTATTATATTAAATGTAGTTTTAACGAGGATTTAAATAAGTTATGTAGCTTTAAAGGATTAGAATCCCCTAGACTCTTTATAGAGAGTTTAATTAAAGATATAAAAGATTTAAGTTATAATCATTTATCAAGGGTAAAACCAATGATTCCCCTAACTGAATTGGAAAATTTAAATTTCCTAACCAACAATATATGTATATGTCACATTTGTTCTAAAATTATTTTAGATGAATCCAAAGTTAGGGATCATTGTCATTTGAGTGGTAAATATAGAGGACCTGCGCATAGTGCGTGTAATCTTAATTACAAAGTACCGAAATTCTTCCCAGTTTTTTTTCACAATTTTTCTGGTTATGACTGCCATTTATTTGTGAAGGAGCTAAATAATATAAATGATGGCCCAATAAATATTATTCCGGTCAATAAAGAGCTATATATATCACTTTCTAAAACTATAACTGATTACAATATTGGTAATATTGAAATTAGATTTCTAGATTCTTATAGATTTTTACAATCAAGTTTAAATGATTTAGTTAAAAATTTAGCTAAGCAGGATTTGAAAATAGTTAAATCAATGTATGGTGAAAATGAAAGTAAATTTAATTTACTTATTAGAAAAGGTGTCTTTCCATATAGTTATCTAAATTCGATCGAAAAACTTAAAGAAACTTCTCTACCGAATATAGAGAGTTTTTATAATAAATTAACAGATGAAGATTGCTCCCAAGAAGATTACGCTCATGCTAGAGAGGTATGGAGTACTTTTGAGTGTAAAACTTTAGAAGATTATTTAATTTTATATCTCAAAACTGATGTCTTGCTATTAGCTGATGTTTTCGAAAACTTTAGATTTCTCTGCAATGATATTTATAAATTAGATCCTTGTCATTACTATACGGCACCAGGACTTTCCTGGGACGCAATGTTAAAAATAACAGATATTAAATTAGAGTTATTGGTAGACATTGACATGATTGCATTCATACAAAAGGGAATAAGAGGAGGAATAGTACAGTGTTCTCAACGACATTCTATTGCAAACAATAAATATATGAGTGACTATAATGTAAATCTTCCATCTAAATATTTAATGTATTTAGATGCAAATAATTTATATGGTTGGGCAATGTCTGAAGCTCTACCAGAAGGTAATTTTGAGTGGGAAACAGATATTGAAAATTTTTGTTTAGAAACTATACCAGAAGACTCAGCTACTGGATATATATTAGAAGTCGATTTGACGTATCCTATAGAAATTCATGACACTCATAATAACTTACCATTTTGTAGTGAAAATAAAAATCCTCCAAATTCTAAGGAAAAGAAATTAATTGTTGATTTAAATGATAAATATGAATATGTGATACATTATAAAAACTTACAGCAATGTTTAAAACATGGGTTGAAGTTAAAAAAAGTTCATCGGATTTTGAAATTTAAGCAATCAACTTGGTTAAAAACATATATTTCATTAAACAATTTACATAGAACTAATGCGCAAAACACTTTTGAAAAAAATTTCTTCAAGTTATTAAATAATGCTGTCTACGGTAAAACGATGGAAAACGTTGACAAGCGTAAGAATGTAAAAATTGTTAATGACTGGGAAAGCGTTGGAAAGAAAATGGGTGCTCATACCCTTATTGCAAAACCAGAATTTCATTCCTTTAGCATATTTGAAGAAAACATGATAGCAGTGGAGCTAAATAGAAGTTATTCGTTTTATAATAAACCCATTTATTTAGGATTTACAATCCTTGAACTTTCAAAGTGGAAGATGTATAACTTTCATTATGATTATATACTACCAAAATATAACATCAAAGCAGATCTAAATTATATGGATACCGATTCGTTCATATACACAATAGAAACTGATGATTTTTATAAAGATATAATAAACGATATTGATACAAAGTTTGATACATCAGATTATGAAGCGAATAATAAATTTGGCATTCCACAGAAAAATAAAAAAAAATTAGGTATGATGAAGGATGAAAATAATGGTAAGATAATGAAGGAATTTGTAGGCCTAAGAGCGAAAATGTACGCATTTAAAACAGAAGATATGAATGAAATCAAAAAGGCTAAGGGCATCAAAAGTAATATATCTAGAAATTTAAGTATATTGGATTATAAAAACTGTTTATATAATAAGAAAATATATTATGGAAATATGTACATTTTTAAATCCAAACTTCACGATTTATATACTTCTCTAATAAATAAGGTATCTTTAAGTTATTTAGATAATAAAAGGAATGTATATAATAATGTAAATACACTTGCTTGGGGACATTATAAAGAAGAATTTATAAATGATAGAGATGAGAATTTTGTAATGGAAATTGATGATAGAGATAATCGAAACGCAATAAATTGTATTATAGATCAATTTTTAAATGATACTGATGATGATTTTCTAATGGAAATTGATGATATAGATAAACAAACCACAATTAATTGTATGGAACAATTTTTAAATGACGGCAACGATGATATTTTTATGCAAATTGAATGTTAATTTTATGTTTTATTTCTTAAGATTTATATTTGAAAATACAAATTACATTGTAAAATAATTCAAAATTAGAAGGTTTATTAATAAGAAAGAATAAATAAACTTTAACATATATATTAACGGATATATATATATATATATATATATATATATATATATATATATATATATATATATATATATATATATATATATATATATATATATATATATATATATATATATATATATATATATATATAAATATTTTGATTTTATTTATTTCAAGTTACATTTATTAACTAAAAATTTTAAGCATAGGTGACCACAGTTAAATGTATTAAAGTTTTGTTTTCGCCCATAGTTATATTCAATGGGTCTCTTTAAGTAATTAATAACTTCAATTGGAGGTTGTAAGTTTCCAAAGCTATCAAAATATTCTTTATAATTGTGATTTTTATAATAAGCTACCCAATGAGTTCCAGGACCAAGAGAATTATCTAAATTAACAATACCACATTCTTGAACTAATGGTTTCTTAGGCAAACGATCACGCATAAAAACGCCTCTAAAATTTTTGAGTTGTTTACCATATTTTGTTAAATCTAGATCATTTAGTGGTCGATTAGGTAGATTATCTAAAAGTTTTTTGGAATCGGCTTATAATACAGTCCATATCCAGATTTATAAGGTTTAAGATATAATCCTTTCCCCATAGCAATTGATTCCATGTGCCTATTGTGCCGAGTAGCCTCTGCTAGTTGTTCTTTTCCATTTTTAATATCATTTACAGCCTTAATAATAGCCGATCCACCTGTAGCCAAACCTCCAAGTGCTGACAAAGCTGTTAGGATTGGAATTAATGGAAGGAATCCACCAATTTTTGGCATTGGTATAACTCTCGGTATAGCGAAATCAGCTCTCTTCTTCCCTTTGAAGTTCGAAGTAACGGCTTTTATTGCAATTTTAACAGCATCGTTTAAGTTGTCTGGTTTTTTGTTTCTCAACAATTTCAGAGTATTTTTAACAGTTGTTGAAAACAATTTTCTATTACATGTTTCTTTCTTTTTACACTTTTTCTTCATTGATTTTCTGGATTTATGAATTTTAGTATCCTTCATACCTAACCCGAGTTTAACTTTGGATTTCATAACGTTTGTTACGAACCATGCATGTGCTCGTTCTTTGAAATCACTATCTTTAGATTGTACTTGTTGCCAAGCTTTTTCAGCTAAAACTTGATCTGCTTTATGCCTTTTATTAATATTGTTTGTTTGTGAATATGCAATATCGTGTTCTCTGCAAGCTGCATCTAATAAATTTACCCCCTTATCTCCTCTTGCCAAACGTTTTTCTAGTTTTGTTCCAGGACCACAAAACTGATAACCTGGTAAATGTAATTCAACAGGTAATTTGTTTATTAAGTTGTTTACTAATCCACTACCAATAATATACTGATCATTTTTAGCTCGTTTTTTATAATTTATAACCATTTTTTTCTTTTAATTTTATTTTATACGTTCAATATGATTGACATTAAAAAATAAAATGATGAGAGGTCGTTATATAAGAGGAAATATATATAAAAAACAAGTTAGTTACAAAAATGCGATTGATAAAGCAAGCTAAAGAGATTGTAATAAGAAATGCTGATGAACCTCAAGACAATAAATCTAAAATTAAACATAGTACACTTCTACCAAATTCAATACGAGCATTAATTGTCGGTCCTTCAAATTGCGGTAAAACTAATGTTATGATTAGTTTAATAGAAAGTCCCAATGGTCTTAGTTTCAAAAACATTTACATATATTCAAAATCTTTGTATCAACCAAAATATTGTTATCTAAAGAAATTGATAGACCCAATAAAAGGAATAAATATTTTTACATTTGCGGAAAATGAGCAAGTTCTAAGCCCGACTGAAGCGAACCCCCATTCAATAATAATATTTGATGATGTTATATGTGGAAAGCAGGAGACTATAAGAGATTACTTTTGCATGGGTAGACATAAGAATATAGATTGTTTTTATTTATGTCAAACATATACGAAAATTCCTAAACATCTTATACGGGATAATGCGAATATGATTATAATATTTAAACAAGATGAAATGAATTTGAGACATATATACAATGATCATATTATTGGTGATATGACATTTAAAGAATTTATGAATATATGTACTGAGTGTTGGAAAGATAAATATGGATTCGTTGTTGTTAGTAAGGATGATATGATAAATAAGGGGCGATATAGGAAAGGTTTCGACAAATTCATACAACTGTAAGTGGGATTCCTTTAGAATCAAATAATAAACAGATACGGAGCAGTTCATAACCAGATAAGAACAGCTAAAGCAGATATAGAGCAGTTCATAACCAAATCGAAAGCTGATAAAAGTATATAAGAAAGCAGATACAACGCTGATCAAAAGCAGATTAATAGCAGATACAAAACAGTTCACAACCGGATATAAACCAGATCGATATGAATAATAACAAATTATTAAAAGATATTGTTAAGACAAGAACTATATTAAAAGAAAAGCTAAAAAATATAAAATTAAACGAAACAGATAGGATTAATTTATTGGAAGATACATTTAAACCTATAACAAAACCTCTGAATAATATAATTGGAAAATTTGATGAGTTTAAAACAGATAATGTATTGGATAATACATTTCAACCCATAACAAAACCTTTCAATAAGATAAATAAAAAAAATCATGATTACAAATCAGATGATTATCAATCAAATAATGATATATCAGATTCACAACTTCCGTCACTACCATCCGGTAGCTGTTCTGATAATTTTGATGATGCAGAGGGATATGGTGATAATATAACTATTTACAGTCCTACCAACAAAATACAAAAGTTTGATGTAAAAATTGATGGTGATGCTAATGACTATGATAAGAACAAGCATCAAGTGGCAGAAAATGATATTAATAAGTCCTCATTAGTTGAAAATATAGAGTTGCTTCTGAGTAATAAAAAGTTAGATATGGTTTATGGTTTCAACATAGATGAAAGCGGAAACTGGCGATATGGAAATAATGACCTAAATTTTAATGCAGATAATTCTATCCAAATAGGAAGTACAACGTGGAAAATTACTCCAGGATTATTCGAATTAGTCTTTCATTCAAAACCTCTACATTACACTAAAAATGATTTAAAAAATTATAAAGAACTTTTAAAGAGTACAAATGTACACAAACGTCAATATCAATCTACAGGTCAAATTAAAGGTTCACGAGCATATAAATATGTTAATATAATAAAACATTTATTTACTACGAAACCAAATGTTTTAAAGAAAGGTAGCGGATTGACGTTAAAATCTGTAGACAATCGTAAGCCCAGCTATATATATTGGGATGACCCAAATGAATTAGTTGACAGATTACGTTTACTTCTTTCATCGGAAAGTGCTGGTCATAATAATCATAAAAACGAAATAATTGCAATTGTTGAAGAATTGAGAGAAGCTGACATAATATTTTAAAAATGAGCTATATAAATAAATTTGGAGAAAGTTCGGTTAAGAATAATATAAATAGTAATTCAAGGTTAAGGACATACAAGCAAAATTTACAATTAAATAATATAACAAAAGATATGCAGCAAATATATACTACGATAAAGATTTTTAAGGAACAGTTCCGCAATGAAAATGTAGATTTTTCGAATAAAATCGAAAATAAGTTAAATGAAATTGAAGAACTTAAAAATAAATATGATTCCCAATTAAATATTATTAGAAGCGAGATAAATATATTACGAGAATCGATTACAAAAGATATTGATAAAGATGTTGAACTCATTGAAAATGCAGTAAATAATCAAATACACTTTGCAAATAAAGACTTTATAAAAACTATTGAAGGAAGATTTAATAAAATTGAAGATTTTATGTTCAAAAGGATTGATAGAAATGATAATGTAAATGATGTAAAAAAACGGAAACTGGAATGGCCTAAAATTAAAGCAGCAAAGTGATTGACGTATATATAAAAAAGGACCTTGTAGCCATATACTCTCATATACAAAATGAACGTGGATAAGAGAGAAATAGTTAATGAACTGCACAAACAAGCGCGAAAAAATTTTAAAAGAAGACGAGTTATAATGAAAGGAATTGATGATTTATGGCAAGCAGATTTGGTGGAAATGGTAAATTATGCAGTACATAATAATAGATATCGATATCTTCTAACAGTAATAGATACCTTTTCAAAAAAAGCTTGGGCTGTAGCATTAAAAAATAAAACTGCATCAAACGTAACGAATGCTATGAAAAGTATTTTCACTAACAACAATAGAAAACCAAGAAATTTACAGACAGATGACGGTAAAGAATTTTTCAATAATCAATTTCATCAACTAATGCAATCGAATCATATTAATCACTATTCAACATATAGTGTTCTAAAGGCATCCATAGTAGAACGATTTAACAGAACGTTAAAAGGAATGATGTGGAAAGAGTTTAGCTATCAAGGAACATACAAATGGATATGCAAATATCAAGAACTTGTTGATAAATATAATAATACATTTCATAGAACAATACAAATGACCCCAAATGAAGTAAATTCATCAAATGAAAATTTATTGTTGAATACAGTCTACAACAATTTAAAAGTGTTTAAAAAACCCAAATTTAAAGTAAATGATAATGTTCGAATAAGTAAATATAAGCATACATTTGAAAAAGGTTACACACCAAATTGGACAACAGAAATATTTAAAATCAAAACAATAAAAAATACTAACCCTAATACCTACATATTACAAGACTATCAAGATCATGAAATTAAAGGTGGTTTTTACGAGCATGAGCTAATGAAAACTAAATTTCCAGAAACATATTTAGTTGAAAAAATTTTAAAAAGAAGAAATAATATGGTTTACGTTAAGTGGTTGGGATTTTCGTCAGAACATAACTCTTGGATTAATATCGACAATGCTTCATAATAAAAATCTGTGAAATTTTTAATAATACACTATTCACTCATCAAACGTTAAAATGTCAATTACATTAACATTAAACGGAGACTCTTCATATCTTAATGCAAACTATTTTCCTCCAATCGAATTAAATGAGAATTATGTTTGCGGTCTAATAAGCTTTGACACATATCACTCAATTCCAAATGTCGATGTAGAAAATAATTTATTTCATATTGGTAATCATGAAATAGAAGTTCCAGTTGGATCATATGAATTATCAGATATTGCTGAAGTACTCTCAAATAAATATCATGATATGAATGCGAATGGAATCCTTGATGTACGAGCTAACTATAATACTCTAAAAAAATGCATAAAAAGCACTACAGATTCAATTTATTTCAATAAGGCGAGTTCAATCGGATCATTATTAGGTTTTAGCACAAGAGTATTGGAACCTGGCAGAGAACATTACTCCGATAAAACAATTGATATAACCAAAATTAATACAGTAATCGTTGAATGTAATATTGTCAGCGGATCATATATAAATAACACGTCTGCACATATTTTACATCAGTTTTCACTTAACGTTAGCCCCGGATATAAAATAACAGAGGCTCCATCGAATGTGATATATTTACCTGTAAATTCAAGAACAATAAATAGTCTTGTTTTGAAAGTTGTTGATCAAGACGGAAACTTGATAAATTTTCGTGGAGAAAAAATAACAATACGACTACATTTGAAACCTATGAGAGAATGATTATATTTAATAAAACTGAATTGCAAAAACGTTCGCCATTCATTCTATCCTTATCAACGGAAGACGAAACTGGAAAGCCATCAAATTGTAATATTCAGTTAAAAGAAGAGAACAAACTAAAAATTCAAGGAAAAATACAACAGCAAAATAATATTCTTCGTAAAGATAATAAGGAATTTTTAAGAAATTTAGGATTTCATCTAAAAAATAGAAAATAAAGAAAACATTTACTATATATTTACAATGAGTAATATTATTAACATATTACAAAAACCACAATTTGATAATTCAATTATTAAAAAGGAGTATCATAGCTATACATCATATTTGCAGTCATTTAAAAATAATGACGAAATTCGTATTGCAATTCAAAATCAAGATTTGTATGTATTACCAAGTGAGAGTTTTCTATATATCGAAGGACTTGCAACAAAGGAAGACTCAACAATTTCTACATCTATACGTCTCCTAAGCAATTGTGTAGGACATCTATTTGATGAAATTCGATATGAAATCAATGGAGTAGAAATTGATCGTACACGTATCTTGGGTGTTGCAACAGAATTAAAGAACTATGTATCATTGAACAAATCTGAAAGCGATAATCTATTAAATGCAGGATGGTCGCCCTTCAAAAATGATGATCTTACACTTGTAGACGGATATTTCAATTTTTGTGTTCCACTAAAATTATTATTCGGATTTGCTGAAGATTTTAATAAAATAATAGTTAATTCCAAACATGAGTTGATTCTTTTGCGATCTAAAGATGATAAACAAGTTTTTGAATCTCAACTAGCAAGCGAAAAAACTAAGTTATCGATTTTAAATGTTACTTGGAAAGTGCCACACATTCAACTTGCTGATGCTTATAAATTGCAAATGTTTAAAACAATTAACAACCGTTATCCGTTAAATATAACTTTTAGAAGTTAAGATATGTATTATTATCCCTCACTTCCAGAAAGTACAACAGTTCTATGGAATGTTAAGCTAGCCACCGAAAACGAAAGACCGCGTTTCCTACTCTTAGGACTTCGAAATAGTCATAATAAGTTTCAGCATTGTGATTTGACCGATATAAAAGTGCATCTTAACTCTGATATATATCCTTATGATGATCTAAATCTCAAATTTGATAGAAATCGTTTTGCAATTCTATATGACATGTATTTAAAGTTTCAACAAAGTTATTATTCACGCGATCCACAACCACTATTAACAAGAGAAAATTTTAAAACCATGGCGCCAATAATTGTCTTAGATGTTACTCATCAAAATGAATCAGTCAAATCTGGACCAATTGACATTCGAATTGAAATAAAAACCTTAAAAAATATCCCGGCTAATACGTCTGCTTATTGCTTAATTATACATGATAAAATGTTTGAATATATCCCCCTCACAAATGAAATAAGAAAACTATTGTAGATATCAATACATTAAAATGGTATAAATATCTAATCTAACATCATTAAGGTTTATTCACAAACACTTTGTCTACATATGTAGTCATTCTCCTTAATAAGGATGATTCTAAAAGATATATACGATTTCTTAAAACGGTGTTCCCATATTATTTCCGATGAAGATAAATATAAACTCATGAATATTCAATCACATCTAGAAGGGGCAAATAACTTGAAAACGACGATAACTAAACATGGAGAGCATTATGACAATTGCTGTTGGTCTAATGAAAATGAGACATGTGGACCAGATACCTGTTCATGTGCACAACATAGGATACGTAATATTGAAATAGAGAAAGAAGCAACCACACTTATGAAATTTTATTATAACATATATAATATTAGTAAATGTAAAAATTGTAATTTTCAAAAAATATAATTAATAATAAAGAGAAATAATACAATTTAATGAAAGACATATATTTAAATTTTTATATATTTTTTATTTATTCAATTGTAAGTTTCTCTAGGCTAGTGGAATTTTATTTACTGCCTCCATTAATATATCATCTTGGCCATCATATATGGCTAAGTATGATGCTACATCAAATGGAGGCAGCATAATTATTTCACTAATGTTAATAAGTTCCTTTTTTGTTGTTGTGGCTTCTGCTGATGTTGTTGCTGTTGTTTCTGTTGATGTTGTTGTTGTTGGTGCTGATGCTGTTTTTGTTTGTGGTGATTCCGGTATGATGATATTTAGAAACATATCATCATCTCCATCGAGAAGATGATGGTATGTTTCTGATGTTGTAGCTTCTGATGATGTTGTTGCTGTTGTTTCTGTTGATGTTGTTGGTGCTGATGCTGTTTTTGTTTGTGGTGATTCCGGTATGATGATATTTAGAAACATATCATCATCTCCATCGAGAAGATGATGGTATGTTTCTGATGTTGTAGCTTCTGATGATGTTCTTACCGTTGTTTCTGTTGATGTTGTTCTTGTGGCTTCTGATGGTGTTGCTGACTCTGATGTTGTTGTTGCTGGATCTGATGCTGTTGCTGACTCTGATGTTGTTGTTGCTGGATCTGATGTTGTTGCTTCTCTTGACATATTTAAAAATGTTTTCAGATTCTGCTTTTTAACTTTCCTGTATAGGGGGGTGTCCCATAAAGGCTTTCTTAAAACAACATTATGTTGTTTTAAGTAATGCCTTTTTTTATTCGACCATGTCGAAAATGTAACGACTTTACATATATCACAACTTAATTTTCCGTTCATGTTAAAAAATATAAATAATATAAATTTTAGTAATCGCAATAGAATGATCTCAAAGACTAGAATTTTGTTCGCAAAAATACCGCATTATATACTTTTTTCTGGACACACTATTACATATGTATATGAATACATCTACATATCCTTTTTCTTTAATTGTCCTTTTGATTTCCTCATATCCTTTTTCTTAAATTGTCCTTTTTTTTTGTTAGGAATTTTTAAAATTTCCTTTAAAATTGTCATATAAATGGAAAAATAAACTAATAAAACATAGTAACACATTTACGACCTTGAAAATTAGTGAGTTTAAACAATTAAGCAGAAAGATTTGTTTGTCCTTCAAAGCATGCATGCGCATGTCTGTCTTAATAGTTTTTTTCCATACAAATTGATATTTTACTTTATATGAAAATTTTTACATCCTTTTTTCTTAAATCCTTTTTCTCAGAATAAATAAAAATTAGATTTAGCCGACGCAACCCACATACTGCGACATGCATAAGAAAAGCAATCATGCGTATGTCTTTCTTATGAGTTTTTCACAAATTAGACATAGTCAACGCACCCACATACTGTGACATGCATAAAAGCATGCACGCGCTGGTTTGCTTTATTTGAAAATGTTTACGTCCTGTTTTTCTTAAATTATTTTTCCTTTGTCACTGCGACATGCCCAAAAAAAAGCATGCATGCGCATGTCTGTCTTAATAGTTTTTTCCATACAAATTGATATTTTAGTTTATATGAAAATTTTTACATCCTTTTTTCTTAAATTGTCTTTCCTTTGTTACGAGTTTTTCTCATATCCTTTTTATAGAATAAATAATATACATAAAATAAAATAAAGTAAAGCGAATATAGAATATGTACAACCTTAAGTCTTGCACATGCATGTTTAACTTTTCAATAAATTTTATTGTCCTATCCTTTTTCTTACAATGAAAGTAAAAAAATCAGGTTTCATTGCACTTACTACACACATTTATTATCTTAAATATATATTTCAACTACATACAAATTTTAATGACAAATAAAAAAAATTTAGCTATAGTTTAGTTCGAATATTGCAGAACCATTTGGTGATTGGCGTCCTTTGTAAATTATTGTCCAAATTTTATCATTAATTTTAGCTAAGTAAGGATCCTCTCTGTTTAAATATTTAACGATTCTTTGCGGAAGATAAAACCACTTATTGTTCTCTAAATATGCAATAACTTTAGATCCATATTGTGTAACCTTCCATTCAAAATTTAAAATTTTGTAAGGTTCATTTAAAGGAATATCGTCAATTTTCGTATATTCTGATTTCGTTCCTTGGGCAATGTTTATTATTTGTTGATAGATCTAAAAGAAAGCAAAAATTAATTAAATTCTATATGTATTTCTTAAACTTATGTATAATAACTAAATAAAAAATTATAATATTATGTAAAACTGTATTCTTACCATTTTGTTGAACGTGATTTCAAGTAACTTTGAAGAACAATAACTAAAATTAAATTCTGAATGCTCTTTTATATCAAATTTGTGTAGAACAATCGAGTTCTCATTTTAGTTTTTAGTGAAATTACTCAACCGAGAATCTCATTAAACTTGTTATGAACCAAAAATATCTCATTTGAATTTCTCCTTTTCAATTTCTAATTGGATTACGCCTCATGGAAATATGTATATATCAGAATAATTTTTTTAACTGGGCTGATCCTTATGGACAATATATATGTATAAGAATTAAAATATTTTTTTTTCTAATTGGATTGATCCTTATGGACCATAAATAGAGATTGATCCCTATGTATTTTTCCCATAAGGAGTGATCCTTATGGGAAAATACATAGGGATCAATCTCTATGTATTTTTCCCATAAGGAGTGATCCTTATAGGAAAATACACGTGCGCCAGAATGCCCATATTTATACTACTACAAACAAAACAAACCAAATGGTTTCTAAAACGTTTATTTCCTTTTTAATACATATGTGCTTGAAGCAACAAGCGAAAAATCTCATAATAACTATTAACCTTTTATTTTTGTGCCAGTTTTATTTAATTTTTTTCGCTAATGTTTTTACAAATTACATATATACTTTTTTCTACTTACTTTTATTTGTTTACCGTTTGAATCATATGTTTCTCATCTTACTAAGCTTTATTAGCAAAAATTTCTGCAGTAAAAATTTGTAAATACTCAGTCATGAACTGTCACTTTACGCTCTCGATTTGTGTTCTCATTTACTGTATTTTGTGTAAACGAACGCAATTTAGTAAAATGCAGTAAAGTTCAGTAAAAATTTTTAAAAACTTTTGGGTACTCGAACGGACATATTGATATATTTACAATAAGTACATTAGGACATATCAACGAAAATGGTAAAGTAAAGTGAATATATAGATTAAAGCTCATAAAGATTTATCAGCTCCAATGAGAACATGAATGTATCTTTATGCATGTTTATAAATTCGTGCATTTATTTACAGGAATTATTCATGGAATGGCCATTGCATCAATAATCACCACTTAAAGAATAATCCAATAGACAACAGCAAAACACCGAAACGCAATTGAACAAAACCAGTAAGTCCATACATCAGGGATGATGAAGTTGGTACAGTTGTACTTTTTTTGGTACTACTGAAACCAAAAAAGTACGATGGTACCCCCGTGACTCATTTGGTACTATTTACAAATTTTCCCAACTTGTTGGGTGGTATCCATTGATCATTCAATAATGATCTCTACTTTAGTCTTTAACTTAATTCCCTCTAAAGTAGGGTTACCATCCGTCCTCTTTTCCCCGGACACTGTCCTCTTTTTAGGGCGTCCGGGGTAGTCCTACTTCTTTTTTAGCAAGTGTCCGGGGTTGTCCTACGTTTTACAACGTTCTCCAGATATTTTTTATTAAACTAAATTTACTCGATGAATTTTTTTCATGAGCATTTTTTCCTTTCTCTTTCAAAATTGTTACGTATTTAATGGTCTGTTTACACGTTTAAATTTCTATGCAACTTTTTTGATAATTATTCAATACGAAATTGTCATGCCATATTTCCTACCCCGTTTATTTCTCTACACCTCTTGCCCAGGATGCGCAGTTTTATTTTATACTAATTTTCAATTTTTCATCCCAAAAAATCCCTAAGATTTGATTCATTTGTATTGATCGACTGTACTTTGTAGTTTTAAAAATATATGAAGAAACATAAAACAATTTATCTATCAATGGCTGTCATTTGGGCATTCGCAAGAAACAATTTTTAAGCAAAAGTTTTCTGCAAGACAACTTTTTTCTATTAAAAATTATTTGATTGTTTCCCATTTTTAAAAATATGTAAATATTTGGTGAAAGTGTTTAATTAGTGTTATCAATTATATCATAATAAATGCCTATAGCGGGAACGGTTGACGCTTATTATAATATGTGATAATCTGGATGAAAATGTTCCTTATCTTCAAGCAAAATAATGAAGTAGACTCAATAATAGCTGCTCGTGTAAATTTTGTCGCTCTTCGCATTATATTTTATATCACTGCTCAGATATGTTCCCCAACTTTACAAGGGGAATTATCCCTATATTCACTTCCGAAATGGCTTAAAAAGAGATTTTTCCCACTATATTGCTAAACTTTAAAGCTACAGAAATACATAACAGGTGGTCATGAGAGAACAGCTTATATTTTCTTGTTAGTGTTTAAGCCAAATATCAACAGCGATGCTGATGGATTAGCTTAATTTCAAACTCCATATTCTATAAAGAAATCATTGGTTTTCCTAAATAAAGGCGTATGTCTTAAAACTGATATTTTCAGTAGAGCCAAAACAAAATATTTCTGAAATTGTGTCCACGGTATGAACATCTTTGATTTTTTTAACATTCGGCACATATTTGCCAAAATAACTTTGCGTAAGCACGAGATCCTAGCAAGGTTGGATAAAACCGTACATGTGGACATAAATAAGATTTAATAATCAAAATTGAACAAAATATTTAAATAATCCATCACACAGGAATACTTAAGTCGTTATTGCTGAATATTTGTGGAATTAATATAGAAAGAAATCAGATTGTTGTGCATGAAAAATGTCGAGACTAATCCATGATATCCGCTTAAAATAGAGCTATTTGGCATTAATAACTTTAAATTCAAGAAAACCACAGAAATGTCGGATTTTCAATTTTAATAGAAGAAATGGCTTGTTTATCCATTGTGAACGAGGTTTAAATTTTTTAGCAAACTTTAAGTTTATAAGAATAAAGAAATTAGTAAGTAGGTTCCTTGTCAAATGGCAGTAGTGAAGTTTCATTGAGATAAATTAAAATTGTTTGATTTTTGGCACCATTATTTGAAAAAGAATTTATCAAAAATATTTTTAGAAAACAAAGCCATATTTGATATTTGACACAATGAGCACATAAAATCAATCAAAATCGAGTGGCGTACTTGGTTACAACAATTCAAAAAGATTATAGTACTATTTGACCCGAAAAAGTACTATTTTAGAAGCTCATTGGTACGAAATGAATTTTTTCATTTATCATCCCTGCCATACATACATGTCTATATTTTACTTTACTTCTTTACTTAACGTGTTGTAAGAAAAAATCAAGTTTTTTTTCTTTATGGTTAATAAGCTCAACCTTGTTATGAATTAGTTAGTTTTTTCTGTCTTAGAATGTTCTGCTAAGGAAAATACAGAAAGGGAATGCAAATAAAGTTTGAATTCAATGAATAAATAGTGTCGTGATATAACAAGAGGTACATTTCTTTCTAAGTGCAGGGTGTTTGAAAAGTCGTAGGTGTGCCATTTCCAATATAGCGGAAGGGTAGGGAACAATGCACCCCAGTAGACACTAATAACCGTCTAAATCGCTTCATTTTATAAATTTATGCAATTAATCCAGCTCTTGGAATCTTATGGCATGATTTTATTTGCTATGCTTGCACGTATGTATCCCTCTGGGTACCGAACAACGACTTGACCTATGAGCTAGCCGATTTTACCTATAACATGCCGAACCACTTACGGGATAGGTTTTTTACGAAGCGTGCAACACTATAAAATTTGAAAGATATAACTTTTTGAAATCAGTTATTAAATGGCTAAGTTATGGTGGTTTAAGTTTAAAAAAAGAAAATTTTTTAAACAAAATTGTAGTAATACTAAACCACTATATCAAAATGTATTTAACTAGGTGGCATCACAAGCTCAGCTGACAATTTTTTGCTTTGCGAACTTTTAGTCAAGTTTATGTCAAAATGTTGTTTATGTTTGTACAAAACGAAGCAAATACAAAGAAAAACAAATAAAAATTTAAACCATTTAAAAGTGAAAAGTGGGATTAAGAAATAAAACTTTAGATAATTTAATGTGGAAGTGAACTGTTAAAAATGCGTTGCTTCTTTCTTGTAAAAAGAGAAATGTTCCTGGAAATGGAGAATTTTTTAGCGTCCCCAAAGACGAAAATAAAAGGCAAAAGTGGATGACAATATGCCAAAAAGATTAATAATGTTTTCATTAATTGAAATCACACAAAACAATTAAAATTAATAATTAATAATGTTTATGCAACTTAAAACAATTCTTCACAATTTTTTTCTTTTGTTTTGCACATACGTTTTTGACAGCAACTTGTCTATTACACAAACAAAATATGAATGTGGTTGTTGTATTGCTGTACAAAAACTCCTTATGGTGCCACCTAGTTAAATACACCTTGCACTATACGAATTAGCTTTTCTGAAAAGCCAAATGTCAAATGTCGATTTTATTAAAAATTAAGGGAAGTAACTCAATTGACAAAATTGCGACATTCATACAACACATACACACATATTCATATTTTTCTGTTATATGGAAATTATGACCTTTATCAACTGAGTTACTTCACTTAATTTTTAATAAAATCGACATTTGTCAAGCGATTTTAATGATTTGTGGCTTATTTTATTCCAATACATCCAGCTTTCGTATTATTGTAAAAATTTTAATTTTAGCCCTCTTTATTTTATTATGAGCTTTTAAAATGAAAAAGAGTATGTAATTGCATGAAAAAACTAGTTTTTCGCCGTTAACCTCTTAATAACTCCGAAACAATTGGAAATTTAAACAACTTCTGTGTTGTTGACATAAAGATAATTTTATTCCACATCTTTTCTTGTTTATAATAATTCGTATAGTGGTTTAGTATTACATAAGCAACTTAGAGCTGGCGGAAACTACAATTTTGTTTAAAAATGTATCTTTTTTAAACTTAAACCACCATAACTTAGCCATTTAATAACTGATTTCAAAAAGTTATGTCTTAGTTGAAAGATGAAACTAATATCTTTCAATTTGATAGGAACCATAGAAATTCGTTCGAAAACAAAGCAGTTATGGCTGTTTAAATTGCAAACTTTAACAAACCCGTTTTTTCACTGCATTTACCGTTATAAAATCACTTTACGAAGTGACCTAGAAAAACCATAAGTATTTTTTTCTCTATAGGCTCCAACCAAACAGAATTGGTGCATGAGAATCCCTGAATAATTTTAGTGTAGCACAGTAATTTTTACATCGATGTTATTAACTTTTTGCACTATTCAGGGGTTATTGAGTCCAGTATTTCCTGAATTTTGGTTTCCAATCCGATAACAATACATTGTGGGTCATTTCGCACCTTCTTTTTCATTAGTGCCCATAGATTTTCTATAGGACATCTATTCCACTTTCCTGCAGCCATTTTTTGTTTGTTTTTGCTGTGTGGGAAGATGTACCATCATGTTGAAATATATATCTATTCGCACAGTCGGCTAGTTTTGGTACTGATGGAATGAGATTTTCTTGTAAAATATTAATACATATATTTTTCCGTATTTACTATTCCATCAACGAAGTGCACATACGTCCCCACAACATAAGGCTAGGTGGAAACTTAACAGTACGTTTTAAGAAGTCTTGGTGATATGCCTCTGTGCTTTTATGAATAACTCGTTCGTCGCAAAAAATAATTGTGTCCGATTGCCTTTGTACCCAAGAATGTTTTTCTTTTATTCATAATAAACGGTTTTTTATTTGAAGTGCTGTAAGTAGCGGCTTTTCATTGGCCCTAAAAAATAAATATTGTGTATTGCGTTTTTGCGACACAGAAAAACCATAACCTATATTTTTAATTTGCTGACACTTCCATTCACATTTGACCGATTTTCCAATTGTTTCAGACCACTTTTAAGCTATGTCTCTTACAGTCCTCCGGCAATTTTGTTTAATTATAGCCGCTAAACTCTTTTGTCGCGAAACGTAATTTTGGAGACCCGTCCTCTGTTTTCAACGTTATCACTATAATTTAAATTTTATTCATATTTTTTAACGATTTCTTGCAATGTTGAACTGGGAATTTCAAGATCAGTAGCTGCCCGATTTGAATTTTTTAATAGTTAGTATTCGAATTTCTGCGCAAACTGGATTAGGGCCAATTCACATATTTCATAACGCTATCTTTGAAGGATTTATACCCCCTCCCTTCGTAACGCTTTTTACAAAATTTCCAGTAAAGTATCTAATCCGTAACATATCTTTAATCCCCCCCACCCTGCAGCGTTACGTACTATGTGAATGGCCCCTTACCACGAGCTATTGTGTAACAACTAATCAAAATTAAAATAAAACGATATAAAAAATGATGGTATTTTGTTCTCTGACATTTCTATGATTTTATTATAAAGCAACATTTTCATTTTTTGTTTATGATCTAATTTTTCAAGTAACCTTAAAGGGCATAATACACAATCAATCAGCTTGATGTCAGATTCGTGTACGTGTGCTTGACGAAAAATCAAAACCAAGTAGATTTTCCATCAATCGTCGTCGGTGTCACTAATACTAACGAAATTTCACACATACTATAACCACGCTTGTCAAGCATGTTGACTGTGTATATTGCCCTTAAGACCAATTTATATACTGTACGAATTAATAGTCTAAGTTTGTGTTTTCAAAACATTTATCCCAATATGTACTAAAATCTTTGTAATCATTTAAAGAGAATAAAACAACCTTTCAGAAAATGTAACATTTGTGACGCATTCAATATTTTTTTTTATAAAATATGTCGTTTTGAATATTGATTTGACACAAAATGCTTGGTGTATGAATTAAAAGTGGTTAGGGCTTGTAGATGCTGCTAACCCTGTGCGGATAAAATTGCATATGTAACTTTTTGCTTCTTAACATTGAACTTGATACTTACCATTTTGGTTAACTAGCTTCACTTTTAAAATAAGCATCCAAGGGTAAGCAGCATCTATATACAAATCTCTTTTGTATACTTTATCTACAACTTCCTAGTTTATAAATTTCTTTTACAATAAAAATTATTGTATATAATTGGATTGAAAATAATTCCTATTTTTTATATTTATTTTGTAGAAAATATTCTCCTTTATAATTATAATTATAATTGCCCAACTGCGTGAGCAAATATAAAGTTGTATGAAGTCCTTCGTCTGGTTGGTACACCTGTATAGTACTTGCCTTGAAATATGAGCCAAAGTTTGTTTAAGAAATACAAAACGATAAATAATACAACTAGTAAGAGCACTACTTTACAACAACTGGTATTCCAACTGGGATATAACTGTATACAAATGAACTACTTGTGCTCCTATGACAACCTAATGTTAAAATCGATAGTTCGATATATGAAAAAAAGATAGAAGGCAACTGGTGTAAGTTAAAAAGCAACTAGTATATTTCTAAGCACATACTAGTCATTTTGTCTGCAGGGATATTTATATGCACATATATATCGTGCTATAACCGCCAAAAAAGCTTAAGCGCCATAAAGTAAATTTTACAGGAGGAGTATTTTTTAGTTATCTTTGGTTTAAATCGAGGTAGAAGCCTTATATTGGCTATATAGGATTGTAGTGTACTGTTATATGTAATGTTAATTTTTTTTTTAATTTCCTATAAGACAACGCATGTTTTTCGGGGCTAAGATATTTTAAGACATTATTGATTTCATGACAAATTAATTAATTTAATAAAATTATTTTAAAACTAGTAATTATTATCTGTTAGAATTTGCGCTTTCAATATTACAGCTGTAAAATCATTACATTGATTTATGAACATTTTTCTCTTTGCATAATGTTTAACTGTCAACTTCTTTTGATTTTCTTTCATCTTTTCTTTTACTCTTTTTCTTAAATCACATTGTTAATTCGTTCTTCTTTTAGTACTCGCTTTTGATACAACATTGTAATTTTTGTACCATAACCTTATATTTTCTAAATCGACTTATAGTAATAAATTTAATTGAATTTACGTGATTCATTTTTTTTTTGTCGCGTTTAATAATATTATTTTTAAGGTTCTCAACAGGTTATGTGCCCAGTAGCCGGCGAACAATAAACAGCATATTTATATGGACGCAGATATTTCTACTCACAAAAATTTAATAGAAGAAGATTCGGCTTTTGTCACTGATACAGACATCACTGCAAATCTGCCAAACCAAAGCTTTGATACAAGTTTATTAGAAAATAGCGTGCAACAAGTGGAAAATATGTCTAAAATGTCAGAAAAGCTGTACCAAATGCATCGTTTCAATGGGCAAAACTATCAGCTATGGTGTCGGCAGATGGAGATTTATATGGCCGAAAACAAGCTGAGGCCTTACATTTTGGGTACAATTAGTAAGCCAGAAACAAATGCAACCACCTGGGAAGAAAAAGATGCAGAGGCCCAAGCATTTCTAATGCGTGGTTTGGAATTAGAACAGATGAAATATTTAACCGACTGCTATACAGCCGCTGAAATGTGGTCAAGGTTAAAAACGGTACACTTAGAGAGAAGCGAGCAATCTGTGCAGGTATTGCTAGAAAATTTTATAAACTGTAAGATGGATGAAGAAGAATCTATGGCTAACTTCATCGCCAGAATAACATCGCTCACGCAAAGGCTTAAAGATATGGATCTCGAGCAAAAGACGCCAGTGGCAAAGATCTTAGGCAGTTTGCCTGCTAAATATGATCATGTGCGAACCGCATGGTATGCTGTGCCTCGTGCTGAGCAAAATATCGAACATTTAACGATCATTTAGTTAACGAATAATCTCTGCTAAATTTACGTACAAATAACAACGGTGCTGCGTCTGTATCTAGTGCAGCTTACAGCGCTGCTTATAAAAAGTCGTATCATAAAACAGTTAACAATATAACAAAGCGTACCGGCAAATGCAATTATTGTCATAAGCCAGGGCATTGGGCAAGAGAGTGTTTCAAGAAAAAGAGAGATCAAGAAGGTAAGCAAGATACTGAACACATAAAAAGGGGTGAGAGGCAATTAACAAAAGCGCTAACTAAAGATAAATTTATGTTTATATGGATAAATTTGGATTAAATAATTAATTAACCTTTAAATATCGAAAGCGAGAGGGAGTGTTAGAATTTGCGCTTTCAATATTACAGCTGTAAAATCATTACATTGATTTATGAACAGTTTTCTCTTTGCATAATGTTTAACTGTCAACTTCTTTTAATTTTCTTTCATCTTTTCTTTTACTCTTTTTCTTAAATCACACTGTTAATTCATTCTTCTTTCAGTACTCGCTTTTGATACAACATTGTAATTTTTGTACCATAACCTTATATTTTCTAAATCGACTTATAGTAATAAATTTAATTGAATTTACGTGATTCATTGTTTTTTTTTTTTTTTGGTCGCGTTTAATAATTTTATTTTTAAGGTTCTCAACATTATCCTTTTCAAGCTGTTCTTTTACCGTTTCATTGATATCCTTGCAGTTTTTGACACTACTTTTGCTCTACTAGCAAAAGAGAATTTTAGCTTAAGCGACACAAATTTTAAAGGGAAAATGCACTTAAGCTAATATTTCTTTTGCTGTATTTCCATAACGTTACATGGCAGGACTTTGAAACTTTGACAGATAGTCCGATTTATCGTAAATAATCGATTTTCGTCCAAAAACGATTTTCTAAAAGCATGTCGCTTGAGCTTTTTTGGCGGTTATGACTCGATATGTATATATGTATATACATACATACATATTTGCAAAACTAATAAGAAAAGCAAAAGTTAAAGTGCATAAGAAAGAACCTAAGAAAAAATGAATTAAAAGCAGAAGGTTTAAGTTAAGAGTAAAGAAGAAAGAAATAAAAAATAGCAAAATCAAATTTATAAGAGAATTGCCCAGTGCTAAAAATACCCATTACGTAATCGCTGATGTGAGCAATACTTAGTAGCTGCTAGCGGTGATGCTTTGGCTTGTTTTCCCACTTAGATTTAACATAAGCATGTCATGGGCAGTTTAATCGGTGAGCTCTAGCTTATAATGTAAGCTACGATGTCAGTACCTGTCGCTACTGTGCGTTTACAGCATTGTAGTGGCATCCCTGCTAATAATTATGTAAGAACGCCTTATGTTAGTTTTAAGTAAGGATAGATGTAAGAGAAAACAATAAAGATACATGATTCTTGATACACAACTGAAAGCGTGCAGACGTGTTTGATTGCCAGGCCCACTATATGGCGATCCTGCAAATTTCAATTTAACTTTTATATAAATAAGTAAAAATACCGAGGGCGTAGCAAAACGTCCTTCTTATACGATATTGTGCGTAAAACCGATGAAAATAAATATATAAAAAGAAAAATGTCAATAAGGTGTATAGATAAAGTTCTTAAAAACAGTGAATTTCAAAAATGATTTACTTTCTTTAGCTATAAAAGAATAAAACGGCTCATAGGTGTGACCCCTGTATAGTTTTTTTAATTGCAATCACCACTAAAAGAAAAGAACAAAAAAAATATCAAGGGAGATTTTCTGATGAGAATTTCTTTCCAACAATTTAATACAGCATTAAAGCCTATCGAAACGTGTTATCTTTAGCATTCTGTGTTTTGTAATAAAAGTATAATATACTACAAATCGAGTTATTCATTTAACAAAATCATATGCAACAGTATTTGTTAGCCAACAGAAATAGACACTTAACGGTAAAAATATCGAACGACCAAATAATATGGAAAAACCGGCAAAAATATCGGAATAGTGGAGAACAAAAGTGATAAAATATAATAAAAACTCACATAACGCAAATAAATAAAACCGTAAAACAGACATCAAGATAACGCTAGAAAAAAATACAGTTACATTTAACGAAACCAAGGTGAAATTATACAGAAAAACTGAAAGAAGAAAATAAAGAAAAGGGGAAAATGTATTGAAAACGAAAGTAGAAAAAGTGAAAATCAAACCTAACGAACAAAGTATAAATGTAAACAAAATAAAACCTAAAGAGAAAAACGTTAAAACTGCAATACCAAAAAAAAAAACAAAAAAAAGGCAATGCAGTGAACAACAAATAAACATAGTGAGCCGATAAATAGTTATGAAAATAATTAACAAAAATTTATAAATAACGGGAAATTATTGAAAAATGAACATAACTTAAACGTTGAGAACAAACACAATAACGACATGAAGTTTACGACAACAACATAGCGCTACAACATATAAAGAGCAGTAACAACATAATGTCCACCAAATTGAAGGAAAAGCAGTGGCAGAAAGAAGGAAGAGCGAGAATAACGATCGAAGGGTGAATTTATAATTTGAACAAAATCATTATTATTTACTTATACGTATTTACATACTTTACGTCTAAATACAATTACCTAAATTTATTTACAACTATTTTCATATATCTATGAACATACAATTATACATATATAAACATACCATATTTATACATATGTACATAAAATATACAAATAAAGACAAAAAAGTAAACAAACAAAAATTAAAAAGAGGAACAAAAACATGAAACAAACTATCAAATTTTTGCACTTACACTTAACACAAAATATTAATAACAATCCTCATAGGAAGTTACATACAGTAACCCCAACAAACGATGAAACCGAAATTGGAAAAACAATACATAATAAAAATAAGAATTAAATTTTCATTATTTTTGATTGTTCATATTTTAAGAAAATGAGAACGAATATTTTTGTGTCACCTTTTTTGAATACATACAAAATAATAAGTTTACGTTTTTATTCGAATTATGAAAAAAGGGAAAAAAACTTTTTCTTTTGTTTTGGAAAATTATTTTCTCACTTTACTGGTTTTTTTAAACAATCAATATAATTAATTCCAGTGAGATTTTTAACAATTTTGGTGTGGATTAATTAATTTTAATGCACTAATATTTGATAAAAACTTCATCAATTCATTTGAGATTGCCTATCTATTTTTGTGATTTGTAACAAAAAAAAAATTGGACATGTTTTGGATTGATTGTAAGAGCAAAAGTAACAAAAACTAATTATTTTAAAGAAATTGTTTGCTTAAAATAATTCAAAGATAAAATTTTTATTTTTTTGGCATCTATTGAATGCAATAAATGAATTTTCAAGGATACAATTAATTATAAAACTGTTTACTTTTTTTGAATACATGAGTGTTCTGAAATAAATGTCAGAATTTAACAAATTGAAATTTGACGAAATTTTTAATAGTTTCAACAACGTGAAGAAACGGATACTGCAAAATAGTTCTATTTCTAATAACAAGCGGAAAATTCAAGAATACGTACACCTTATCATTGATTGTTACAACGAGATATTGGTATATACTGAACCATTTTATGACACTCTAACTATTGACAGTAAGAAGAACGTTTCTGATAAGATTTCACATTGTAGGGAACTTTTAATTCAATGTTTTCGGAAACTGGGTTTTGGAATCAAAGTGCCTCATAGTACAAACTTATTTGCGCTTGTTGATGAGGGATTATTACATGAATTAGGTTTTGACGGGGAACATAACATAGAAGATAGTAAGGGAAATTTGAACATAAGGCAAGTTGGTGTCGATAATAATAGAATAAACATGGCTACTTCGGAACAAAAAAAGGCATTCATTACCATGTGTTCTGGTATAATTAGGGAGAACTACGATGGAAACCCTATTGGCTTGGAATCCTTTTTAGATAAGATAAATTTGATTAAGGAATTGACTGATGAAAACTTGATGGCTATTTTTATAACGTTTGTGAAATCGAAACTCGAAGGCAAAGCCCGTGAAGCCTTACCTGATAACGTTAGCAACATTATGGAAATGGAAACGGCTTGGAAACAAAAATTAAAACCGGACAGCTCGAAAGTTGTGGCAGGCAAAATTGCTGCGTTGCATGTAAGAAATAACGACTATTGCGATTTTACGAAACAAGTAGAAGAGTTAGCAGATTCGTTGAAAAGATCATTGGTTTTGGAGGGCATGACAAAAGCTAAAGCTCATGAAATGGCCATAGAGCAAACAGTCAGCGTCTGCAGACTGAATGCCAGATCCTCCCTTGTGAAATCAATTCTCGCCTCGACGACATTTTCAGACCCAAAAGACGTTGTAGCTAAGTTAATTATCGAACAAACTAACGAATCCAACGAAAGGCAAGTTCTATCTTTCCAATCTCGTAGAGACAGTCGTTATACTTTCTCTAATAACAACAATCATTTTAACAATAATAATCGTTTTAAAGACAATTCTTTTCCGAACAATAATAATCGTTTTAATACCAATCCTTTTCGTAGCAATAATTTCAGTCGTGGTAATGGCTATGTACGCAGTAATAATTACTGACGTGGAGCTAGTAACAATCGTAATCTAGGTAACAACAACCGTTATTTCAATAATCGTGGTAATGGTACCAATAATTATAACCGTAGGGGAAATCATAATCACAACGTAAGGGCTCTGCTTTTAAACGCAGAGGGCCCCCAGCAGGAAATGTTGGGGGAAATGAATCAGAATTTGTAAAATATAACACACAACTTCCAACAAAACACGTTTACAGTCTAAATTTGAATTTTTCCGATTATATAAGCTTAAAATGTTCTGACACTTCCGAATGTAATAGTTTCCTAGTAGACTCTCAAGCTGATATTTCAGTTATTAAAGTCTCCTGCTTAAAAGTTTGTACTGATTTAAATAAGAATAACGTAATTAATATAACAGGCGTCACAAACCAATCCATTGAAACACTCGGTACAATTTGTACAAATCTTATTTTTCGGGACTATTTCATTCCACAAATCTTTCATGTCGTAGATGACAATTTTAACATTCCAACTGATGGGATACTGGGGAAAATTTCTTAAAAACGTACAGGTGCAAAATTAACTATGGATCTATGTTTATATCATTTTGGTACAACGATGATAAGCTGCAAATTCCAATAAGGCATGGCACATCCGATAATAATCTTATAGTGCCCCCTAGATGTGAGGTTTTTAGAATATTCAAATTGGAAAATGTGAAAGAACCAATTTTTATAGATACACAGGAAATTTCTGATGGAGTTTTCGTAAGCAAATGTGTTGTTGACTCCCATAGACCAGTTTTGAAAACAATGAATGTTACAGATGAATTAAAATGTATTTCCAATTATGATATAAAATTTAATACACTTTCGAACTACAAGGTTTACACAATCAATCGGGCCAATCATGAGGACAATCGTATTTTAAAACTCGGAAATTTATTGAAAGGTCAAATGCCAGCGAATGTACGTGATGAATTAATGCCCTTATGTGAAAGATACGCTGACATATTCGCATTGGAGGAGGATAAAATGACAGTTAATAATTTTTACAACCAGGAACTTAGGTTAACAGACTCTTCACCAGTTTACGTGAAAAATTATCGTATGCCTCATTCACAAAAGGAGGAAATTGACAAGAAGGTAAAGGAACTGCTGGATAATGACTTGATTGAGCCTAGTCGTTCTAACTATAATAGTCCATTGATTCTAGTGCCAAAGAAATCAATTGATGGTAAAAAATCGTTTAGAATGTGTGTCGACTATAGGGCAGTCAATAAGAAACTAGTAGCCGACAAATTTCCTCTTCCTCGTATTGACGATGTTCTAGATAACCTAGGACGCGCAAAATATTTTTCAATCCTTGATTTATTTTCCGGCTTCCACCAAATTCCTCTACATGTTGATTGTAGGGATATTACTTCGTTCAGCACTTCATCAGGTTCGTTTCGATGGAAGGTCTTACCATTCGGCTTGAACATCGCTCCAAATTCATTCTCAAGAATGATGTCAATTGCCTTTTCAGGTCTACCACCAGACCAAGCCTTTTTATACGTTGACGACATAATCGTTATTGGTTGTAGTGTGAAACACCACTTGGGAAATTTGGAAAATGTGTTCAATGTTTTTAGGAAGTTTAATCTTAAGTTAAATCCTTACAAGTGTAATTTTTTCAGACCAGATGTGACATTTCTAGGTCATAAATGTACAAACAACGGTCTTCTACCGCATGATTCAAAAATTAAAACTATAGAGAAATATCCTACCCCAACTGACAAAGATTCTGTAAAAAGGCTCGTCGCATTTGCTAACTATTACAGGCGATTTATTAGAAATTTTGCTTCGTTGACGGCACCTTTAAATTATATTACCCGAAAGAAAGTACAGTTCAAGTGGGATGATAAGTGCGAAGAAGCTTTCGAGAAGTTAAAACAATGTTTAAAGTCACCTGAAGTACTACGATACCCAGATTTTGGGAAGGAATTTACAATTACAGTTGACGCTTCTAAAGTAGGTTGTGGGGCGGTTTTAAGTCAAGATTTTGACGGAAATGACTTGCCAATTTACTATGCATCGAAATCATTTAACAGCGCCGAACAAAAGAAGCCAACAATAGAACAGGAACTTTTGGCAATCCATTTTGCAATTAAATAGTTCAGACCATACGTTTACGGTACAAAATTTACAGTCAGGTCAGATCACAGACCTCTAGTTTACCTTTTCGGTATAAAAGATCCGTCTTCGAAGTTGACGAGAATTAGACTGGAACTCTCGGAATACAATTTTACAATTGAGCATATTAAAGGCAAAGATAATGTGGCAGCCGATGCTCTTTCGCGCATTTCAATAGATGAGCTAAAGAATTCAAATAAAGAAGTTTTCGCAATAACAACTCGTGGTATGTCCAAACGACAACATGATGTATTAACTAGAGCAGACACTACTACGGTAAAAATGCCAATTTTCGATAAATTTTCTCATGACTTTTCAACAAAGGTTCCAAAAATTCTATCAAAGATTTTCTACACAGATAACAAATTATCAAAACTGCAGTTAAATATTTACAAAAAATTTAAAATCTTATTTTCATTAGACATTAGAATCGACAACAAAACATTAAACTTAGGTGAAATGCTTTTGAGGCTCAAAGAAGTAGCCATCAATTCAAATGTTCTAATATTGGAATGGCCAAAAGATGATATATTCTTTACAATTTTCTCAATACAGAATCTAAAGAACCAAGGTTTAAAGTCATTAAATGAGATACAAATTATGTTAACAAACCCTAATCGTTGTATTTGGTTTGAGAAAGAAGAAAAGGAAAAATTAATGACAATACATCACTATGATCCACTCTTAGGAGGGCATTGTGGGCGTCACAAATTGTACGCAAAATTCAAAACAAAATATTTTTGGAGAAATATGACGAAGGATATAGCGAACTTCATACGAAACTGTGACAAATGCAACCATAACAAAGTAAGACCCGGTAATAAAGAACTACTCGTTTTAACACCAGCTCAAGCATCCGACATAGTTGTTCTGGACACCATAGGTCCATTTCCAGAATCTAATTACGGTAATAGATATGCTTTAACCCTTATATGTGATTTAACCAAATATTTGGTAACAATCCCTATACCCAATAAAGAGGCAAAAACGGTAGCTCGTGCAATTTTATAGAAATTTGTTTTAATTTACGGTTCCATGAATACTATAAAGTCTGATTTAGGTACAGAATTCAAAAACCAAGTCCTGACTGAATTATGCGATCTTTTCAAAATCAAAATTAACCATTCACCAGCTTAGCACCATGAGACTTTGGGAACGGTTGAGCGTAATCACAGAGTTTTTAATGAGTATTTAAGGGCGTATGTAGATGAAAATATTTCGGATTGGGATACGTATCTTAACTACTTCACATTTTTTCACAATACGAATTCAAATTCCGCTTTCGACTCAAAATTTTCACCTTATGAATTAGTTTTCGGGAAAATACCAGTGATTCCAGGCGAAGTACTAAATACTAAAACTGACCCCTTATACAACGTTAAAAATTATAGTAAAGAGGTAAAGTACAGACTGCAAAAAACTCATCAGTTAGCAAAAGAACTGATTGTAAACTACGTAATAAAAGGTTTTTTGACAGGCACTCAAATCCGTTGCACCTGACAGTCAATGAAAAGGTATTATTACAGAATCAACCTTATGACAAGTTCAAAAGCATCTACGAAGGTCCATTCATTGTAAAAAGCATTAATGATTGTAACGTAACAGTATATGATGTTAAAACAAAGAAAAGTAAAACAGTTCATAAAAACCGATTAAGAAAGTTGTAATCTAAAAAAAAATAAAACAAACAATAATTGAATAATATTTCCAAATAAAAGGGTTTGTTGAATTAAACAAGACTGATCATCTTGGTTGATTCAACAACTGAAAAAAGAAGGTATGCAAGTAGCGGCCGATATGTGCATTACCAAACTTTTTTTACAATTCATATTTGAAATTATATCTATCTACACGAAAAAAAACAAATATAAATACATAATAAAAAATATCATTTAGAAAAAAAAAACAAACAAAAATACCTATACATAAATATCTATATTTAGACATAAAATACATAATTATAACCATAGTCTTTTAAAACTTAAGATACGCACATTTGAATATTAAAATACGCATTATACTTTAAAGATTTTATAAAAAAGGGAGGTGTAGTGGCATCCCTGCTAATAATTATGTAAGAACGCCTTATGTTAGTTTTAAGTAAGGATAGATGTAAGAGAAAACAATAAAGATACATGATTCTTGATACACAACTGAAAGCGTGCAGACGTGTTTGATTGCCAGGCCCACTATAGCATAAGTGGAACAAAAGTAGGCCACAATTTATTACTTTGTACATATAAGGGATAAATTCATTGAAATACAACGAAATTCTCACATACCCAATGCAAAATAGTCGAAGCTACTATTGGTAAAGCTGTTTTTAGACTAATAAGCGTAGTATGCAGCTCTGCCTGAAATTCAGGCTGCCATAAGAAGTATGTGTAAAAAAGCAAACAAAAATTCAGGTTGGTAAATTTCGTAAAGAAATTTCCGTTTAGTAGTACGCAGTTCCAAAAGAAAAGTACACGGAATTTTGGCATTTTATTGTCTATTACAGGCATGTTGACAATACAATAAGTGGATATTTTTTTCCGTCAACTGAAACAAAAATTATTGTTCAGACAATTGTTTGGTCACGGAATTTTAGACATTTCTAATTTTTCGTACATTGTAATAAATTTGTAGTGTTTTTGTGTGTTGTAAATTAAAATAGTATATATAAATTTGTGTGTATGCAAACAAACTTCTGTATAAAATTCTACACGATTATTTTTCTATGTAGAAATAAATGCAAAACTCCAAACCTGAATTTCGGTGCGAATTGCATACTACGCCTTATACAAGCTCTTCGACTTCTGCACAAAACGCTACCCTGATATGTGTTGTTATTGCTGTTGTATATGTGTTGTTATTGCTTTTTTAAAACTTTCCATAAACTCATTAGATCAGGGTTGCATTTTCTACAGAAGTCGAAGGGCTTGTGAGATAGTGTAAAACAGCTATGGCATACATTACAATCTAAGTACTTAGATTGCTCGCTTACTCTGTAGTTACACGTTCAAGAAATTGCTTTCAAGTTGATCACACGTATTGCTTGTTAAAACTACTTTAAATTGACGCTATGACGTAGGCTGTAAGCAACTTGATAGTCAATTTTGTTTTCAAGATGCCGTCGTCAAGGAATCAACAACGAAACAGTAAAACCCGGTTATAACGAATTCTCGGTTGTAACGATCTAAGTCTAAAGTGCCGACGTTTCGGTTGCCATTTTCATACAAAAATAATTCGTAATAGCGAATTCGTAGTTAACGAGTCCTCGTTTGTATCGAACTACGCTTATTACGAACTTGTCATAGAGCGGTTTTTTTTGCTGTTTGCACAAAGTTCGTTATAGCCGAGTCTTTCTGTAATTTACTTACAATAATAGAGATTAGCTGTTTAAATTAAACGAAAAATTTAAACAAATCTTGAAAGCAAAATTGAAATCAAGTTGGTAGTCAATTTCCAATTATGTGAGTGTGTTAGTAAAAAAGTTTGAATGTATTGAAACTTGAAACAAAAATTGAAACAAAACTTGAACGTGTAACCTCCAAGTTAGAACGTCATCCTGACAATCAATTATTATCTAGGTACGTTGTTTCATTTACCACTGGGTGGGAAAAGATTCTCACCCACCCTCAAACACTACAGATTTATTAAGAGAAGCTAAGTGGATTACATACCATACATACATATATTAGTAAGTACGCAGCAAACAATTTTTACCAATTTCGGTCAGAAAGTCTGCACAAGATGCCGAATTCGTATCCGATGTCGGTCAGAAAACGTACCGAAAATCATATGAGTGGTTGACAAGAAACCGGATCTCTTTGTCTGAGGAGATTCTAAAAACTATACCGAAAGGTCTAACAGAAAGAAGTCTGTACGAATTCCGACGAATTGCCTAGGGAAATTCTAAAGGAGTTTTCGACATGTCTTATATATGTCGGGAATACGACTGACAAAACATCAGAAAATTTTGCAATTTATCTGATACGTCTTACGTCCTGGCGTATTAATATCAGAGAAAAATCGGAGCTAAAATTAGTAATTTATCAGAAATGTCGTTTAAAATTCTCCATGCATTGTTCTGCTGCTTATGGCAGCTCATCAGAAAACATTTACCCATATTTTATAAGTTTAAAAACTTAAATATTTGTGCGCATAAACTCAAGAGATAAATTAGAATTGTAACGAAAACTAAAATCAGACAGTGTGCAGAGGTGACTGCTAAAAGTCGTAAGATGTAGATCAGAAAATGTGCAGACTACTCTGTTAAATGTTTTAAATGAAATTAAATTGCCTTCGGATAATGTGCAGACTATTATGATATTAGTCGGATAATATTTCAGACAATGTGCAGAAACGTCGTACCAGAAAACTGCCTACTGATCCGCCAAATGTCTGAGGGAATTTTAGACAACTCGACTGATTGTCTGTTAAAGTCTCAGATTTTTTCTGATGTTAGACATGTCGGCCAAAATTGTTTCCTGTGTAGTTTTGTCAATGTTATATACCTACACATTTGTAAGATTAAATCTCACGTACTTAATCTTTTGAGAACAAACAAAGTGGGTCGCAATAAACAAAAAAATTAACAGAAATTTATTAAGCGAAAATTCCATTAATTTCATTTAAACAAAATTAAATAAATTTATTCAATCTATGATTGAAATAAAACACATTTGGCCAATTCACAACTTGTTGTATGTGTTGTTTATCGTACAAATGTTGTTGGCAGTGTTTGAAATGCTAGCTACGGAATAGCAATAACAGAGGAAAAATGCTGTACTATGCTATAAATTTTTGTCACAAATAAATAAAAAAAACTAATAGCAAAAGTAAAAAATTCAAAAAATTTTCTGTTACAAAAAATAATTTCTTGATTTTTATTTTATTTGTGCTGTTGCTTGCTGTTGATGTCGAAAAAATAAGAGCAACAGGAGTAGCACTACCACAAATATGAGAGAAAATAAAGTGACAGAATTTTAAAATAGTATAGAAATCGTTTTCCGACAACATTATAAAAAAAAGATTTTTAGCTTAAACATTAATTATCATGTCGCGGCGCACTACATCGGAATATGTTTGGGAATTTTTCGAAAATAAAGCTGATATTGGCAAAGCTATGTGCAAAATATGTAAGCGAAATTTCCAAAATGGAAGATCAAATAATTTAAAACAACATTTGCTAAAAATGCTCGAAATGGATATTGGAAAAAGTGATAATATAACTGCGAGAAGCGTTTCAACTAAAGAAATTATTAGAAAAAGAAAAATAAAAATAGGAATAAGCAAACATCAATTATTCCGGTCATATATAGGGCTAGTGACAGAAGACAGCATACCATTCCATATACTGGACTCAGCTAATATGAGAAACATTATAGATGCAATATGTGAGGGGCTCGGACAAATCAGTGGAAAAAAGTTTGTTCTTAATTCCTACAACTGCAAAAAAACGTTGGAGCTTGTGGCGCACCATGTAAGGAACGCCATAAAGACAGATGTTGAGAATAAACTAATATCATTAAAAATTGACAGTGACACAAGATTATCGAGGAACATTTTCGGAATAAGTGCACAGTTTATTAATGAAGACAAAATAGAGTCTCGAATTCTAGGTATGGTAGAACTTAAGGGTGCTAATTCAAGCTCATCAAAAAACTTAGCATCAGAGGTAATAAGCACCTTAAGTAAATATGACATCGGCCTTAATCAAATTGTCTCCATCACATCAGATAACGGTGCTAACATGTTGAAAACTTCCAAAATCTTGTCCCACTACAGTACATTAGAGGAAGATTGTGAACAAAACGACGGGAATGACATTTATTTAAAAAATATTATATTATATGAGAACGCTACAGATGAAAGATTGGGAGACATACAAATTTGTCGCTGCGCAGCGCATACGGCTCAATTATGTACCTTGGATGTAACTAAGAACCAAGAAATTAAAGAATTTTTGTTTCATTGCAGAAATTTTACGAAGTATATAAGGAAGGAGTTGAAAAAACTTCGTATTCCGCAGCTCGATTGTCCAACTAGGTGGGGCTCGACATACGTAATGCTGTCGGATTTACAGGCTGCAAAAAATGTATGGGAAACAGTCGAATCTATATCCAGTAAAACAACTGATGAGAATTTTGATCTCAATGAGCAACTATGGGATTTTATAGAAAGTTATATAGGAGTGCTCAAGCCCTTGCAAAAAACGATTTTAAAATTTCAAGAAGAACAGCTTCATTATGGGAACTTCTACGCTATGTGGCTGAAGTGCAAACTTTCCATACAAAAAATTTTGACTCTGAATTTCGTGGGTCAATGCGGATTTAGTCATAAAATTGGAACGAACATATTAGAAAGCATTGAGAAAAGAACATCGAAACTTCTTTCTAATGAAGGTTTCAATGCATGTCTTTTTTTCGATCCTAGATTTCATCACAAGCTAACACAAATAAAACGAGAAGAGGCTGTAACTTATTTAAAAAAGTTGTGGGATAAGCAAAGAGCATTAAATCTTAAAGACACAACTTTGAATAATACATTAAATAGTAATACTTATATGGATTTCATGGATGAAGGGGACCAACTTTTGGAAGCATTTCTCAGCGAGGACATCCAACAGAGAAATGGAGAAACACATGACGTTTATTCAAAAATTGAGCGACTACAACTTCCGTTCATGAGAAGGGATACCGATGTGCTAGAGTTGTGGAAAATGAGAAAATATGTTGAGCCAGAACTGTATGCATTAAGTAACATATGCTTCGCTATTCCTCCTACTCAAGTAATATATTTAGTTTATTATAATGGACCAATAAGTATTTAACTATTTTTTATTATGTACTTAACTATAGAACGAGCATTTTCGTCGCTGAAATTAATTTTAGCAGATAATAGGAATCGCTTAAATCACGAAACTTTAGAAAATATTTTACTGGTCAAATTGAATTCTTCATATCTGGATACAGCTATACAATCTTTAGAGCTACTTGAAAATGATAATGAAGCTTTGTTTATTTAATAAAAATTTTATTATAATTGCACCTTAGTTAATAAACATGTTACTAAATATAAAAATTAATCATATGCAAATGTTCATGCAAACCGTTTTAACATATCGATATTGACCAAATTGCAAATTCCTTTGATGGGAACTTTACATTTTTGGCACTTCCATTTAAATTTTTCGTTTAAATAAATTTTAGGTATTAAAAAACTTTTAAAATATAATATTCAATTCTTTTCCATTTATTTGATAGCAACAGCAAAATGTGTGACAATATCATTTGCTATTGCTATTATATTTCCATTTTTCCTGCTGTTGTCGAAAAAAAACATTCATTATATTTTAGTTTGCTGTTAACAAGCTGTTGGAAAATGATTGATATGTAAAACAGCATAGCGTCCGTTGTCATACACGGCCTATTGCTATTGCTGTTGATTTCGTATTTCCAATGATAGGCCTACCGCAACAGCGATAGTAATTTTATCGTAGCAATTTTTTCAAACCCTGGTTGTTGGTAATTTCCACATAAACATTTGTTTAGAAACATGTTTATGTGGTTGTGAATTGACCAATTATATATCAGGCTAATCCACTAAAGTTCAAACAAAATTATTTAACGCACATTGGTATATCAAAAAATAAAACTCTTTCGAACTCTATTTGCTTCACTTTATTTATGTTATGTATTCGCACAGTGGGTATGAACAATAAACCATTTTAACAACAACTTAAAAAATTCTCATATTACTTAAATTCACGTTTAAAGACAATTATAGCTAAAATTTACGATTTTAGAGCTTAATTATTCTTTACGTAAGCTTAACCGCGTTCGTACTTATTACGGGAAAAGTACGAATAATTCGTTATATCTCTAGAAGAATAACAAAATTCTTAATGATTGTGCATAAATTAAAACATTACTGATTTATCACTTTAAAAATCACTTTACACACATACACTTTTATCATCACATTTATACTATATATTATTGAAAAAACTGTTTAAATCTCAAAACTTAACTGAATTTGAATAAATCATTTACAATTTTATTTGATCTCGAAGAAAAGGTTACATATAATCCACAATTTCTCTATACTGAATCAAATATTCCTCTAGTTCCAATAAATTGGTATCGGAACACTAAAAAAATTTAAATAAGAAAATTTTTAAATTTCTTTAGTATTTCTATCTGAATGGTGTATCATCCTAAATTAAAATTTTTCATTCAGAAACTCATATTTCACAGATAGTTCCGATTGTATTTCATTTTCTCTATATGGAATACAAACGACTTAAATGAAGTTTTTTACATAAAACACAAACGCTATTACCTAGATAGACCTTAAGAATATTGGACAAATTTTACGATTTTATTTCTCAATCAAAGGATTTCTAAACATAATATTCTCATCAAGACTTATTCTATTACTAGAATATTAGTAAAAATTAACGGTTGGGTTTCTAATAGAAATTCTAACTCATTTTACAGCAATTCTGTCAAAACTGCTTCACCCTTAGAAATCCAAATTACAAAGGATTTCAGGTAAAATTATTTTCAACTCTATACCAATACGAGAGCTTACAAGTGGGAAATATTGTTATCGTGCTCTTGGGTAGAATAAATCCAAATTACAAAGGATTATCTTTTCTTTACCTTAACACACAATATTATTCTAGTAGCTCAATTACAAAAAAGCTGAAACCTTTGCTCAAAATAACCGTTATGCTCAAAATAACTAAAGCGCAAGCTCAAAGCGCGATTAAAAAAAATAATTTAATTGCACAGATTCACACTGCACAATCGAAAAAATTCTGGACATGATAAAAGCTTGCAAGCTCGGTGTTGAGGATCCAAGCAATAATACCCCTGTTTCTCAAATTAATCCAAATGAACATTTCAACTCTGGCCTCAAACTTCCGCCCTATGAGACTCAAGAATTTTCTGGTGGATACGAAGACTGGCCACCTTTTCGTGACATGATCACGGCAGTCTACATCAATCGCCTATGATTGACTCCCGCTGAGTAATTATATCATGTCCGAAATAAGACAAGTGGAACTGCCGGAGCTATTGTCAAAAGATTTCTTCTAACCGACGATAATTTTAAGCTGGCATGGCAAGCACTTAAATTGCGTTACAAAAACATTCCCGTTTTAGTTGACAGTTGAGGGAATCTCTTCAGGAAATACACAGCTCGGTCACGGATTGCCTAGCCATACTCCAAACATTGGGAGTTTCTTACGAAGGTTGTGATCCCATATTGGTGAACTTAGTTTATTCGAAACTACCAAATGAAACCTTAGCTCAGTTGGAACAATCTCTCAATGCCTCTAGAGAGCTGCCCACATGGACGCAATTGAGCGATTTTCTGCTCAAACGCAGTGAAGTGGTTGAACGAATATCTACAATTAAAGAAACAAAAGTCTCTTTTCTAAGTTCAAACAGTTCTCAGCCTACAGTGCAAATGTACACTTCACAAGAAAAGCTTCACATTAATTGCAAATTATGCGACGTAGAACTCAGTTTGAGAATTTGCACGAAATTCAAAAAGCTAACTGTACAGGAGCGAGTTGATTTTGTTTTTAAGAATCAGTTTTGTAACAACTGCTTGTCCACTTCTCACATAAAAGAGACTACAGACAAGCCTATGTTAAATTCCACTGTTCAAACAACTCATACTGTTCACTATGTTCCTAAAAGCTCTCAGCACTCCAAGTCACCCGATGACAGTATAGTTCCATCCACGTAAAATCCCAGCAAATTCACTCCAATTATGCTACCAATAGCATAAATATTCTGCTAAGAACCATTCTGGTTCAGCTTGAGATAAGAGGTGAACTATTTACTATCAGAGCTCTGATTGACCCAGGATCAGAAAAAACCTTTACATCTGAAAGGATTCGAAATCGGCTATGTATTCCTTCTAGAAAGTCATATTTTGAAATCGTTGGAGTTAGTGGCCAGAGTCAAATTGCTGAAAGGGAGTGCGATTAAACTTTGATGTCAAGAAAGGGTAACTTTAAGCTTCTGATTACGGCAATCGTCTTGCCAAAAGTTACTAATAAAATACCCTCCACATCTTTTAAAATCGCAAGCCCAATCAATATTTCCGATATTGATCTCGCTGATCCTAATTTTAATATCTCATCGGCTATAGACTTAATCCTTGGTAACGACAGTGAACGCTACATCAATCTTGATGGCATCAAGAGATGTTTGTGGTTCCGCATCCACCTACAAAACAGTCTGCGGTTGGGTGCTCAGCGGTCCCGTACAAACTCAGCCGATATACGCCTTTTCCACTTCTATCACGACTGATGAATCCTCTTATATGAACGAACTTCTCAGGAAGTTCTAACAGCAGGAAGAAGTTCCCACAACAAAACCAACATCTACGCCAGATGAACATTGCGAAGAATTTTATGCCCAAACGACAAAAACTCTTTCGGACGGTTGTTACATCGTACGTCTGCCATTCAAACAATAATTCCCAGACTCAACATTTCTTGTTCCCTCAAGATTTATAGCGCTCAGCCAATATATGCAAATTGTGCAAAAACTAGCCAAAAATTCAGACATACAATCTCACTGTAATGAAGTTCTCCATGAGTACATCACTTTAAATCACATGGAAGAAACCACTTCTCGCGTGTACTTTGCTAATAATAAGTGTAGTTCTTTCTATCTTCCGCATCATGCTGTCTGGATTTTATTTGAATGATGTGTTATATTCAGGTACAACGTTACAGTCTGAACTCATGACAATCACTGTGAATCGGAGATTCTATAGATACGTTTTTAGTGGAGACATACAGAAGATGTACCGCCAAATCCTCGTGCATCCTCTTGATCGACCGTTTCAACGAATTCTTTTTTAAAACTCCCCCTGGGAGACTATCAAAGACTATGAATTACAAATCGTAACATTCGGCATTAACTGCGCACCTTTTCTTGCAATCCGAACCTTGTTACAGCTAGCCTCGGACAATCCAGAGGGTTTTCCTAAAGCATCTACAATTTTGCGCAAAGAGACATATGTCGATGACATTCTCATGGGAGGTCATTCAATCGAAGGTGCAATTCAATGCCGACAACAACTTATACAGTCTCTCGGTTTGGTAGGTTTTCTCCTTCTAACGATTCCCGATTGTTAGAATCAGTTCCTGAAGCTGACTTGTACGATTCAGATTTTCTTAAGTTCTACGATTCAAGTTCCACGAAGACACTTCGGTCGCAAAACTGTTCGATCCAGTTGGATGAACTCTCCAGTAGTGATAAGAGGAAAAATGTTGACTCAGCAACTCTGGCTGGAAAATATTGATTGGGACGAGTCTGTAAATGAAGATTCACGCAGAGCCTGGGAAGAAATAATTGCCGATTTGCCCTGTGTAAATAAAATCCAAATCAATCGTTGGATACAGTTTACGGCCGCTGATAACATTCAAGTCCACGGGTTCTCTGACGGTTCCAAATTGGATTATTGTGCAACTCTCTATATCCGTGTGCAAACTTGCTTGTCTCGAAAAGCAATGTTGCTCCTGTGGCTGAGACCACCTTACCGCGGCTAGCACTTTCAGGAGCCTTACTGTTGGCCAAACTTATAAATCACATGATATCCTCCCATGAACCTTACAGTGTTGATATCATTCTATGGTGTGATTCCTCCATTGTCTTGGCATGGTTAACTAAACCGCCCGCTACATGGAAGGAAATTTACGTCTCTAACTGTATATCGCAAATCCATAAATTATTACCAAATGTCACTTGGCGCCACGTGCCTACGCATTTCAATCCCGCGGACTTGGGGTCGGGAGGTTGCAAACCTCAGGACTTAATTCACAACAATCTGTGGTATTATAGGCCACCCTGGCTCACGAATCCATCTTCTAAATGGCCCAAACGGTCTGTCAACCTTACTCGAGCATCAAGCTCACCCAAATCTCCCGAACACATTACTTATCACTCAGTCAAATCGCAAATCTTTCCCGTAAATGTTACCCGCTCTGAGTATATCGATAACCCAATCGATATTCCAAAAAATGTCTCCTCGTATACTCGCGCATAACGAGTTTTATCCTATGTTTTTCGCATCATTCGATGGTTTAAAGCGGACTTTGCCAGTCCCAATTTTCCAACCCATTACTCGAGCACTCAGCTTCGACATAATGAGATCAATTCTGTGAAAACTCGCTTTATTTCGCTGTCCTAAGAGAAATACTATTCCTCCGAATATACCACATTATCAGAACAGAAAGCTTTACCAAAACATAGTTCACTATTCAATTTAAACCCGTTTATAGATCATAACGGCCTTCTTCGGTCAATGACAGACTTGAAAATTCTCATTTGCGCTATAATGAGCGGTTTCCTATCATTATACCACGTAGCTCTCAACTATGCGACTTATATCTGCGGCACTTACACAAATTCTTAGCTCATGGGGAATGTCAACTAATGTGTCACATGACACAAACCGAATTTTACATTCTGCGTGTCAAATTGCTAGTTCGGAAAGTTATACGGTTATCCAAAACTTGCATCATTTACAAAAGGAAAGCCTGTACTCAAATAATGGTGGCTTTTTCAGAGGACAGGTGCATCCATTCATTGCCATTTCATACTACAGGGGTTGTCTTTGCGGGGCCTTTCGAGCTTAAAAGTTCGATACTTCGAAAATCGCCCATGATCAAGAGATATGCGTGCGTATTCGTATGCTTTACGAATAAAGCAATGCATCTCGCGCCTTGCTCTAATCTTTCCACAGCTCCTTTTCAAGCAACTTTTGCTCGTTTTGTCGGCCGCCGCGGACTCCCCCACAAAGTTTATTCCGATAATGGGCGCAACTTCGTTGGTGCGAGCCGTGCCTTCAAAAAGGAATTTTCCATCTTTCTTCAAACAGCAGCCCACGATGTTACACAAAAATACCCGACTCATGGCTTTGAATGGTAATTTATCTCCATACATGCACCGCTTATGGGAATCAGCGATGAAAAGTTTTAAATTCCATTTAAAACGAGTCGCTGGAGCCTATTGATTCACCTACGAGCAATTTGCAACAGTACTTTCAAGAATTGAAGGAGTTTTAAATTCGAGGCCGATTTCCGCGCTATCTGAAAACTCCTCAGACTAACCCCCGGGCATTTTCTGATGGGGGGGTCCTCTTATGGCGATCTCGGAACCTTCCGCTAAAAACATTTCCTTAATGAATCGATGGGAGAGATCGAAAGCTATACATTACCAATTCGCCATTCAATGAAAAACCGAATACTCAAAATCGCTTCATAAACGCTATAAGTGAAGACTTTCTAACCCGAATCTGAAAATAGAAGATATTGTAGTAATCATGGATGACCTATTACCTCTCCATGATGGATTATGAAAAGCTTCATCAGGTGGTCTACAATACAAATATTGCCTAAATTGCTTGGCTCGTACACACAGGGTCCGAAACTGTGACAGCCCTGACAACTGCCTCAAATGTGGACTTCTGCACCACACTCTATTACATCCTTATCGTCATCCTCGGGTACAAGTCCCCAAAAAACCCATAAGTGAGCGTCTTGGAAGCCGCAGCAGTACATTCAAGCAACCAGGCAACAAAAATAATACCGTCACGCAACTATATCATCATAACAGTGCAACCAAGCAGCCAACCAACAACAACAACAATGTCCAAAATCAACATGAAAACAGCAACAGAACGGCAAACCAATCAGCCAATTCAACCAAACGGCGTAATCAAAGGTCAAAGCTCATATATAACCGAGTGGGTGGACCCAATCAACAAATTCTATCCAAGGCGATTCATTCTCTTGCGGCAGTGTTATGTGCCACGTCAACATCATCCTGATTGCAGACATTCACACCCCCCGGGAGTAAGTTTAAATAAGCATAAGGATTTAATCTTGTTATTAAAATATGTGTTATTTCGATATTCCATTCTATATAAAATTCATATATGTATAAAATCTATCTCGAACTTTGCCTAAAAAATGAAATATTGTATATTCACTTACATATGAATTTATTCTTTTAAATTTAAGTATAGTCTAAGAACCATTGAAATCATTAAGGTATATATAGATGCTGCTAACCCTGTGCAGATAAAATTACATATGTAACTAAATGAAATTTTTGTTTCTCGCCTTTTTTTGCTTCTTGAACTTGAACTTGATACTCACCATTTTGGTTAACTAACTGCACTTCTAAAATAACCATCCAAGGGTAAGCAGCATCTATATACAAATCTGTTTTGTATACTTTATCTACAATTTCCTATAGTAAAAACACCTTTTATAAATTTCTTTTATAATAAAAATTATTGTATATAATTGGATTGAAAATAATTCCTATTTTTTATTTGTTTTGTGGAAAATAATCTCCTTTATAATTGCCCAACTGCTTGAGCAAATACAAATACTTCATACTTACAATCATCTCCATTACATACATCCGTACATCATCCTGCTTCCTCTGGTTGGTACACCTGTTCATTTACCTACACCGCATACATAATCACTACTCCTCTACAACTGGTTACTGGATTCCCAACTAACCACATTAACTTATTCAAGACTACATCAATTAACACTGATATTTTAAACAATAAAAATGAAAGGGTGTTCTATCAGTTAATGTAATTTTGACTATCTAAATTAGGCAATTTGCTGTATCTTGGAAACCGTATGAGGCAACCCTTGAAATTTTAAAAAACGCTAAAACTTGAAAATTCCATAATTAAAAAAAATTTCAAAACGAAAAAGCCCCAAAATAAAAAAAGCGCTTAAAAAAAAGTACCAAAATTAAAAAAGTCGCAAAAACGAAAAAAAATCACCAAGACTAAAAATATCGCCAAAAAACTAAAAAAATAAAAAATACCGAAAAAAGTCGTCGAAACGACAAAAAGCAATAAGACCTATATAAATCGTTAAAACTAAAAATATCGTCAAAAAATGAAAAAATTGCCAAAAATTGAAAAAATCGTCAAATCGAAAAGAGCCGCCAAAACTAAAAAAATCGCAACAAATTTAAAACATTGCCAAAACGAAAAAAAAACGCAAAAAAATCACCAAAAACCGGAAAATCCCCAAAACCGTAATAAGCGCCAAAACATAAAAAAGCGCCAAAACTAAAACTATCGTCAAAAAGCAAAAAAAAACGCCAACACCAAAAAATCGACAAACGAAAAATCGTAAAAAAACAAAAAATCACCAAAATCAAAAAAGCACCAAAACTAAAAAAAATCGCAAAATCAAAAAAAAACTTAAGAAATAAAAAAAACTATAATCAAATGAAAAAGCAAAACGAAAAAATTGCAAAAAAAAGCAAAAATGAAAAGTGATATATGTGACAGCGCATAGAGAAAGGGACCTAAGGGTAAAAACATCAATTTTCACTTTTTTTATGTGGACAACATCTGAGCATCGAATGAGACCGATCCATGCCCCAAAAGTGTTCCCTCCCAGAGATATGCGCGTTTTATGAAATTGAAGTCGACGATTCTAAATCTACTTCTTCGAATTCGTCCACCATTTCATCCTAAAACAGTCAGTAAGAATGTTATTAGTTTTAAATTATTTTTTGGCGAATAACATAATAAGGTTATGTGAAAAAATTTTCGTACTGACAGAGTAATATTCACGATTTAAAAGAATAATAAATAAGTATTTATTATAATTCACAATTAATAATTTCAGAAAATAAACCTGGATTCGAAAAAAACGCGAGCAAAATTGATATCAAACTCATGGAAACAGCGCGCTAGGTAGAAAACAGTAAAAACCAACTACACAAAACAAGAGGTAGGGACGACCTACGTGCGTTTTCAAGGTTGACCAACACGTTCCTGACGTCATGAGATGTGTCGCTTTCAAATGAGACCAATACCAACAGGCTCAGTGATGGTACACCAAAGATACACGTATTTAAATCTTTAAAATGGCTCTCCTGAACAATACCGGTTTTTACCCTTAGGTCCCTTTCTATTTTGCGCGTCACATATGTGTTTTCGTACGGAACCCTTCGTATGCGAGCCAAAGTCGCACTTTACTGAATTTTTTATTTAGACACGGTCCAGCTCACGTGCGGTCAACCAGGGTCTACGGATGACCGACCGTGTCAAATGTTTTGGGAAACCTCATTAAAAAACCGATGTTTAATTTGAGGAACACGTTTTTCATCTTCATACAAGTCGAGTCGCTCTAATGTAATTATTTTCATTAAAAGGTTACCAACATCAAATATTAATTAAAAGATAGTTTTTAATTCCGGGGTTAATATAATAAAACAGTTATTATTATTTTAAAACTTTTATTGGTCTTTTTCATATGCTTTTTTTAGAAGCAGTTTTTTTATTCATATGCTTTTTTATAAGCAGTTTTTTTATTCATAAGCTAACACAAGTTCAATAAAAATTTTTATTTAATGTCTATTATTGACTTTATTAAATAATATAAAGTAATATTTTCTTCAGGTTTTACCAGCAATTACAACTTTTCAATTTAAAATCTAATCAGCATCCTCCATAAGCGCATTACGTAATTGTTGACTTGCCCATGTAGAAAAGTTTATACTGGATTTTGAAGTACTTACGTCTATACATATTAGTTAAGATTTATTTTTGGATAGATATATAATTTAATAACAGCCTAGTTATACATATGTATTTTTTGATAAAATTAAAATGATTTGCGACTAAAAATAAATAAATCATAATATACACACCTATTATGTATGTATATGTACATTATAGGGCACTTACATATGATGAAAAATACAGAATTTCGAAGACTGGGCCACCCTATTTTTTGCATTAACCCCCTTATTTATAAAACTTATCAAATGTTTATGAAAGGTTTCCCGGTTGGCCATGTCTTTCAGACATCTTGCAAGACCGATGCATGACAATGTTAAAGCGTCGATGACCTGTCGGTGACAGCTCAAACAGATCAGTAAGGACATTTTCGAACAAATAGCCGCTAAGTTCATACATGACAACAAGGGCGACACTGTCACCCATCTTTTCATTAATGACCACATAAATGACAACATCCTCAGAAATGTCCCCATTACATTTTTTCGTTTGTTTCTTTTTTTACATGTGTTCTACAATAACAATTTGAGGAATTTGTCGCTCAGAGAGTATTTATTTAATACAAGAAGTTTTAATAGACGTAACAGAACTTTTCATCAGCTCAATTTCGTTCAATTTTAGAGAGCAGGAATGATTCAAACTGGTAACAGACTGAGCGACAATGTCATTGGCTAGTATACGAAGAGTAGTGCTTTTTGTTGTAACGAAATTATAAAAATTTTAAATTGAACGTTGCAAGCAGCGTTGCCAAATGTGCAGATTTATCTGTATTTTGCAGTTTTTCTAAGCATTGAAGAGTTTTGCAGTTTTTTGTTTAAAAAACCAGTTCTTCTTCAAATTGTGCAGATTTTGCAGTGTTAACATTTTTATTTTTTGCTCTCAAATTTTTGATATTAATCCCAATTTTTGTAGCCATAATGTTACTTTTTTAATGCCACAATGTAATGCAAGAGTGAACTCAAACTCATTTATGTTTAAGAAAGTTGTGTTTTCCTATATGAAATTTGCTATTACAGTTCATATGTACATACGTAAAATTTTTTACGGAATTCTCTTCGCGACATTTTTAGTGATTCATACAAACAAAAAACTATACTTTCCATCCCATAAAAATAACTGTATACTTTAAATAAAACAAAAACCTAAATACGGCAGCCAAACTTTTAATTACTCTACTTGTTGAATTTTGGTCCTTACGTCTTTAAAACGATTCGGAAAAACTGACAGACTTCCTTTTCATATAATTCATAACGTTATAAATTTGGAGTGCCACATTTTCCTAACTTCCGAGGTGGAAAAGCGCTTTTAAGCACTTTATGCGTTTTTACCGATTAAGCACGTTTTTGCTTGTTATACCCTTCACCGCAAAGTGGTAAAGGTATTATAGGTTTGTTTTCGCTTATGTTGAAACTCCTCTGACGAAGGCCCCAGTTAACAAAAAGTCATAATTTATGTATTAATCTGCTATAATTGATCGAAAGCTTCATGCATATAAAAATAAAAAAAATCGGTTCATGGATGACTAAGTTATATATATATATATATATATATTAAAAAATGTGAAAAGACAAAAATCGGACTCGAGCTCAGCATACAAACGTGCAAATCTCAACGTCACCCTCTACACCAGATAGGCTTAGTTAAATAACTCGTAATTTTCGCTTAGATAAACAAAAATTGTTTTTTGGCGCAACCCATTATTATTATCCTTTTTATATTAGGTTTGATTTTATGTCCAGAGGTGGGAAAAAATGTTCAAGGATGGAAAACCAAGATTTTTAAATGGTATAAAAATTAAATTTAAATTGCACCTTTTCAAACTTATTTTTTATAATATACCTCCTATCATCATATTATATATGCCCAAAAAGTAGGGATAGTCCTCTTCAAACTTATTTTTCATTATGAATAATACAACTAAGCCGGTTTTATAAATTTTTAAAATATTTAAGCTGTAACCATTGGGTGCTACCACTGCAAGACTTCGACCTTTTCGTTTCTGGCAAGTTTGTAAAAAACTTGTAATTATTGTTCATTACAGCGATTGCTTTCTAACAATTGTTGAATATATCAAAATCGGAATATGTATTATGGTTTTATGGACTATAAAAAGCTATAAAGAAAAATATTTTTACTCTTCCGCTATCATCAAAAACAGCACTAGTCTTTAATATTTAAAATCGATTTGTTGTTTTTTAATTGCTGTAAAAAGTGAATTTCTTTATTCTGTTGTCTTTGATCAAACATTAGAAGATTCTGATTCTTATTTTTTTAGAAAACATGTAGCCCCTAATTGTGTAAAACACGTCATCAAATTGAAATTTATATAGAGCACAAAAACAAATTTTCAAATATTTTATAAATTTGTTGCATGAAAAACAAAAACAAAATATTTTCATATATAGTGATTTTTTTGGGAATTGCTAAAATTTATGTTTTTTAAATTTATAATCGTACTACGTCCCAAAATTAATATTTTGTTTATAAATTCACATTGACATTGATTACTGTATTACTTTAATTTATTACAAACAAGTAAGAGGGTTATATGCTATGCCGAATCTTACATACCCTTTACAAAGTAATATAAAAGGTATATCTTTGGTCACAAGGTATAACAGTTAAGTCGAGTTAGGACAAAGTGTATTTACCATGATAATTTTGTTTATATCTCTTAACTTAACTGTTGTTTCATTATAAATTAAATTACAAATTAATATAGTATAAAATTGCTAGCATTAGCTTAGTCTAATTTCCCTGATTTTACACGTCGACTTTAAAATTCTCTTTTGACCACTTGCCAAAATCGAGTTTAGTCGTTATTCCTTGTGGGCACAGATACATGTACTTGCAATTATACACGAAATAGCTATGCACAAATTTCCAAATAACTTTCTTAATTACTGTTTTCATAAAATATGCAAACTTTTGTATATATGTAGTGTAAAAAATCTCTTTAAATAAAACCACTTTTCACTCCGATCAGCGCTCTATTCGCACTAAAGTTTCATTTATTACTCCTCATTAAAAAATACAAATTTATTAAATTACTTCTAAAGCAAGAATTTATGGGACCGTTACATTTACTTTAATTTCAATATGTACATATGTATGTAAATTTTTATCAAAAGCAATATGAGAGTGAGTGCAGGCAAGAATTACAATAAACAGATTTGTTGAACAGTTAGGAATTTATTAGGGAAACTCAAAGTTTATTGATTATTTTCAACATCCTCCGCCCCCGCCGCTGTTATTTCCAAAGGATACAACAGCTGTATAGGTCTTTTCAAAACTTGTTGATTTTGAAGTCTCACGTTACACGCTCTTACTCTACCATCTCTGCCTGGATATATTTGTTGAACAACTGCTAATCGCCACAATAGTCTAGGCTTATTATCTTCATGAACTAAAACAACATCGCCAACTTTAATGCTCTTGGATAACTCGGCTTTGTTATGATGTACCGATCTTAGCTGACACAAATATTCGATACGCCAACGTTTAAAAAAATTTTTAATCAAGGACTGCCGCAAAGACCAAGATTGTGCTATCGTAGACCCATCGCTTCTGAAATCTGCGGAGAATAAGATACATTTACAATTAGTTAAAAAATGAGATGGAGTTAAAGGTTCCAGATCGTTTGAATCGCTGGCAATATATGTAATTGGTCGTGCATTCACGACACTTTCTACCTCCACTAGGAATGTCTCTAGGTCGTCTGATGATAATTTGGATTTTCCGATAGCAGCTTTCAAGCAATTTTTTACGCTCCTCACGAGTCGCTCCCAGAATCCACCCCACCAAGCAGCTCGTTCTGGAATGAATTTCCATGTGATATTTTGGTTAGCTGCCATATTTTGCACATCGCTAGATTTCAACAAGTCTTCAAGTTTTTTAAGCTCCAAATCGACTCGCATTGTCCGACATGATTATAACTGGTTTACCTCTTCTAGCAATAAATTTCCGCAACGCATTGATGCAACTTTTTGTACTCATATCACCCACCAACTCTAAATGAACTGCTCGTATAGCTGCGCATGTAAATAGCATGATATATACTTTTCTTTCGTTTTCATTATTTTCATCTTTCACATAAAGTGGGCCAGCAAAATCAACAGCTGTTGTCTCGAAAGGCGGGTAGTAGATACTCGTACGGTTGGCAATGTAGTCCAAGGTTCTATTGCACTCTTCCCGTGAAACCTTAGACACACTACGCAATGCTTCAGAACCCGCTTTATTAGTTGTCGTGCCTGTATAATCCAATATTTGGTTCGAATAAAAGCTAAAACCGCTGAGGTGCCCCCATGATGTGTTTTACTATCTAATATAATAAGTTGACTTAAGTAAGATTTTTTTGGTAAAATAATTGGAGTTCTTGTATCGCTGGAAAATACGCCCTCAGGTAATCTGCAGTTGGCTCTTAGTATACCATTGGAAGTTGTGGGATTTAACGATGACAACTTGGAACCACTCGATATTTTTTGATTTTTTTCTAAAGCTTTCATTTCTTCGCTGTAATACCTCATTTGCTCAGATTTTATTAAATAATTTTCCGCTTCTTGTAATTCGCTCGCTGTAAGGTTTCTTGGTTCGGTACTTGTTCTAGTTTTTAAATTTTTTATAAATCGAAATACAAACGCTGTCGTTCTTAGAAGCCTTATCATTTTACTAAATCTTTCAATTTCAATAATGGAGGAATAAACTTCGGTTGGAGTTTCTGAACTGTTGACAATTAAATTCATTGGTCTGTCTATAAGCTTTTGTTCTGGCCAGTCAGACTCGTTTTCGGTTAACCACATAGGCCCGTATTTCCATTCATGTGACCTGGCTAATTCGCTTGCCCTGGTACCTCTTGTGAGAAGGTCTGCCGGATTAGTTTTCCCATCACAGTGTCTCCAGTTATAGATATTTGTTAAACTGTTTATTTCGCTTACTCTCGCTTTAACGTACGGCTTGCACTGCTTACCTTGACCATTTATCCAGCTTAGCGTTATTAATGAATCAGTCCACATAGTTATACAGTTTACTTTGAAATCTAAACCATTTACAATAAATTGCTTTAACCTTGCAGCTATTAAAGCTGCTGTCAACTCTAATTTTGGCAGAGTGATTTCTTTATTCTCTTGTTTCATGGGACTTACTCTATTTTTGGAACATATGAAATTTTTCGTTACCTTACCATCATTTGCTACCTCTCGAATATATGCCACGGCACCAAAAGCTTTTGGGCTAGCATCAGCAAAAATATGAAGATCTTTTATTGATTCGCTTGAGTGCGAAAGACATCTTTTTAAACTAAATTCGCTTAAAATACTAAGCTCGTTCTGCCAGTTTTGGAAATTGCTTATATTTTTGCCGCTTAGCAAATCATCCCACTCGCTATTTTCTTTCCATATGGTTTGTAGCAATAATTTTATTCTTACAGTAAAAGGGCCCAAACTTCCCAATGGATCGTATATTTTTGCCATTGCTTTCATCACATTCCGTTTGGTAGGCCTTAGGTTTTGTAAATAATTTAAATGACTTTCCATATTAACGCTTAACATATCGCTAGCTGTACACCAGTTTATACCCAACACTTTCTGCTCCATGACTTCCGTATGCTCACCAAATATTTTTGCTACAGCAGTGTCATTTGTGTTCCATTTGCGCAAGTTAAAGTTAGCATCATCCATTATGTGTTTCGCCGCTTCAAAGATGCATCTAGCTTCTTTGTGATTATTAACACTCATAACTAAATCATCAACGTAAAACGATCGCTGCAACTTGCTGCATATTATGCCATATTTGGCTTTGTATTTTTCAAGATGATGTTGTGTTGTTGCTGACAGCAAAAACGGGCTGGAAGTTGCACCAAATGTTACTCTTGTCATACGGAATTCCGATATTTCAGGTAGTTGTTGGTTCACCTGTGGTGTAGTTGCATACCATAAGAACCTATGGGTATCTCGATCCTCATCAGCTAATGCAATTTGTAGAAAGGCTTTTTCGATGTCGGCTATCATTGCTATTTTATTTGATCGAAATTTCAAAATTGTTGTTAACAAATCTGCCACTAAATTGTCTACCGGACTTAAATGATCGTTAAGAGAAGTAAACCCCATCTCACTTGAGGAGGCGTCAAAAACTATACGCAGTTTGGAAGTCGTTTTGTTTTCGCGATAAACCGGTTTATGAGGCATGTAATAAGTTAGTTTATTATTTTTAGAATTTGTTATTTTCTCTGCAATTCCGCTACTTACTAGGCTTCTAACTTCACTATCATATTCTTGAAGCTTTTCATTGTTTTTCATCAATTTATGTGTTAAATTATACAACCGCTTTTTCGCGACATTTTTATTATCGTTTAAATGTTCTCCGATATTTCTCCACGGCAAATTTACAACATAACGACCGTTCACAAATTTAATTTTATTTATAGTTTTATCATATAAATCATTATGGTCGTAATTCGGTTTTATGCCAATTGATTCTAAACTCCAGAAATTTGACACATCAAACATATCATTTTTTTCATTATTTTCGGTAATGCTTAACACATAATTCATGTCATCACTATGTTTATTACTGCCTTGAATTGTCTATCCAAAGAACGTTTTCACAGCTATTAAATTATCACTTATTCTCTAAATTCTGTTTGTATTAAATTTCCAATAATAATCTTGTCCGATAAGTAAATTAATCCCGCTCACCGAATTTCTGTTAAGAATTAAATTATCCGCAAGTTCTACTCTTATGTGATTAGATAATTTGTTAATTGTTATTGGACAAGGAAGATTATCAACACATATTGAATTCACAACAATTGCATTAATTTTCACTATTCCGTTGCCGTATTGACTTTTTAAGACAATTTCTACTAATTCCTATTCACTCGTTTTATTTTCGTCGCTACCGAATGCAACTATTTATATTTAATTTTTCTATGCGTTTTGATTTTAAATTTAATGTTTTTTTCAGTTTTTCTGTTATATACGTTCTTTGACTACCGTTGTCCATTACAATTCTTGAAAACACTTCATCGCTGTTGTTATTATTGCTTATTATTACTTTCGCTGTTTGTAAAAAAATTCCCTGGCCTCTCCTCTCACTAACATTTAAAGTTGAGGATGCTGCGCTGTGAGCTGCATTGCAATCCTCAGTTGGCGCCACTGCTCGCGTTGTTGATGTTTTATTTTCGAATTTCTGCTGATGCTTTCGTTGCTTATTTTCTCTTGGCTCGCGTTCGCACATTGATGTAACATGTCTACCACTGCATTCCCCGCACTTAATGTTCGTGGATTTGCAATATTTGGAGTTATGATTTTTATTAGTACATCTGAAACATCTGCCCTCTTTTCTCAATACGGATTTTTTATATTCTATTGTAGACTTACTTTTGCATGTCGCTGTTGAATGATTGTTTCTTTTGCAGAAAATACAGAATTGGCCTATGTTAGTGTTATTTACATGTAAAGTGGCGGCGGTGCAGTTTTTAAGTTTCGTCTCTCTTTTTTCAGAAACTTTTTTGTCGAACTCAGACAATTCAGACATTTCCAACGCTTCAATTTCACCTTTAATGAAATTGAGTAAGGAAAGTAATTGTTCTCCCTCTTGGCCGTTTTGTTCCATTGCAGTGTTGACACTGGAATTTAATAGTCCACTTATATTCCCTCGGTTTAGCTTTCTATCCAATTCTACCCGCATTGTTGATGGTATACTTTTTAATAAAACAGCTTTAACCATTATATCGTATTGTGAGGAAGATATTTGAAATGAAGACAAAGTTCTCATAGTAGAAACTACTTCGTTATAAAGGTGACGTAATCCACGTATGTCACTGTTAGAATGTACTGGTTTAAGGTTCATTAATTTTTGTACAAATCTCTCAACAATTTTTTCTGTGTGTCCGTACTCATCCAACAATAAATCGATGGCTTCTTTATAGCACTTCTCTGTGGGCGTGAAACCCGCAATGGTCGCCGCTGCTTTTCCTATCAAAGATTCGCTCAGAAAATTGAATTTTGCTGCTACTGATAGCTGCTTATTTTCGTGCACAGCGCGTTTAAATTGTTCCCAAAAGGGTAACCAATTTTCAAAATTACCATCAAAATTTTTAAGTTGGAAAGGTTTAAGTTTTACACCGCTGCACAAATTTGCTTCTGCTTCGGTTGTTTTTCGCTTTTCGTTCTCAGTTGAAGCCGGTTCGCTGGTTTACTTAAAATGGATACGTAAAATATTTTCAAGCTGCGCTATTGTTGCGATGGCTTTATCGTCATACTCGATAACTGCCTCACATTGTTTCGCTAAATCTTCCGCTTTTATTTGAGGTATCATAGCCTCGTCCGCTTTTAACAGCTTCGAGTGAGCATTTCGTAACCTTTGTAGGTATACAGAGATCTGTGTCTCTACGCTGGTTGCATCGCTTACTTCATGGAACCCGATTGTGTCATACGTTTTTAAATAATCCGCAACTGTGTTACACAATTTTGTAACTTGCGCCCGACACGTAGCACGATATACCGATTCCATTTTTTTTTATTTTATTACAGGCGTATCCCGGGTTTCGGCACCATGTAAAAAATCTCTTTAAATAAAACCACTTTTCACTCCGATCAGCGCTCTATTCGCACTAAAGTTTCATTTATTACTTCTCATTAAAAAATACAAATTTATTAAATTACTTCTAAAGCAAGAATTTATGGGACCGTTACATTTACTTTAATTTCAATATGTACATATGTATGTAAATTTTTATCAAAAGCAATATGAGAGTGAGTGCAGGCAAGAATTACAATAAACAGATTTGTTGAACAGTTAGGAATTTATTAGGGAAACTCAAAGTTTATTGATTATTTTCAACATGTAGCTATTACGTAATAAAATATTTTGTAATATATACATAATTTATTCAATTGAAAGGTTTTTTTTAATATCTACCCCCATATTCATATAATTTAAAATGAGTTTGAAATGTATTTTATGTCAAATTTTTCATACAAAATTTTCTTAAAATAGATTTCAAATACATATTATTTATTTATGAATATGAGGGCTAATGTGTAATTTACGCATCAGATGATACATACCTATTTGTTGAGATTACGTGTATTAGTTGTACAAAAAGTATATTACAAAAGTGGTATTCTTAAACAAGAATTTTTAGGTTACATATATACAGTTCATTTCGCATTAATTTATGCAAATATAAATTTAAAATCATTTGAGCTCAAAAAATATTGATTTTCTAAAAAATTGTTAGCAATTTTTCTATTTGATACTAAAAATTGTATCCCAAATAAATATTTTATTGATTTTATTTATTTACTATTAATTTATTTTCTATAATCTATTTTTTCTGTTCTTGATTTTAATATCTTATGATAAATAAGTATACATATTAAGTAACACTAAAGGAAACATTTGAAAAATATAAAAATAAAAGTTTCAGGCGCCTTAATTTGAGCCCGGCTCCCGAGAGAAAAACAACAATAGGGAAACCGCATAGCGCTCTCAGCCAAACAGCCACAAAGTTTAATGGGTTTAATTTAATATAACTACTTAACAGCTGGCTTGCAGGGTGAGTCATACAATATCTCAACTAATATTATATGAATCGTCGTACAAAAGATCAGAAGATCTTTAAGAATTATAACTTAGTTAATACAATATCTTAGAACTTTTAAAAAAATTCTGATTTTGAGTAAGAACGTTGCAACTTTTGCTACAATATGTAATAAAAGTAAGGAGTAAAAGGGATAGTTATAGGTATAGTTTTGAATCCTGTGCAAAATTTTTTGATATATTCTAATAACATAATTCAAATGATTATACTGCGTATTTAAAGTAGAAAATTCCAATGTTATATTTTTATTAAACTTAAAAGTTGATTTATTAATTATTTTTGTGGCTTACCGAGCTATTGCATTTTTCTAAAAGCGAAATTCACTAAACATGTGATTAAACTGTTTATTGAGTTAAAACGACAATTGATCATTTTATTAATAACAATTTCGTTTATTTTGTGTAAGAACTGTGCATTTATTTGTTATGTTATTTATTATTAATTATCATTCTGTTTATTAAGTAGATTTCTATACAAAATTAGTTTTAAACCTCGAAATAATTATTTTGACGTTTTTGACGATTTTTCGCTCGAAATTTTACGAATTTATCGCTATTTCATCTGGCAACTATGCCTGTGTCTCGTTTCTGTAATTTGTGAGAATTTCTTACATCGAGAAAAAATTAATAATTATACCTTTCATCCTAGTTACATTTTGCTTTTAGAAAAATAATATACATACAGTGTAGTAACTCGGTAAGCCACAAAAAATTTTTAATAAATGGACTTTAAGTTTAATCAAAATTTAACATTGTATGGTTTTTGGAATTTTCTACTTTAAATACGCATCATAATTATTTGAATTATATTATTAGAACTTATCAAAAAAATTTGCTAGAATGCAAAGCTGTACTTGAGCGTTGTTTTTTTAACATTTGTTATATTTGATATACTTACATCCATACAGCGGCGGCCCAAGGTTGGAACGAGTAGAGCGGTCGCACTAGGCGCCAGGTGTCAAGGGGCGCAAAAATCCAAGTGCGAAAAGCAATTTCTAGCGCATTTGTATATTTTTATTATAAAAATTTATAAAATATGAAAGGTGAGCGTAGTTTTAGTAAATTGAAGCTAATAAGAACCTACTTAATGCTAGAAACACAACTAGGACGAACGACGAATTTCGCCCAACGCGACGAATTCGTCGATAAAAATTCGCTGCTTAAATTCGTCGTATGAAGCAAAATAGCGAAGAAAACGTAATAGTTGTTGTAATTGATAGTTCTTACTGTGTGTGCAAAGTGTGATTATATTAAAATAATACATACTTAAAAAATTGAACATTAACAAATACACAACTAAAAGCAATTTTTATAGTTAATTATTATCTATATTTATTATAAATGGTATAAAATAAAAATAAAACAATAATTTAAGTAAAAATTAACTTTATTTACTAAAATACTTCAAAACTAAAACCAAACATGGTCACTTGGCATTGATTTGTTCGTCGGCGTAAGAAATAGAAAAAAAATCTATTCAGAGTTCGCCGCGTATGACAAATTTCGTCCGACGCCGTTATTGTGTGTATTTTCATATACACAAATATGTTTTATTTTTGACGACGAATATACGTGACCAAAATTTCGTCGTTCGTCCCAGTTGTGCTCCTAGCATAAGTTGTGACCCTAGCTCAGGAAAAATGTCAGACTTGGCAATTTTATCAATTGAAAATGATCATACTCAATCCATAAATAGAGATAATTTAATTGTAAAATTTGCAAAGAAAGGTAACCTTTAATAGATTAATTTAAGTCTATAACGACATACCGAACGTGGTATCTTTAATTAGTTATTAAAATACCTACATAGATATACAATTTCTAGTGACTGATTGAAATTGGCGCCAAATACTTATTGCGTTATATAGCATTAAGAGTTTTCTTAAAGAAACAGGAGTGTAATAATTTGCCTTAATTAATTTAATAGGAATCGATAAATAATATATATCGATCCTTTCTGTAACTCAAGTCGATTAAAATTTTTTGTCTTTTTTAAACTTTGTATTATTTAGGGCCATTATTACAACTTGGTAATAGTTAAAGGCAGGATTTTGTCTAAATGTCAAACAGCTTATCATTATTACAAATTTACTTTAACCTACCAGGAAAGATGAATTTGCCTTTAACTTATCGCTCACTTGCAACCAAAATTTTTTGTTTTTAATTTTAGCACAGCTTTAACATTTAATTTATTTTGAACTGAAAAAACTCAATTAAAGATATTGAGCTTCAAAAATTCTTCCTTATTTTGTATATTAAAATAGGAAGTTATTAAAGCTAAAAAGCATTTTCATAGTTTTAGCTGGCTGACAATAGATATGTTGTTCGAAGATATTTTATTATTTATATTATGTTACGATTTATTAATGTCATATATTAGAAACAAATCAGAAAACTTAAATTAATAATCTAATTTGTTAGCAATATGAATTGTCACACTGTATATTTTAGAACATTTATTATATTATACTTGCTGTATTATTTTGTTAACATAAAAAGAGGGACTTGAAAAGATCAGTTAAATGTGAGTATATGTATCAAATATATTTTTTGTTGTAAATTCCGATGTAACATAACTACATATCTATATAGTACATATGTACACACATTTTGTAAAACAATCTATTTATTTTAATACACAATAATATTTAAAAGATCATTGCGAATATTGAAGTAAAAGAAACAGGTTGTCTTTTCATCGATCGCTTTTAAAATAATACCAATTGAAGGGTAATTGGAAAAAGGTACAAAAACCATTTTTGTATAGTTATTAAATTAACTATTTTTTTTCTACAACATAACATTTATTGGTGCCGAAACCCGGGAAGGGAATGAAACTTGGTCTAAGTAACAAATTAATTAATTAATTTGGTAAGAAATTATTTAATCCAAAGTGTGTAGTGCGATTTAATATTGAGTGACTTAGATAAACTTATTGCGAGGCAACGTTTTTATATTCCCCATCACAAAAAAATGCATTCGAGATTTACATCATTAGAAACATCTATAAGAACACGCGGTTTTCTTAATAGTCTATTACAAGAAGTTGATAACTTGAATCTCGAATTTAAAAATTTCCATGACGAAATAATAAATAAAATTCAGGAATCTTCCATAATAATGAATGATGTTCCTTACATAAGTGATGATTGTTTTTACGAATTTGCTGACCTTTTTTACGCTTTCAAAGGTCAAATTCTAGATTCTCTAAGTGACCAATCAAATAATTCTCCAGCTTATGCTAGTACTTTTGCATTACCTTCAGGACATGCAGATATATCTACAACGGTGGATGCAAAACTACCAACGATCTCTTTGCCCAAATTTTCTGGGGAATATATGGAATGGATTCCATTCCAGGATTTATATTTATCTCTTGTTCATAACAATCAATCACTTACAAAAATACAAAAATTTTGTTATCTTTAAGGTACGCTCTCTGGTGAAGCGGCTAACCTGTTAAGAACCATTTCAGCCACAGAAGCAAATTACGATTCCGCCTGGTCAACACTAAAAGCACGTTATCACAACAAACGAATGATTGTGGATGCATTAACACGAAAGATTTTTAACATCAATAAGTCCGATGGCACATTTCGTGCAATAAAAAATATTCTGGACACAGCACAAGAGTGTGTAACTTCACTCAAAACTTTAGGAATTGACACATCATCATGGAATGCAATTTTAATTCCATTAATATGCCAAAGCTTGATTCAGCAACACGTAGGGATTGGGAGCAATCCCTAAAATCATCAACCGAAGTTCCAACACTTGTAGAAATGTTTGAGTTTGTTGAGAGAGCATTCAGAACTCTTGAGTGTTTGCATGAGGAATCGCCCTCTATAAGCAAAAATAATTTTCATAAGGGACTCAATCCTAAATCCAAGAGAAATGTTTTTCATTCTAATCAAGTGACATCAAAACAGCATACAATGTGCTTTCTCTGCAGTAAGCCTCATTATCTCTCAAAATGTTATAAATTTTTATCATTTTCTCCATCATCAAAAGAAAGTTTTTTGTCAAAAAATGGAATTTGTTTTAATTGCTTGACAAATGGTCATACATATAAAGAGTGTCCATCGTCCTATCGCTGTAATATATACATCATACGTTATTACATAGCAATGATAACATATGCGATAAAACTCAAGACTCAAAATCGAATAATAAACAAAGTGTCTCTAGTTCGACTAATATTAGCAATCTTTCATCTAATAACATTCAAGCTTTTAGTAATGTAATTCTTTCAACAATTCGTTTGTTGGTTAATACAAATTGTGGTCAAATTCCGCTAAGCGCTCTTTTGGATCCTGGTTCACAGGCCACTTTAATAGCAGAAAGCGCTGTTCAGAGGTTAGGTCTTACGAGAAACAAATCTCATTATACGGTTTTGGGAGTTGGTGAATCAAACGGAAATAGTTGTAGATCTTGGGTTAAAATTGATCTTAGGTCCCTAGATAATCGGCCAATAGTTTCCTGCTCAGCGTTGGTCCTCTCTAAACTGACAAACTACATCACCAAAGCTGGTCCTAATAAATATTTTGTTCCTCAGCGTGTAGAAACATCACTAGCAGATCCATTGTTTTTCCGTAATGACCAGATAGACATACTTCTAGGTTCAGATATAATTAGTTCAATAATAATTCCTGGGAGCTCTTTTACCCACTTAGAACTGTTCTTTCAAGAAACACATTTTGGTTGGGTGTTTTCTGGACCCATGAGAAATAGTTGCAACATTAATATATCTGTCAATCATATAAACTTGGTGGAAACATTAAGATTATTTTGGGAGCAGGAGGAGGTAGATGTAAAGCGAAAATATACTGAAGAGGAAAATATATGTGAGAAATATTTTTTAGATACAACAACACGGTTAAGTAGTGGACGTTATATGGTAAAACTACCGTTTCTATCTGTTCTTAAAGGCGAATCAACTATTAATATAGCTAACAACATAGCCATTGCATTCAAGAGGTTTTTATATTTAGAGAAAAGTTTCATAAATAAACCATTGTTGTGCGAGAGATACAAAACTTTTATGAAAGAGTATGAAACACTCGGTCATATGACCAAAGTAGGTCATTATCCAGAAGACGTTCTAAGAAACTCATTCTTTTTGCCGCATCATGGAGTAGTGAAAGAAAGTAGCACTACAACTAAACTTAGGGTAGTCTTCGATGGCAGTAGTCATGCAGATGGTCATACATCTCTGAATGATCAACTTTGTTCCGGTCCTGCATTGCAGAACGACTTGCCACAAATTATAAATTGGTGGAGGAAGCACCAAATACTTATTGCGTTATATAGCATTAAGAGTTTTCTTAAAGAAACAGGAGTGTAATAATTTGCCTTAATTAATTTAATAGGAATCGATAAATAATATATATCGATCCTTTCTGTAACTCAAGTCGATTAAAATTTTTTGTCTTTTTTAAACTTTGTATTATTTAGGGCCATTATTACAACTTGGTAATAGTTAAAGGCAGGATTTTGTCTAAATGTCAAACAGCTTATCATTATTACAAATTTACTTTAACCTACCAGGAAAGATGAATTTGCCTTTAACTTATCGCTCACTTGCAACCAAAATTTTTTGTTTTTAATTTTAGCACAGCTTTAACATTTAATTTATTTTGAACTGAAAAAACTCAATTAAAGATATTGAGCTTCAAAAATTCTTCCTTATTTTGTATATTAAAATAGGAAGTTATTAAAGCTAAAAAGCATTTTCATAGTTTTAGCTGGCTGACAATAGATATGTTGTTCGAAGATATTTTATTATTTATATTATGTTACGATTTATTAATGTCATATATTAGAAACAAATCAGAAAACTTAAATTAATAATCTAATTTGTTAGCAATATGAATTGTCACACTGTATATTTTAGAACATTTATTATATTATACTTGCTGTATTATTTTGTTAACATAAAAAGAGGGACTTGAAAAGATCAGTTAAATGTGAGTATATGTATCAAATATATTTTTTGTTGTAAATTCCGATGTAACATAACTACATATCTATATAGTACATATGTACACACATTTTGTAAAACAATCTATTTATTTTAATACACAATAATATTTAAAAGATCATTGCGAATATTGAAGTAAAAGAAACAGGTTGTCTTTTCATCGATCGCTTTTAAAATAATACCAATTGAAGGGTAATTGGAAAAAGGTACAAAAACCATTTTTGTATAGTTATTAAATTAACTATTTTTTTTCTACAACATAACATTTATTGGTGCCGAAACCCGGGAAGGGAATGAAACTTGGTCTAAGTAACAAATTAATTAATTAATTTGGTAAGAAATTATTTAATCCAAAGTGTGTAGTGCGATTTAATATTGAGTGACTTAGATAAACTTATTGCGAGGCAACGTTTTTATATTCCCCATCACAAAAAAATGCATTCGAGATTTACATCATTAGAAACATCTATAAGAACACGCGGTTTTCTTAATAGTCTATTACAAGAAGTTGATAACTTGAATCTCGAATTTAAAAATTTCCATGACGAAATAATAAATAAAATTCAGGAATCTTCCATAATAATGAATGATGTTCCTTACATAAGTGATGATTGTTTTTACGAATTTGCTGACCTTTTTTACGCTTTCAAAGGTCAAATTCTAGATTCTCTAAGTGACCAATCAAATAATTCTCCAGCTTATGCTAGTACTTTTGCATTACCTTCAGGACATGCAGATATATCTACAACGGTGGATGCAAAACTACCAACGATCTCTTTGCCCAAATTTTCTGGGGAATATATGGAATGGATTCCATTCCAGGATTTATATTTATCTCTTGTTCATAACAATCAATCACTTACAAAAATACAAAAATTTTGTTATCTTTAAGGTACGCTCTCTGGTGAAGCGGCTAACCTGTTAAGAACCATTTCAGCCACAGAAGCAAATTACGATTCCGCCTGGTCAACACTAAAAGCACGTTATCACAACAAACGAATGATTGTGGATGCATTAACACGAAAGATTTTTAACATCAATAAGTCCGATGGCACATTTCGTGCAATAAAAAATATTCTGGACACAGCACAAGAGTGTGTAACTTCACTCAAAACTTTAGGAATTGACACATCATCATGGAATGCAATTTTAATTCCATTAATATGCCAAAGCTTGATTCAGCAACACGTAGGGATTGGGAGCAATCCCTAAAATCATCAACCGAAGTTCCAACACTTGTAGAAATGTTTGAGTTTGTTGAGAGAGCATTCAGAACTCTTGAGTGTTTGCATGAGGAATCGCCCTCTATAAGCAAAAATAATTTTCATAAGGGACTCAATCCTAAATCCAAGAGAAATGTTTTTCATTCTAATCAAGTGACATCAAAACAGCATACAATGTGCTTTCTCTGCAGTAAGCCTCACTATCTCTCAAAATGTTATAAATTTTTATCATTTTCTCCATCATCAAAAGAAAGTTTTTTGTCAAAAAATGGAATTTGTTTTAATTGCTTGACAAATGGTCATACATATAAAGAGTGTCCATCGTCCTATCGCTGTAATATATACATCATACGTTATTACATAGCAATGATAACATATGCGATAAAACTCAAGACTCAAAATCGAATAATAAACAAAGTGTCTCTAGTTCGACTAATATTAGCAATCTTTCATCTAATAACATTCAAGCTTTTAGTAATGTAATTCTTTCAACAATTCGTTTGTTGGTTAATACAAATTGTGGTCAAATTCCGCTAAGCGCTCTTTTGGATCCTGGTTCACAGGCCACTTTAATAGCAGAAAGCGCTGTTCAGAGGTTAGGTCTTACGAGAAACAAATCTCATTATACGGTTTTGGGAGTTGGTGAATCAAACGGAAATAGTTGTAGATCTTGGGTTAAAATTGATCTTAGGTCCCTAGATAATCGGCCAATAGTTTCCTGCTCAGCGTTGGTCCTCTCTAAACTGACAAACTACATCACCAAAGCTGGTCCTAATAAATATTTTGTTCCTCAGCGTGTAGAAACATCACTAGCAGATCCATTGTTTTTCCGTAATGACCAGATAGACATACTTCTAGGTTCAGATATAATTAGTTCAATAATAATTCCTGGGAGCTCTTTTACCCACTTAGAACTGTTCTTTCAAGAAACACATTTTGGTTGGGTGTTTTCTGGACCCATGAGAAATAGTTGCAACATTAATATATCTGTCAATCATATAAACTTGGTGGAAACATTAAGATTATTTTGGGAGCAGGAGGAGGTAGATGTAAAGCGAAAATATACTGAAGAGGAAAATATATGTGAGAAATATTTTTTAGATACAACAACACGGTTAAGTAGTGGACGTTATATGGTAAAACTACCGTTTCTATCTGTTCTTAAAGGCGAATCAACTATTAATATAGCTAACAACATAGCCATTGCATTCAAGAGGTTTTTATATTTAGGGAAAAGTTTCATAAATAAACCATTGTTGTGCGAGAGATACAAAACTTTTATGAAAGAGTATGAAACACTCGGTCATATGACCAAAGTAGGTCATTATCCAGAAGACGTTCTAAGAAACTCATTCTTTTTGCCGCATCATGGAGTAGTGAAAGAAAGTAGCACTACAACTAAACTTAGGGTAGTCTTCGATGGCAGTAGTCATGCAGATGGTCATACATCTCTGAATGATCAACTTTGTTCCGGTCCTGCATTGCAGAACGACTTGCCACAAATTATAAATTGGTGGAGGAAGCACAAAATTGCATTTTGTGCTGATATAGAGAAAATGTTTCGGCAAGTTGAGATTTGCCCAGAGCATCGCCCTTGTCAATTGATTCTATGGCGTCAAAATTCGAAAGAGAAAATTAAAATTTTTCAACTTAATACCGTTACTTATGGAACCTAACCTGCGCCATATTTGTCTATACGTGTTTTGCGTAAACTTGCCGAAGATTATGCTAATAAATATCCCACATATGTTAATGATTTTATATCAGGATGATAATTTATGTACCGTACTTAAAGAGGGTGGTTTTATACTTAGAAAATGGGTCAGTAATTCTCCAGAATTCTTAGCTGATATCCCGGAAGATTTTGGGGACAATTCGGTTTCATTAAATTTTGACCGCGATGATATGATCAAAACATTAGGAATACAGTGGATGCCTAATTTCGATACATTTTCTTTCCCTGTAAACTTAGCTCCAGTTGAGAAAGTGACTAAACGTCAAATATTGTCAGAATCAGCCCGGCTTTTTGATCCAATGGGCTGGTTCGCGCCATCTACAATATTAACAAAAATAGTCTTCCAAAAATTATGGTTAGAGGGCGTAGACTGGGATTCAGATGTTCCTATTGACATAAGAGATTCATGGTATAAGTACAGAAGTACTTTAAAGTGCTTTGAAAAGTTCAAAATACCTAGATGGATAAATTTTAAGCCCCAATTCAAAATATAATTGCACTGCTCTTGCGATGCGTCTAATACAGCATACGCAGCAGTGGTTTACATAAAAGTTCATGTAGAAAATGTAATACACGTTAATATATTACAAGCAAAGACTAAGGTCGCGCCAGTGCAGACAGTGACTATTCCAAGATTAGATCTATGTGCAGCTGTGCTCTTAGTAAAACTAGCTCAAAAGGTACGCGAATAATTTGTGGATATTTCGGTTGAAAATATAGTGTACTGGAGTGACAGTTCTACAGTGCTCAGTTGGTTAAGGAAGAATCCCTCTACTTGGAATGTGTATGTAGCTAATCGCGTAGCAGAAATACAACGTTATACTAGTGTGGCACAGTGGCGATATGTTCCATCGTCGCTCAATCCCGCAGATTGTGCTCTCAATTATAAAATGTGGTGGTTAGGTCCAGATTTTTTGAAACAAAATTTTACGTGTTGGCCCAAAAATTTGGATAATTTAGAAACGTTATTAGAAAAACGTAAACTAAAAACAGCTAGAAACTTGTGCACACAAGTAACTTATCCAGAAATGTTATACAAATATTCAACATTTAATAGACTTGTTCGTATTTGTAGCTTTTGCTTTAGATTTTATAGCAATTGTAAAAAGTCAAAAGAACTTAGAGAATTTGGTACATTGAAATCTATAGAGATAAATTACACTCTTTGTAAACTTACAAAGTTAACGCAAATTGATTTTCAATCCGAATTAAAGAGTATTAATTCAAAAGCTCATATAAAAAACAAGCACATCTCGAAATTAATGCCATTTGTGGATGAAGACGGTATTCTACGAGTAGGCGGACGTTTACAACATGCATCTTTACCATTTTTTTAAGCATCCAATACTTATGGGTAAATCCAATCCAATTTCAAAGCTAATTATTTTTGATGCTCACGAAAATACACTACACGGTGGCTTAACATTAAGTATGTCTTACGTTAATCGTAAATATTGGATTTTATCAGGTAATCAAATAGCCAAGAGAATCATAAGTGATTGTCTTCGGTGTTTCAGGTACACCCCAAAAGCGTCACAACAAATAATGGGAAACTTACCACCCGTATGCTTAAATATCACAAGACCATTTAAGCACAGTGGTGTTGATTTTGCTGGGCCAATATCGCTAAAGAACTCGAAACTACGTTCAACAGTTATTTCAAAGGGCTATATTTGTGTTTTCATTTGCATGGTTTCAAAGGCAATTCATTTAGAGGCAGTGTCTGATTTAACCACAAATGGGTTTTTAGCAGCATTTCGTCGATTTGTGGCTCGAAGAGGAGTATGTACAGATGTATATTCAGACTGTGGTACAAACTTTGTAGGGGAATCAAAAGAATTAAAAGTCCTTTATCAAAGAAACAAAAATGCATTGCCTGAAGACCTTCGTGATAGCTTGTCCAGTTCTGGAACTACTTGGCACTTTATACCTCCAGCTTCTCCCCACTTTGTGGATTATGGGAGGCTGGTGTAAAGTCCACAAAGTACCATCTTAAAAGAACTATATCGGATCGTGTTTTAAGCTATGAAGAACTTTCAACGTTGCTGTGTCAAATAGAATCATGCTTAAACTCGCGCCCCCTATGCCAATTGTCATCTGATCCAAGTGACAACGATGCACTTACTCCTGCACACTTCTTAATTGGGGAGCCTACAGTTTGCGTTCAAGAAGAAACGTTACTAAACCAAAATATCAACTATCTGATTAGATGGAAAGCAATCGAGAAAATTAAACAGCTTTTTTGGAAGAGATGGAGATCTGAATATTTAAATCGTTTACAGTCTCGCCCTAAGTGGCTTAAAAAACAGGCTGATGTAAAAGTGGGAGACTTAGTACTTATAAAGGACGAGAGATGTTCTCCAGGTCAATGGGTATTAGGCAGAATTGACGAAATTCATCCAGGTAGTGATGGGCGAGTGAGGGTAGTTACTATTCGACCCAAGCAGAAACTTCTTAAACGACCCATAAGCAAAGTTTGTTTGCTTCCAACAGATAATATGTATAAGAAACAAGAAATGAAAAAGTAAGTTATAAAAGGTAGGCCTATACTAATCGCTGTGAGTAGAAGCATAGCGGAGCTAATTGAGCTCGACTAAAATACTTCCATCGGTAGGCTGCCTTTTGAACTTTAAAAATAATTAAAAACACTTGTTCTTGGGAGGAGTATGTTCGAAGATATTTTATTATTTATATTATGTTACGATTTATTAATGTCAAATATTAGAAACAAATCAGAAAACTTAAATTAATAATCTAATTTGTTAGCAATATGAGTTATCACACTGTATATTTTAGAACATTCATTATATTATACTTGCTGTGCTATTTTCTTAACATAAAAAGAGAGACTTGAAAAGATCAGTTAAATGTGAGTATATGTACCAAATATATTTTTTGTTGTAAATTCCGATGTAACATAACTACATATCTATATAGTACATATGAACACACATTTTGTAAATCAATCAATTTATTTTAATACACAGTAAAAATTAAAAGATCATTGCGAATATTGAAGTAAAAGAAACAGGTTGTCTTTTCATCGATCGCTTTTAAAATAATACCAATTGAAGTTTAATTGGTAAAAGGTACAAAAACCATTTTGCTATAGTTATTAAATTAACTTTTTTTCTACAACAATGTAAATGAAAAGAACTAATAAGTCACACAAAATTATTCATCATGCCAGATAAATACAATAACAAAATTTCAAATCAGCTTAGAAAACATGTTTTAAAAAGAATATATATATCATATTTTTTTCTGTTGACCAAAGGCCGCCTATATCAAATCTCGCTCCACCCTGGCCAAATGCTAGGGCCGGCGCTGCATTCATAAGTATGCAGCACTTGATAAATTATGGAGAGAAGAAGTTTTAAAAAACATATAATACTAAAAATATTAACATTAAAATGATTAGTTATTGGCATAATTATCGCTTTTACTCCTTACTTTTATTACATATTGTAGCAAAAGCTGCAAAGTTCTTAATCAAAATCAAAATTGTTTTAAAAATTCTAAAATATTGTATTAACTAACTTATAATTCTTAAAAATCGTCAAATTTAAGGTAAAAATCGTTTAGTCGTTAAAATCCCATTTTGACAAATCGTCAAAATGACGATAAATCATCAGATCTGGCAACCATCCCGATTATCTGATCTTTTGTACGACGATTCATGTAATATTAGTTGAGATATTGTATGACTCGACCTGCAAGCCAGCTGTTAAGTATTTTTATTAAATTAAACCCATTTAAGCTTGTGACTGTTTGGCTGAGAGCACTGAACGGTTCCCCAATTGTTGTTTTTCTCTCGGGAGCCGGGTTCAAATCACGACGCCTGAAACTTTTATTTTTTTAAATCTTTCTTTTAATGTTAATTAATAAATATACTTATTTATCATAAGATATTAAAATCAATAACAGAAAAAATAGATTATAGCAAATAAATTAATAGTAAAGAGATAAAATCAATAAAATATTTATTTGGGATAAAATTTTTTAGTATCAAATAGAAAAATTGCAAAAAATTTTTTTAGAAAATAATATTTTTGAGCTCAAATAGTTCTTAATTTATATTTGCATAAATTAAAAAAACGGACAGACGGTCACCGCTAAATCGACTTAGATTTTTATAAGGATCACGAATATATATACTTTATGGGGTCGCAAGTGATTACTGTAGAAATTACAAACGGAATGACAAACCTATATATACCCTTAACATTTTTGGTGAAGGGTATAAAAACACATACGCAAATCAACACAAGTGATACCGTGTCATTTGAAATAACAACGACAATACTGTGCTTCCAACAATGCGAAAGTTTCGATGTACGACTGAATTTACACGATGAAATTTTTGATGAAATTAGTTGCATTAAAATTTGTTTTGTCGGCCAGATGTGTAGAGACTTGCCAAAACAACTTTTACATAGCCAAATTCAAATGTACGCAGATGAAGTGCAGTTGTATTTCAGTAGCCCAGTCATTTCCGTTGCTGAAAATATTGCAAGACTTAATGCAGATCTGAATAGAGTTTATTGCTGGGCAAGTACAAATGGACTTTGTCTAAACCCTTGCAAATCAAAGCGTATCATAATTCGCAAGAAAACAATTACTCATATTGCTGATTTCCATGTTTTAATAAATGGAGAAAAAATCACTATTGTTAATGCTGCCAAGAACCTGGGATTAATTTTTAACAACGGTCTTACTTGGACAAACCATATTAACACACTTGTGGGTCAGACTTACTCTAAGCTGAGGTGTCTTTGGTCGTCACAGTATTATACTCCTTTCAACATAAGACAACTTCTTGCCAAATCTTATCTTGTTCCTGGTTTAATCTACGGTTGTGAACTTTTTGCAAGCTGTGACTCTGTTAGCAAAAGAAAGCTAAACGTTTTATACAACAATATTATTAGATATGTATACGGATTGAAAAGATATGATCATGTTTCTCAATTTGCCACGAAATTGTATGGCGTTACGTTCAACAACCTTCTTAACATACGTCTGCTTTTATTTTTGCATAAAATCATTTATTCTGAAATGCCACAATATCTTATTGATAAAATCCGGTTTGCCAGATCAGTCAGGGGAAAAAAGATTATAATTCCTTTACACCGTTTTCTTGTTTCCATGCGGCGCGTCTCTGGAATGTTCTTCCACAAACACAACAACTTAATAGCAACGCAACTAGCTTTAAGCACTTCTTATTTAATTATTTTTCACAATAGGAAAACATACATAATATATAAATAATTTGTAGTTAATTTTGTCTAAATTTGTATACTTATGTTTGCCGCTTTAGCTTATTGATACTACTTTCTGTACTCTAAATATAAGATTAACTCTTGTTGTACAGGACTTGAACATACAAATAAAATAAAAAAATAAAGAATCAAAAGGAGTAGGAAAAATTTCATGACTTTAATCTCTTGAAATTTTGTATGAAATCTTTTTATTGAATGTCGGAAAAAATAGGAGTTTCCGCATATAAACAGACGATGAAATACGTAGGAACTTTAATAGAGAACTAAAAAAAAAAATCATGAAAAACTTTTGGGAAGTATCGATAAGCTTTTTGGCCGATACGATGCCGATACTCAAAAAAAGTTTCGACGTACTGATACGCTTAGTGAATTTAAATTAAAGGTAAAATAAATAAAACAGAAGTTGAGTTATTTTTTGTTATTATACAGCAGTACAGGGATAGAAGTTATCAGTATGTAAAATCAATGGCGCATACTCATAGTCCTAAACAAAGTTTACTTTAAAAATTTGAAGCCAGTATTGCTCTGTATACAAAATATTGGCTGTAACCTCTTACTGCCTATGTGCTAAATATCTGCATGAAACATTCGTTTTCCAATTCACAGTATTGCTTTGCTTTACAAATCACTAACACTATTGCTAAAATGTGCGACAAAACATGTGTTGAGCGTAATAAGCAAATAATGTATAATGGCAATCACCGGTTCATTAAGAGAGAATCAACTCAAATCGTGTCTCTTTTTAACACTAGTGTTAAAAGTATTTGTAAACAAAAGCAGTTGTTCACAAAATAAAGCAATGAATCGAAGGAGTGGTTCGTGTGAACTATTTGTTATCTCAATGAGGAAATGAGAAAATTAGAGCACGTTATGGTATTTTATAATCTTAAAAGCTGAATCGTTTTTATAAAAAATAACTTTAATTATTGAAACTAAATAAAAAATTTTTACAAAATGGAACTAAATAAAAAATGTTTAACTTGGTAAAATTAGACAATTTCTTAATAATGTTGGCAAATATATGGCCGGTATTAGCCTTTTAGAGGGCATACCTTCGGTTTAAATTAAGCTATGTTTCTGATTTTTAGGGTTCCACACTCCAAAAGTGTAAAGGATCCTATTGTTTTCGATACACTGCCCGTCCGTCCGTCTGTCTGTCTGTCACAGACTGTTTTCTCGAGAACTGTAAGAGCTACGGATCTGAAACTTTCACAGAATATGTAAAGCTTTGGCAGCTACAACAAATATATGACAGTTAAAAATTATAGGGTGCTCTAAAGCGAGCAACGAAACATGTTGATATACTAATGTTATATACAGACACTTACTTATATATAGACACTTGAAATTTTCAAAGTATGCATAATAGACTTCACCAATTAACACTGATATTAAAAACAATAAAAATTAAAGGGTTATCTATCACTTAATGTAATTTTGACTATGTAATTTACACAATTTGCTGTATATTGGAAACCGCAAGAGGCAAACTCTTGAAATTTAAAAAAACGCTAGAACTAAAAAATTCCAAAATTAAAAAAATATCAAAATGAAAAATCGACAAAATGAAAAAAGCGCTCAAAGGAAAAAGCACCAAAATTAAACAAAAAACTCTAAAATACAAAAAATTACCAAAACTAAAATGATCGCCAAAAAACTAAAAAAAACGCCAAAAACCGAAAAAAGTCGTCAAAACAAAAAAAAAAAGCGCCAAAACAAAAAAAGCACCAAAACGCAAAAAATCACCTTAACTAAAATGATCGCCAAAAAAACCCAAAAAGAAAAAAGCACAAAAAGTTTAAGAAATCACCAAAACTAAAATTATCGCCGAAAAACGAAATAAATCGCCAAAAATGGAAAAAATCACCAAAACAAAAAAAAAGCGCAAAACAAAAAAAAGCACTAAAACAAAAAAACGCTAAAATGCCAAAAAAAACACCCAAAATGGAAAAAAACATCAAAACGAAAGAGAGAACCAAAACTAAAATTATCGCCGAAAAACGAAATAAATCGCAAAAAAGCGCCAAAACAAAAAAAAGCAATAAAACCAAAAAAAAACGCTAAAAATTATCAATGCTAAAATGATCGCCAAATAATGCAATAAATCGCCAAAAATGGAAAAAAGCACCAAAAGTTTAAAAAATCGCCAAAACTAAATATATTGCAAAAAAACGAAATAAATCGCCAAAAATGGAAAAAAGCATAAAAACGAAAAAAGCACAAAAGAAGCACCCAAACAAAAAAGCTAAAACGCCAAAAATCATCAAAACTAAAATGATCGCCAAAAACGATATCATATTAGTTTTAATGATTTTTTGCGTTTTAGCGATTTTTTTTGTTTTGGCGCTTTTTTATTTTTGTTGTGGCGCTTTTTTCCTTTTAGTGTTTTTTTGGCGATTTATTTAGTTTTTTTTTTGCGATATATTTAGTTTTGGCTATTTTTTAAACTTTTGGTGCTTTTTAAATTTTTGGCGATTTATTGGGTTTTTTTGGCGATCATTTTACCTTTGATCATTTTTTTGCGTTTTAGCGTTTTTTGGGTTTTGGTGCTTTTTTGTTTTGGCTCTTGTTTTTCGTTTTGGTGATTTTTTTCCATTCTTGGCGACTTATTTCGTTTTTCGGCGATAATTTTAGTTTTAGTGATTTTTGCGTTTTAGCGATTTTTTTTTGTTTTGGTGTTTTTTGGCGCTTGTATTCTTTTTGGTGCTTTTTTCCATTTTTGGCGATTTATTTAGTTTTGTGGCGATATATTTAGTTTTGGCGATTTTTTAAACTTTTTGGTGCGTTTTTTGGCGATCATTCCATTTTTAATGATTTTTTTGCGTTTGAGCTTTTTTCTGTTTTGGTGATTTTTTTGTTTTGCCGCTTGTTTTTCGTTTCGGTTATTTTTTCCATTTTGGCGACTTATTTCGTTTTTCGCCGATAATTTTAGTTTTGGTGACTTTATGCGTTTTAGCGATTTTTTTGTTTTGGTGCTTTTTGGCGCTTTTATTCGTTTTGGTGCTTTTTTCCATTTTTGGTGATTTATTTCGTTTTTTGGCGATATATGTATTTAGTTTTGGTGATTTTTTTTTTGTTTTTTTTTTGTTTTTTTTCGTTTTGGTGATTTTTTTCCATTTTTGGGGATTTATTTCCTTTTTCGGCGATATTTTAAGTTTTGGTGATTTTGTAAACTTTTGGTGCTTTGTTCTTTTTGTGGTTTTTGTTTTTTTGCGATCATTTTAGTTATGGTGATTTTTTGCGTTTTGTTCTTTTAGTTTTTTTAGCGATCATTTTAGTTTTGGTAATTTTTTGTGTTTTAGCGTTTTTTGTTTAATTTGGGTGTTTTTTTTTCTTTAAGCGCTTTTTTCATTTTAGCGATTTTTCGTTTTGATATTTTTTAATTTTGAATTTTTTCTTGCGGTTTCCAAGATGCAGCAAATTGTCTAAATTACATGGTCAAAATTACATTAAATGATAGAAAACCCTTTAATTTTTATTGTTTTTAATATCAGTGTTAATTGGTGTAGTCTATTATACTTTGAAAATACAAATTGAATTAAAAATTTCTACCAAATTTGAGATCAATCGGTCAATAGAAAGGGTGTAAAACTAAATATTACTTTTTGTGGGCGTGGTCCAGCCCACTTTTCTAAGAACCGTATTGTGTTGTCAACAAAAGTAAAGGCGCTTACCAAGTTTCAGATCAATCGGTTAACAGGAAGGCGTTAAATTTTGAATCACCATATTCTACCCAAACTCCACACATCTATGACACAAGCAATAAGCTAAATAAAACCGTTTAATAAATTTTGCAAGATTTTGTAATAAAATACATTACTACATGCAAAATCTAAAAATAACAATACTTCATTCGTTGTTAAAGCTTGTTTACATCTACAACACCAACTCAAAATGTTTCGTTGCCTTTTTGTTTTACTGTCTTTCGTTCTCATAATAACAGTCTCGTTTCGATTCGTAATCAGCGTTGTCAACTTTTAGATTTCAAAAAGCACTGAAACAAGTAAAAAACGCGTTATTATTGAAAAAAGCACTAAATTTTAATTTTTTAGTTTCATTAAAAAAAAATTTTATATATGTACCTGCCTGTTCTGTAAATCGAACCGATTTAAAATGAATCGATTTAGAAAAATTAGATCCTTAAGTGTTAAGTTTTAGTCGAATTGTATGGGTTTATATCGAAAAAATTTAATTATTTTGAGTTCGGTTTTAATTTAATTTTTCAATTAAATTATATTTTTATATTTTGACACTCGCACGATTGTCAAATCGCATGTGAGTTGCAAATCGCCAAACATAATTTTTCAAGTTCTGAGTTGCAAATCGCCAAACATAATTTGTCATGTTCTGAAGCGCTCACGCGTTTTGCTTGCGAATTGCCGTATTAAATAGATCAGCTGTTTATTAAAATCGCCTGTGCAGAAGAAAACAATGGACAAGCAAAACCAAACAAAATTTTTTAAATTTCATATTCTCTTATTTTGCATTTGCACTTTCGCAAGACCATTTGCAGCAAACACTCAACTCCGCTATTGTTAATACAAATTTTAAGAATATGTTACAAGTTCTGATGCAAATAAAAAGAACGCATATCTAAATCCATCAGTTCACTTCAGTTTACTCTTGCGATTTGAACTCGCCAAAAGTCTGGCGATTGCGATTTACAGAACACCTCTTTTGCGAGTTCAAGTCACAACCACAAATGTTATGCGAAATGCGATTGTCAGAACATGACCGTTAGAGATAAATGTGAAGTACGTATACAAAGAAAAATTTGACTACGCGGAGGGTTGAACTGGCATGTTTCGATAGCTACCGCTATTCTCGTCAGAGTTCTTTATCGCGTATACCACTCGACCAAAGTCGGTGGTTTGCAGTCAAGAGGTGAATGTCATTTACCTTTAATCAATTTATTCACACGGTAAATAATATTAAACTCTTGATTGCAAACCACCGACATTGGTCGAGTTGTCTATGCGGTAAAGAGCTCTGACGAGAATAGCGGCAGCTATCAAAATATGTCACTTCAACCCACCGCGAAGTCAAATTGTTCTTTGTCTACATGCTTCACATTTATCTCTAACGGTTCTTATAGCGGGAAGCTGTCCTTTTTAATCAATACTGAAACCTTTCGAATGACACCAAATTTATTAATATCCGATGACGCGCTCTAAAGTTATTCAATATTGAATATGACGAACTTTTCTCAAAAAATTGCTGAGATGCCCAAGTTTAGACGGCTATAAAAAGAAACCATAAAAAGTATCGGACTAGTTCTTACACCACGTGATGCGCACATAAGAGTAGAATATACATATGTATGTCAAATATAAAGTTTTTGAAATCTGAAGTGACAAGCAAACGAAATACGTACAAAATTCGTTTTTATGGGTTTTGACGCTTTTAAAAGACCAAAGATAAAGCGCCATAAATTGCTCCAATCCACCTTTTTAATTTTTCTGCAAGACTGCAAAAAACATGTTCAGGGAATAGTTACATTAACAAAGAATTTTACACTTAAAAAAAATTTTTTAGATTAAGAAATTAATTTTTAGTTTAGTGCCACCGTCACAAAATAAAAGCACCAAAAATTAGATTAAAAAAGCACCGAGCACTAACTCCAAAATTTTTCGCGCCGAAAAGCTGAAAAATCACTAAAAACGATGCCAAAAGCACTGAGTTGACAACGCTGTTCGTAATCTAGTTGTCTTGTTGTTGTTGTGCACTCTCATTCATTCGTCTTGCAAGCTTCGATTTAAAGCATGTTATGATTAGCGTTGCCACGACCAAAAAATTTTTGTAATCAAAATTTTAAAAATATGTAACCAAGTGCGAAAGAAAGTAACCAAAATTTTTTTTGTATTTCAAATACGCTCAAATTCAATGTCAATGACATACCATAATATAAAAGTAAATTTTTTGATACCGGCTTCACAGCACAGCACAAGTGCCAACAATAGGAGCCAACTTTATGCTGAAAAGAAAAAACGACAGAAAGTGTCCCCCTAGAAACTGATTCAGAAAGTCCAAAAATCCAAATGGGTATTGATCGTTATTTTAAAGTGGTAAATAATACAAAAGACAGAGAAGTCCAAGATCGAAAAACCTCGCTTCATTGGCGAAAATGGCCAAAGATGGTAAATCTTATGCGGCGCTCTCTGAAAACCGCTTTTCCCTTCTACAAAACGACGAAGATGAAATCACCATTTTCAGGTCAAGCAACCCGCCCCCAATATACTTAAGAGAGAAAAACTCAAATGAGCTAATTAAAAGGCTAGTACAATTAATCGGTGAAGAGGCGATTTACGTGATCCCGATAAAACGATGAAACAAAAATTCAAGTAAATGAAAAAAAACCATTACCGCTCAGTAGTTTCGGGGTTTGAAACACAAAGTAAAAATTTTTACACCTACCAATTGAAAAGTGCAAAAGGCCTCCAGGTAGTGATAAAAGGCATCGATTCATACGTGGATCCAGAAGAGGTAAAAGCGGGTCTAGTAAATAATAATTTTAAAGTAAAAAATGCTACTAACTTTAAAAATAGAGAGCGAGTTCCCCAACCACTATTTCGTGTGGAAATGGAACCAGGTAGTATGAAATTAAAAAATAATGAAGTACACCCCATTTACAGCTTAAGATATTTGCTGCACCGACGAGTTACCGTAGAGGAACCACACAAGTGAGCATGGCCCATTCAATGTCTAAATTGCCAAGAATATGGCCACACCAAAAAATATTGCAAGTTGCGCACCGTTTGTGTCGTCTGTGGTGAACTACACAGCACTGACAATTGTGATAAGCAAAAAGCTGATTCCAAAATTAAAAAGTGTAGCAATTGCCATCAAAATCACACTGCAAACTACAGGGGCTGCCCTGTCTATGTACATGTTAAGCGGTATTTTTCTAACAGACGTAATCACACCTATGCTCAACCTAATACTTGCGACAATACAAATTATCCCCAGTTGCGCCAATAAGCTACCAGCCGGCCTTCATATGCCAGCATTTTTAAGTCTAACCAGCCCACAGCTCAAAAACGGCCTCTTGCCAACGAAAACAGTGGTTTCAATTTTGATCGACTTGAGGCTTCAATAGAATATTTAATACAAACAGTAAATTTTTTTACAACCAACATGACCTGCATGATGCAGGAAGTGTTGAAAATGCAGTCTACATTATTGCAGGCTGCATTAAACAAACCATGAACTTAAAAATCTGTTTCTGGAACGCAAACGGCATCCGCCAACATAAAAACGAACTAGAATACTTCATGATGGATAAACAAATTGATGTTAAGCTTATCTCTGAGACGCACTTGACTGCTAGAAGTTTTTTTAAAGTTAACGGATATACTCTCTACGACACAAAGGACCCCCAGGCAACGTAGTAGAAAATGAACAAGACAAAAGGATTACCCAGAAACGTACAATTACGGATTATTACCTACGTAGGGATAAAACAACTGATAACTAATAGAGCAGATTATAAACAAAATATTAAACACAAACATAATAGTAAGAGAAACAGGTAGCAGATAGAGACACACAAAAGCATATAGAGGCGAGAGAGAGAGAGGGAAAGAGCGGGAGAGAGAAATAGGGAGCAGAATACAAAAGGGATCAAGGAAGGAAGTTAGGTATACAAACGAATTATAAAAGAAACAACGTACAACAGAAAAACGATTTAGTATTCAATAGAACACTGAAGATGGCACATAGCCGAAACCGGTCTGTTTACAAACCAAATTTGACGTGGGATGACGGAAAGTCGTTCCAAATTCAAAAAAAACCCCGTCGGAAGGTAGAGCTTGTGGTGGCTCGGGTATACTAATAAAATCGCGATTAAAACACTACTTAATGAGTGATCATTGTGAAGACTATCTTCAAGCAACTAACATCTGCATTGAAGCTTTTCATCAAAACCTGGTGATTTCATCAATTTACTCTCCTCCCAGGTACTCTATTACAGAAAATCAGTATAGTAGATTTTTTAATTCACTAGGCCCACGCTTTTTGGCCGCCGGTGATTACAACGCTAAGCACACGTTCTGGGGATCTCGCCTCATCACGCCATTGGGTCGCGTTTTGTTTGACACAATTTCAAAAATGCGGTTAAATGTTATATCAAGTGGGCAGCCAACTTACTGGCCAACAGATCGCCGAAAAATACCTGATGTTATTGATTTTGGAGTAGTAAAGGGTGTGTCCAGCGAAATGATCCAAGTTGAAGCATCTTTAGATTTGTCTTCAGATCACTCACCAACTATTGTCACTATATATTCACATACAACATATTCACCTACTTGTGATTTAACGATGACAACCACACGTATAAATTGGTTGAAATACAAAAAATATTTGAGTGCTCATTGCCCAGAAGATATTCCATTAAAAACGCCTGCTGACATAGATGACTCTATTAGGATGTTTGAGGCAAACCTTAAGCAAGCTGCTCTAAATGCTACTACTACAAATCGTCAGGTGAGATATAATAAAATTTTTTCAGCAGATGTAGAACGGCTTTTATCCGAAAAAAGAAGAGTTCGTAGAGAATGGCAACGCTACAGATCCCCTCAGCTAAAATCTAGGCTGAAGGAATGTACTTAACAGCTGAAAACTCTACTAGAATATCAAAAAACCGCTTCTCTTCAAAACTTTCTGAATGGGCTCGACGCAACACCTTAAACAGACTATTCGCTATGGAGAGCAGCCCGAGGCCTCAAAAGACCAGTGATATATAAGCCTCCATTGCGAGCTTCGAATGGAGACTGGGAAAGAACTGACGCTGAAAAAGGTACTCTGTTTGTAAACCACTTGCAGAAAGTATTTACTCCAAATACGTCTGATACTATAGTTGAGCTGCCACCAGTCCTCGCTATACCAGATGTTACTTTGAGGTTCAACATTCATGAGATTGAACACTATATTGCGGGCTTAAACTCGAAAAAAGCTCCAGGCGCTGATAAAATAAGCAATAAATTGCTCTTAGAGCTACCCTATACTGCGAAACGGATAATTCTATTTATTTTTAACAGTATTTTGCGCCCGCTATCCCGCAGAATGGAAGGTTTCGCTGATTACCATGATACCTAAACCATGCAAAGATCATACGAAGGTGGAGTCCTATAGGCCTGTAAGCCTGTTGTCTAACATGTCAAAACTATTTGAAAAGCTACTTATGAGTAAGCTAACACCCATACTGAATCGTACTGGATGCATTCCAGACCACCAATTCGGTTTTAGGAGACAACATAGTACGATTGAACAAACACATAGACTCGAGAACGTGGTTAGAAAAACCTTCGAAGAAAAGAAATATTGTTCTGCGCTCTTCATCGATGTTTCTCAGGCATTTGATAAAGTATGGCACGAAGGTTTAATACATAAACTAAAGCAAAACCTACCCGAAAACATCCTTAAACTTTTAGAAAGCTACTTAGCTGAGCGAAAATTTGTTGTTAAAAAAGGTAATTTGCAAAGCCCTCCGCAGCCCATTGAAGCCGGAGTTCCTCAAGGCAGCATCCTCGGTCCTGTATTATATCTGATATATGCCTCTGACTTGCCGGTAAGCAACATCAACATTCGCTGATGATACAGCTTTTCTAGGCGTTCACAAAAGCCATCAAGAAGACACCCGCAATTTGCTAGATTATATACCCCAGTTGGAACAATGCGGATAAAAATTAACGAACAAAAATGTCTACACATTACTTTTACATTGTGCAAAGAAACCTGCCCACCTATACAAATAAATAACCAAACTATACCTCAACACACTGAAGTAAAATATCTCGGTGTTCATCTTGATCGTCGTCTAACATGGAAGTCACACATAAATGCAAAGGTGACCCAAATTAAATTAAAAGTAGCTCAAATGAATTGGCTCATTGGAAGGAACTCTACTCTAAGCCTAGATTGTAAATTTCTTCTATACAACTCCATTCTAAAACCAATATGGTCCTACGGAATCCAGTTATGGGGCACTGCCTCGGCATCAAATGTAGAAAAAATTCAAAGGCAACAAAATAAAATACTCCGTACGATTACAGCAGCCCCATGGTATGTCAGAAACGAGCGAGTTCATAAAGACCTAGATGTGCCGCCGGTTGACAGTATTTTCTAAACATGTGACAAGCTACATAAAGACATGAGTTGCACCCAAATCCCCTAGCCCGAAACATCATTAACTTTAGAGGCCACACTCAGCTGAGAAGGAGGGACACTCTTGCTCTCAGCCGAACACGAGAGACGTAAACAACCAAACAACCAACCGCTGAAACAAATATTTTTGTCTGGCACTGGCTGGACTTAAAAATTAAAATTTTAGAGTTAAGATGTGATTACTTATTGTTAGTTCAATTTTATTGAAGATACAATAAATAAATATAACCGAAAAAAGAAAAAAAAGTATGGTTACTAGTTTTCTAGTTTGTTGTCCAGATATTTATGTACATGAATTTATTATTGTAGTCCACCAACTATATATGGCCCACAGCCCAGCAAAAATATCTGTCTACCGGAAGCAGGTTTGTAAGGGAGAGATTTCGGTACTCTCTCTTACCAACCTGCTTCGGGATTACATGATTTTTGTATGGGATGTCCCACTTGGTAGGTCTGGAGGCATGAGCTTCTTTCTGTGCATCTTAGATGCATTAACCTCATGTGTTTTTTATATGTATATAATTAAAAAATGTTTTGCTCTTTATATCACAATTTTACCAACTTGGATTAATTTTTTATTTGCCATTATTTATGTTGTTTTCATATTTATTTGTGTGTTAAATGGTACAAATACAATTGAAAATTATATACACTACAATTTACTTTTATTAAATACTCTTTGTTCGCGTATTGAATCAGGAATCGATCCATCATCTCCGCATGGTAGACTAGAACACTAACCACTAAGCTGTCGAGGCACATTTGTTTTCATGCACAATTGAATGGAAGAATAAAGAAATCAAATTACAAAGCAAAAATCAAATTCGCATTCATATTTGTACCCACGTAAGCGAGAGATGATGCACTATAAAAAAGTTTGATTGAATAAAAAACTTCGTGTTTAAAACACATGAAAAAACATAAATAGCCGACCAAATTCATCGTGTGTGTGGTAAATTTCTTCGCTCGCTTACGTTATTGCATCCTCGTAATTCAGAGGGGATGCACTGTGTGCTTTTCCGCATCTCCGAAGCACTTCTTATTATTCTGCCTGCTTCCTTGTACCAGATTTATTTTTGCTCGGAGGGCTCGGTTGGTAATGAATAAAAAAATAAAAAAACTAAGTTGTTTTCTAAACATTTCTGAATCCTCTCAATGGATTTCCAGTTTTCATGCAAAAAGCTCCTCATTGGAATATATATTTTATGCCACCCGTTAAAATGGTAATTTTGTTGTCGTTTTAAAATGTTTAACAACTGAAATAAAAACAAAATTTCAACCATCCTGGCAATACCAGTAAAGTATCCTGAAACTCGCATGAGCAAAATTATACTCAAAAGAAAGATATTTTTTGTAGATTAATAAACCTAAAGTTGTTTTATGATTTTGAGGACCCGTCCGGAAGTATGGTGCGAAGAATACAAAAAATTGTGTTATTTACGAAAATATTAGTCACTACCTATATCTTTAAAACTAGAGACAATAGAAAAATTTTATGATCATTTCTGAATTCAGCAGATGAATATAAGAATTATCTATTTTGTTCTCGGAAACATTTTCATTGTTGTGAAGTGTTATTAGCAATAACAAAACAAAAAGTTCTTGGTAATAAAAATAAAATGTAATTTAATTACAATTGTGAACAAAACATATATATGACTGGATAGATAGTATTAAAATTTTTTTATATTAAAACATATCTTTGCCAGACTAAACCTAAAGGGAATCGTTTTGATTTATGCACAATTCTTTAAATTGCATTATAGAACTAGTGGTCTTAGAATCAAGCATATTCCTTCTGTATTTAGTTCTGACTAAACTTAGCTGCGAAAATATCCTGTCAGAAGCAGCCAAACTGTGTGTAATGATATTAAATCAAAAACAAAATTACTCAAATCACCAAAACATTTTCGTTCAAATCATCAAAGCATTTTTCTTGGGAGACAGCCATGTGTCTTTGTGTAACGCTATGTTGATTATTCAGAAGTATCTTTTACAAAGTAACAAAAGCGCTCAAATTGTAATAGTTTATCACGATAGTTAGTTATATGCAAATTTAAAAAATGATATAAAAAATTGTTATTTTTGTGTTGAAAAAAAGTAACCAAAATGGAAAAAAATACACAAGTACACATTGGAAAAAAGTAACCAATTTTGGTTAAAAGTAACCAAAACGGCAACGCTGGTTATGATTCTAAAATATTGCCAAGGTATATTGAACAGGTACCACATAACAACAGCTGTTTTAGTAAATTTGAGAATGTGTGCGTCACACAGACAATACATTTTGACACATGTCTGGGATTTTTCTATCAACAACGGGCATGTGTTAGCAAATTTGAGAGAGCTTATGTATGTGTGAGACTCACAGATAATGGATTTGACATATTTATGGGGTATTTCTACCAACAAAATACATGTATTTTTTGGTGTTGTATTTGTTTTAGTTATGGTGGTACCTGTAATGAATATGCCTTGAATATTGAGATGATTCTAATCTCGTTATTTATGAGTTTTGCAGATGTCTACTACGTACTCAACATATCCAGTGCATAACTAAAATACGTATTGAGCTTATGTACTCGTTATGTTGGAGTTTATTCATGATACTTTTATCTCCAGTGTCTAAGAAAAAGTTTAACATCTCTGTTTTATTTAAAATCAAATTAAAAAAAAAAGATTTGTTAAACAAATGCGACAGATGGAAGGAGGTACACCACCTGAATAGTTCGATAGTGTGGAAGAAGAGTTGGTGTCATGTTTTCCGAACCATTTTAATGTATCCAAAGTATATCAATCATTCAAAAATTAGTTATGTATTTAAATTTTTTTATTAAATCAAGCAGTTTTTTTGACAGTTGCTTCAAAGTGACAAAAGTAAATTACACTGCTTACACTCAAAAAAAAAAAATGAACTAAATCTTACGAAAATTTACTAAATTTGAGTTCAAAAAGGTTGTTGTATGGCGCCAAAGCCGCTTTTTCCAAGAATTTAGTACAAATTGTCTTGATGTTAGGAAGTATATATGATGCAAATTTTATATATAAATTATACTTGAACAGATGAAATATTTACTGTAAGTAAGTTCATTACTTATCTGATATAAACTTTATTCTATAAAATTTTTACTTAATTTATAAAAATTTATAGATATATAATGAACTAGTTTGTAGTAAGTATTTTGTTGTGTTTCAGTAAAATTTTACAAAAATTAATTAAAATTTGTCTATAAAATGCGGAGTTTGGAGAAAAAATATCTTTCATCTCTGATCTCAAATTTTGTAAATTTTCCAAAGTTGTTTTTGCATATGTCCTCGAATTAAGTAAATTTTTCCTAAGTTCAAGTTCAATATGTCCTTAATTCTAGTACTTATTTTTATTTAAATTCTATACCATTTGAGATTTATATACATATAAATATTATATTCATAATTAACTAACCAAACATACATTTTAATTACCTTTGGAGGATGCAAGTATTGAGCAAGCAACCTTCCGGCTGATAGACTCGCATTCTAACCACTAGCCTAACAGGGCACCCTGCATTCGCATTGAAACTATTATGTTTTACAATTTAATTTTATTTACAAAAAAATATATTTTAAATTCAAATATTCCTCGAAAATACTACAAATTTTCTTAGATTTTAATAAAACTTTTCCTAAAAGTTAACAAAACCTACATATATATCTTTTCTTTTTTCTTAAATTCTAGCAAAATTTCCTAGTATTAAGAAGAAATATGAACTCAAATTGAGAATAGTATTTTACACTTTTTAAGTAAGTAAAATTTGATGCACTAATCAGGAGTACGTCTTTTCCTAAACCTTGTTTTTTAGACTAATATAAAATTAAGCGGATGTGCATCTTTAGATGTACAAGAATTTCTTCTTTAGAAGAATTATAGCTTAGTCGACAAGGGCTCCAAAACCTACTTTTTATAGACTAAATAGAACTTCTTCGAGGCATAAGGGTGACTACGTTAGCAATACATACGCCATTGTTCTGGAAAACGCAGCGTTTTCAAATCGCTTACGGTTTGAAAAACGCAATACATTTCGGCATGTTCTGAAAACCAGGCGAATTGCTAGCGCTTTGCTATTTTCCGAAGTTCCCAGCAAAAACTTTTGTGATTTTTGTAATGGGTAGTACTTTATTAATAGGTTACAAGGAAATGAGTGGTACTAATTTATCTTATTACAATGCTTCAAATTAGAGCTACGACCTACCTACTTCTTAATAAATTTAGTACGTATTTTTCTCATTATCTGAATGTAGTTACAAGTTTTTGATGTGTATTAATAAAATATGTAGACAACCACTTTTTAAGTCAACATGTGTTTGTATATGTAAACTAATTTTTGTCGCTTAAACTTACAAGTCAACAATAGCTGAGTGGGTAAAGTTCTTGTCTTCAAATCTGAACGAGCACAGGTTCGTATCCCAGCTGGGCCAAAAAAATATGAAAAAATATAGATAAAATATAATGTGTGTAAATTAATTTTTTTAATTTCAATTTGATTATTTGACTACTTATTTTATAGCTTCAAGTAAGGCAAATAATAACTAGTTAATTGCTGTGACAATGTAAATACATTTATAAGGGGTACCCCTTATTTTTTGGACTTCTCAAACAAAAATAAGTAGTTATCGAGTCAAATTGTAAATAGTTACGACTTAAATCGTCATATACTTTTTTGCCTACCAGTAAGCAAAGTTTTTGCTGCGTTGTGTTCGAGCAATGAAAGCCAGAGACCCGGAAACTTTTTATTTTTTATTTCCATATCATATAAATATTTTTGTTGATAAAATGTATTTCCATTTGTACAAAAAAATAAAATATTTATATATATTTTCAACTATAAACATCCATCATGATGAAAAAATAAAAAATCTTCAAAGATAATTATCAGAAAAGAAAAATGTTCAAATTGTTGTTTTTTTCAAACTCTTAAATTTTTAAATATTTGAAAATATTTCACAGCAAAATTAAAGAACAAAAAATTTTACTATACATTGGACTTTCCGCGATGCTAGCAATTTCTTCTCAGATTTTGTTATTCCTTACAATATTAGTGATATCTTCAATATTTTTAGAAATTTTTCGTTAACATGTGGCGGTTTCTAATGAAGGTTAGGGCTTGTTTTCGATTTTGCAAATCGGCGTGAATTTTCGCAATGTTGGGGATAGGAGCGACTTTCTGCCAGTTCTTAGGCCCTTTCTGGTTTACACGATTTTTAAACCATATTAGACTTTGGTATCATGCCGCTATTAGCAAGTTTTTGCGAATTTTCGCGATTTTTTTCAAAATTTTGTCATTCCTTACAGTTTTAGCAATTTTTTATCAAAATTATGGCTTGCTTAAAGTTTTGCAATTTTTCGCGAACTTTCGCTATTTTTGCAATAGGCGAAAATTTTTCCAAAGTTTATGGGTTTCTTACATTTTTGGAGTTTTTAATCAATCGTAAGATTGTAATCTTTCATCTACAAGAAAGTTCTTACGAATTTTCGTAATTTTTCTTGAGTCTTAATAATTTTTTAAATTGGATGTTAATTTGTGCTCTCCATGTATTAATTGATTCAAAACGTGTTTCAAATGTGCATATGAACATTTCATTATTTTACTGTTTTCTTTATATGATTTTTTCTTACAACACATTTTTCTTATAGTACGGGTGTGTGCCAAACGGTAGCAAAGTACTATTGTAAGTAAATTTTTGACACTTCTGAGGTGAATAAAATTTCACTACCCTAGGGGGCTAGTAGAAATTTTGACACAAGAGATAAATGTTTGACAGACAGAAATTAGAAGCATGGTATCCTAACAAGGTAAATCCACCGCCGTCGTTTTTGGAAATTCGCGTCGTAGCCCAATACATCGATTTTTGGGGCTCTTAAATGTATTTAGACTGTGAAAAATGCATTGTTTATTTTAATTTGCGAAAAATTGTACATCATATTTAGCCTTGTAGTATTGTACGTTTTTTCGAGTAATTGTACTATATACTTTATGAGAACAAAAAGGTACGCGAAAGTACCTTATTTCGCATGATTTGATTGTTTAGAATTCAAAATAGATTCAGATTAACCAAATCATACATTACTCCAGTATAATGGCACAGACAAGTGATGTTGAATCGTGCTCGAAACACATACCATAGAATCATACTGGTGCAATATTCATTTCTTTAAAAATTCTGTACTGATGAGTTGTTGTACCTAGTGCGCACCGCAATTATTTTGATACTATTTTGAAAATACAAATTAAGGAAAACGCGTGTTTTTTATTAGAAAATTATAAGGAATGATTTGTTTTACGTCATAAACACTTTACAATATATATGTTGTTCCTTTTTTCTTAATTTATGAGTAATTTATTCAATTAAATGTGTTTTATCCCGATGTTTACTCTTTGACAACTCTTCTCAACTGAGCTAATTTCACCTAGTTTCACCTAATTTCAACTAGTCTTAAACTTAAAACCTCGGGGGTTGTAGTTAAACCCCATTCCGCCAAAAAGATTAAACTGTTGTCTTCACCGGAATTGACTAGCGAAATTAACACAAATTTTTTATTATTTATTGGTAAAGCCTTAAAGTACCTGAATAATAGTTTGATTTTAAAAATGCAAACTTATTATTTACAATTATCATTATAAATTTCAAAAGAAATGTTGATGTTTATGGAGAAATTGCGTTATTAAACAAACTTTATGATCAGATATACAGTTCTGAAGGTTTTGCGGAATTATCTACTGCAAGTAAATATTAGCTAGTATTTAATAAAATTGATGATAAATTATAAAATTTTTATAAAGTAATTTCACTTTTACTTTCTATTCCTGCCACGTCAGCATTCACAGAGAAAGTTTATTCTATAAAGAAGAGGAAATGGCGAGACGAAAGAACCAAAGCGTGTCTGAATCTGATAAAAAATTAATTAATTATGTACTCTAATTTATATATAGACTGTAAAGAGCTGTGCATTTATTTAAAAATGATAATTATTTGATAAAATTTGCGAAAAGCAATAAAAAATACGTTTTTAAATATAACAATAAAAAGAAATAAATTGTACTTTATTTTTATAATGTGTACTTTTTTTCTTAACCTTTAATAACCAATGTAATTTAATTGGCAAAATCAAAGGTGGGAGCCCTAATCATATTATAAAATGTTTCGCTACAGCAGAGAATTTTGTTTATATGTATGTATAAATATGTTCTTTTAAAAATTTGTTGGTAGCCGGCGGCTTGTATGAAATTGTTTTGCTTCGCCGCCGCAAAATTTTATATTGTCAACAAAGGTATCATTTGACTCAGCTGAAACATGAATGTTCTTACAGACGTCAAAATTTTATATTGTCAAAAAATATATCATTTGGCAGAGCAGAAACATGAAATTTTTTCCCCGCAGGCAAATATTTCTTTACCATAGTACTTTTCTACCGATTGACGCCCTACATACATATAAAATTTTTTCATCCGATGAAAAAATTTAAAAATATCATAAACGAGAAATAATAATCGATTTATAATTTATTTTCTTTCGAAAGGAAAATAAAAATACTTTTTTTCAAGTACAAAAATCCAAATGGATAAATTAAATTTTTTAACCACAAGTATTTGTTTTTGATACGAAAAAAACAAAAAAATATGGTTTTAAAAGTATTAACATACGGCCTCTGATGCAAACATATTTTTTATTATAACAAAACATAAACAAAAAAATAAATTTTAAATTAAAATGCCTACAGCGTTCCTGCTTGCTATACTGGCTTTAAAAAAACTACAATTATCGCCAGTAGACTACAATCATCGCAAGTAGACAATTGAGACAGACAATTGACAAACTGAAAAGCTAATTTTTAAATTGCATGTTTTTAATTAAAATCATGAAAAAACGTTACAAGTTTTTCTTCAAATAAAAAGAAAACATATTAAATTTAAATTCTGCATCATTTTATTTTCTCTTTAAGGTGCAGGTTAAATAAAATAGACCAGATCGCTTCAGTATACACTAGCGATTTGAAAACGCCAAATTTCTAGCGTTTTCGTTTGTCAGAACACCAGCTTGACGTTTTCAAATCGAAAACGCAAATTTTAAGCGATATGGGGTTTTCAGAACATGGGCAATAGTTGCAGAATAGAAAGCTACATTAAGGTGAACTAACTCAATAGGACGAGTTTTTGATATCGAAGTAGTAAACTGCAATTGAAATATTCGTTCGTTTTTGATCGATTACACAGCACAACAAAATAGAGGTTTTTTGTGTGTTGTTTAAATAAAAATATCTAACTCTTATGTATTTATGTCTCCTAAATACGATGGCGGCAGTAGTTTTTCCCTAACAGCTCCAGTTTTAAGGATATAGTAATACATATTTAGCATTTGCATAATTTACACCACTTTTTGTATTATTCGCTTAATATTTCACTACTCGTCCTCCAAACTTTAAAATACTTTCTGGACTATTAATCTCCACAAAATTCTCTTTTATTTGGGTATAGTCACATTGATGAGTATATCAGGATATCTTACTGTTATTGGAAGGATCTTAAAAATCGTGTGTTTTTGGTTTAGTCTTGAAAACTTTTTTTATTTGAATTTTTGTTTAAATTAAAATAACTAATTCTTAGGTATTTTCATCCGCTGATTACGAAAATAGCTTTATTATTTTCCTAGCGCCTCTAGTTTCAGTGCATTATATAAAAAATGCTTTGCATTTTTGTTTTCTCAGGCCATCAAAAAAAATATTTTTTTTATAATAGGAGGTCGCTGATTTTAAATCTGACCTCTATTTTTTGACACGTTGTGATTATATTCTAATGGGTCGATTATCGATTGCAACCGAACTTCAGTTGGGTTGCCAGTTGCCAAAAATCATATTAATTATGGCAACTGGCAACTGACAGCAGTCAATTTCAGTTGCTTTTTAGTGCTTTTCTGGCAACCACAAATTTTCAGTTGGCGGCTGGCAACGCAACTGAAGTTCGGTTATCATCCATAATCGACCCATAACAATTTTACATTCAAAATTAAAATTTTTCTTTAAAATAGTTTTTTCGTCATCGTAAAAGCTGTAAATTTCAAATATACGATATAATCAGCACACATTACACAAACATTTTCTGGACTGTTCATAAAACATCTTTTATACGTGACAATTGAGATAATGCCTTGTAAGTTGATAAATGCGATATAAAAACAATTTTTTTTTTGGATGACCAGAGAAAAGAAAAAGGTAAAGTATTTTTTTATATAATGCACAATATCTCGGAAACTAAAGGTGCCAGAAACAGAATAAAGCTATTTTTGTAATCAGCGAACGAAAATAAATAAGCATCAATTGTTTTAATTTCAAAAAATCAAAATAAAAAAAGTTCCAATGACTATACCAAAAACAAACGATTTTTAACGTCCTTGCAATAAGAGTAAGATATCCTGATATACTCATCAATGTGACTCTACCCAAATGAAAGAGAATTTTGTGTCGATTAATAATCCAAAAAGTTTTTTAAGGTTTGAAAGAGGAGTCGTGAAATATTAAGCGAATAATACAAAAAGTGGTGTAACTTATGCAAATGTGAAATGGCACTATATCTTTTAAACTAGAGCTGTTAGGGAAAAACTAATGACGCCATCACATTTAGCAGATGAAAATATTTTGATTTAAAGAAAAAACCACTGTACTACTGTGTTATCGAGCATTGTGGATAAAGAATATGTTGCAGAGCCAAACCATAAAATCTTTCATTAAGAACCAATACTAAGTATATCACTAAATTTTGCGATTTCGATCTATGCTTCCTTTCGAGTAGTTTTATTAATTGACTTTGTAGTTTGCATTTTATACGAGGTAGAAAACCTTTTTCTGTAACTCGTTGTAATATAAAACTCCTCTAAGTTGTTCTTAAACAAGATAATAAGTCTTGAAAATAATTAAGCACCTTTAAAAACTTAAGTATAAGAAGTAGGACAACTCCGGACAATTACTAAAAAAGAAGTAGGACCACCCCGGACGCCCAAACAAAGAGAACGGTGTCCGGGGAAAAGAGGATGGCAACCCGGAAAGCACCAGAAAATCTGTATTAATGTGTACTTAGTTTTTTATATTGAATGCTAGCATCAGTTAAAAATAAAATTGATTAGAATTTTAAATGTTTATTAACTTACAAATTATTGGACGGAATACTTCTTAAATAAAATATATTCCGTTACTGTAATAATATTGTGAGTGCGGCTATGCAAAAATCTTTACACTCTAAAAATTGTAATAATGTCCAATGACCTTACGACACTTCACTCATGGACATTATGACACTGTTGAAAGTGTCATAATGTCTGTGGACGTTATGACACTTTTTGGAGTGACATAATGTCCATGAGCATTATAACATGCCACCGCATACTTTGTTCAAGTAAAAGTTCTATTAGTTGAAAAAATGCGATTTCGAAAACTTTGAGTCGTCCATCGGGTATACGACTAGGGATATCATCATTGCAAACGAATATTTCCCATTTCTATGATTAACTTTCTGTCTTTAGTTATAAAAATTGTGCACAAAACGTGGGCTTTTGCGGATTTTTGGCGTGGAGCTACCACCTTTTCTAGTAACATTGTTTTATTGTCACAGAAAACCAATGTCTATGAAAAGTTTCATAAGAATCGGTGTATAAAAGTTTCATAACAATCGGTGGAACCAGTAGGAAAAGCTGTCGCAAGATTTACAATGAACAATCAATCTAATATTGCAAGTTAAATAAAAGTTCTTAACAATAAATAAATTCATATCGAATAAAAGTGCTTAGTTGTTTGTGTTGTTTGTATAAATCTTTTCAATTTATCAGGCATGTTCTAAAAATCACATGGCTTTAAATCACATGTGATTTTAAAATTAATAATGTACATGCACATAATTTTTCACTCTTTTTTTTAATTTTTCTATTGTATAGAACATCAAATATTATTTCTGAAAGAAAATTATGGTATGTACATATATGATTTTAAAAACGTCTGCAGGACCATTTTTTTAAGAATATTTACTTCTTGGAAGAATATTAGGCTCGGCCCGGGTTTGGTCTTCAAATTCTGTGTTCGGCCGATCTGTGTATATGTTAGCTACATCATAATCAACCAAATGGTCAATTTTGCGATTTTGTGTAATTACGGCCTTTAGAGTTGTAAATTATGATATTCCATATACATATCTGTGGTTTTCTTGAATAACAGCGTAAGTCGGCTTGAGTTGATTTTGAGTTATTAATGCTAATAGCTCTATTTAAACCCTCTTTCGGTGAGTATACAAATTTACGGAATAATATTTATCAGTCCCAAACTTCTATATTCATTAAATTTATTTTCATCAACAACGACTTTAGTATTCGTCTATGATGGAATATTAATTTGAATACACAAGCAAAGATACGTTGTTATTATCTGAACACATGTTGAAATTTTTGTTAAAATTTTTTTTCATTTTTTACTTAGTAAATGTCACTTATATCGACATAAGCGGTTGCATGAATCTTTACTAGGATCTCATTCTTATCTTAGTTTTACCAGAAATTTCTACACAAAATTCTTTTGGCATATACATATATATATATATATATATATATATATATATATATATATATATATATATATATATATATATATATATATATATATATATATATATATATATATATATATATATATATATATATATATATATATATATATATATATATATATATATATATATATATATATATATATATATATATATATATATATATATATATATATATATATATATATATATATATATATATATATATATATATATATATATATATATATATATATATATATATATATATATTATATATATATATATATATATATATATATATATATATATATATATATATATATATATATATATATATATGTATGTATATATTATATATATATATATATATATATATATATATATATATATATATATATATATATATATATATATATATATTATATATATATATATATATATATATATATATATATATATATATATATATATATATATATATATATATATATATATATATATATATATATATATATATATATATATATATTATATATATATATATATATATATATATATATATATATATATATATATATATATATATATATATATATATATATATATATATATATATATATATATATATATATATATATATATATATATATATATATATATATATATATATATATATATATAATATATATATATATATATATATATATATATATATATATATATATATATATATATATATATATATATATATATATATATATATATATATATATATATATATATATATATATATATATATATATATATATATATATATATATATATATATATATATATATATATATATATATATATATATATATATATATATATATATATATATATATATATATATATATATATATATATATATATATATATATATATATATATATATATATATATATATATATATATATATATATATATATATATATATATATATATATAGAGAGAGAGAGAGAGTTGGTGCTAGCGCTGCATATTCACACCCTGCTTTGAATATTCGTTTCTTAATAAACTAATTCAATCAAAAATTAAATTAACGAACTAAAAAGCCTAAATAACAAAAATTTGGAATTAAAAACTATATAGTTCGACAATAAATTGCATACAATTTTTCAATTGGACGCAAATCAAAATTCATATTTTCTGATTTATGTTCATTTTTGCATTTGCCTAAAAACTTAATAAGTATTTTGAATATGTATTTGATAAATATTTAAAAATATTTTAACAAATGGCGTTTCTTATATTTAAGTACGTTTATATAAAATATTACACAGACACACGTTTCCATAAATATATTTGTATATAGTTTAAACAATTTTAGTTATTTCTATTTACATAATATGAAATATATATTATATAAATACATAGTCTTATTAAAATCAATCAATCATCTATTGAGCTATTAATTTATTATAAATTAATTGTTACCTATTATATAAATAATTTTGGAATATCTATTTGATTTAAACGGATTTACTTAAAAGAGCTTTGTTTGCTTTTATGTTTTGGGCATCTTAATGATGCTGATATAATAAAGATGGAGACTGTGCGTGAGCAACAACAGTATGTTTTATATGAACAACATATTTTATACATATGAAATACAGTTTTTTATATAAACATAATTGCCCAATTCACAACCTAGCTGTATCTCTGTATCATGTGTATTTCTGGATTACTTTACAGTAGTGTATATTTAGTGTTGATATTTTTCATATAAAAATGAAATACACGAATACACTTTAAATTCATATGTTTTGAAAAATTCGTATTTGGAGAGACTCTCTCAAAGAGTATTTGTATGTATCTTGTTCAACGTTTGGCCATTAATACAAGATACAGACCAATACTGTAAATATGACTGTTCTCAAGATGTATTTCAAAGGTTAAATACACAATACTGAGAGAACTTGTGAATTGGGCAAATGATACATATATACATTTAAAGAAAATTTTAGTTGAAATCGCACTTCATTGCTGTCAGACCATTGAGCGAATGACGAATAAGACCACGATGGGATGACGAGCACATACGAGATTATAGGAATAATAATGGTGAATTTAAATAAAAATCAGCACATTGTTTCATTGTAGGGCGGATCTTTTTCAGATTCGGTGCTGCTCTTAATGTTCGAAGATAGTTTTGCGATTTCATCTTGCACAAGATCTGTGCTTATTTGGGGTATCGTTACTGCAGTGCCACTAGAACTGACAGCAGATTGATCACAATCTTTGGACTCTTCAGTGCTCGAGCTACTTTCTTTAAGTATGTTCATGCCGAGTTTACTAGTAAGCGGTGGTTTCAATGAGGAAATCAATTTGGCCGGAACCAATGCGGGCAATACAGCACCTGCTGTAATTGAAGTTGCATTCTTTGAAGCTGTCTTCAGCTTGGACGATACCGATGATGAAGATGAGGGTGCCAATTCTGTAGTTGGTGTTCCTATGGATGATAATCGAGAGGTTGGTGGTATCGGTGGAGGCTGATGCTGTTTGCATTGGTCCAAGCTAAACTGTTTCTTTAATTGCAAAGCTCGTGTAGGTGGTTGCACCTGTGACATTATATTAGTTTTCCCAAAATCAAGGGATGCCGACCCTTCGTCAGCTTGGCGCTTAACATCAGAAGCCCCAACGGACGAGGTACGTAACGGTTGATAGCGCGCAGATATGCTTACACCACTGCTCCCACTTAAACTAATACCGCCCTCGAGCACTGTTGCTCCCAATGTCTGTGATTGTGATTGTATATCAACTGCATCTAGTGAGGGCTCAGCCGTCAATGATGGCGTGTCTATATTGTATGAGCCAGTCATTGAGGTGGTGGTATCATTTGAACTTTGTTTTATAAAACGATAAGGATGCGCTGAATAATCGGTGTCCGTGCTGGAATTTTTCTGTAAACTTTCACTTGACTTTTTAAAAAGAAGTCCAGTGTTCTCATACGGTGGATTTAAAAATTCACTAGTAGCACGCTGCGGTGCTATAGGTGAATGATATGTTTGTTGCTGTTCCATGGAGGCATTACGTGTCCAGGGTCGTTCGTTCTTAACTTGAAAAGCGCCAGCGGCTGGGCCACTAGTATCGCTACTATCACAAGCACCAATTAGTGTGCTACCAGCAGTTGGTTTGGACGGTGATACCTCTATAGCAGTCTCGCGTCTCAAAGGATGTCGATGACCAAATTCAACAGATGCACCACCCTAAACGTAAAAAAAGTGAAATGTTTAATATAAAAGGCTGTAAAGCATAATTTTAATAAACAAAATTAACAGTATAACGGCTTAGGGTAGCAGGTAACAAGATCAACGGAAATAACGTCAATTGACATTATTTTCCGTAGTGATGCGAAATAAAGTCAATTGACATTATTGCCCTTTCAAAAGAAAAATAAAGTCAACAAAAATTTGGAAAGTAAATGATGTTATTTCATAATTCAAATGGAAACACCGCCATCAAAATTTAAAATATGTATAATATATAAAATATGTATGTACATATATACAAAGTATACAAAAAATAAATCTACCTGTGTTACCGCATGGTGCACGCAAAGAAAAAACATGATTGAAAAATAGTCATAACAGTCAATTAATGTTTCTTCTTTTCTAACAATGCTGGTACAATAATTTTATTTTCAATCAAACGTTTAATTATTGCTTTATATATTTGAATGTTTGACGCTATTATTTACATTGTTATTATATCTTAACGGCCATATTCATAAATATTTAAAATAGGGCAATAAACTACTTTTAAGCAAAATTTCAAAAATTGCATTCATAAATGTATATTACATGAAAATCTTAAAATAGGTTTAAAGATGGTATGCACCTACTATAAACCTTCAATAAATTCATATCATCGATATATCAATTTTAACTTCAAATATCTCTCCAAATTTAGCACACAGGGATACATATATGTTTTAAATTAAAGCTTGAAGTCTAAATTTAATAGAATATGCCACTAAATTATTTAAATTAAACAAAATTCGCAACAAAATGAGCAAAAATACACCATCAAAACTCATAAAAGCAAAAAGAAATGTTAGTGATGTAGAAACAATTAACACAAATGCAAATAGGCTCGCTATTTGAGCACCTTTTCCATACATGATTTAAAGAGTCGTGTGAATTCTTTTGTAATCATTTCTCTTTTTTGCTTTTACTTCATAGAAAACTTGTATCAAATAAGTTGAGAAATATGTATCATTTACTTTTCTCAATATTTTTAATTGAATTTTTTCTAGTTCAAAATAAATTAAATGTTAAAGCTGTGTTAAAATTAAAAACAAAAAATTTTGGTTGCAAGTGAGCGATAAGTTAAAGGCAAATTCATCTTTCCTGGTAGGTTAAAGTAAATTTGTAATAATGATAAACTGTTTGTCATTTCGACAAAATCCTGCCTTTAACTATTTCCAAGTTGTAATAATGGCCCTAAATAATACAAAGTTTAAAAAAGACAAAAAAATTTTTATCAAATCGAGGCGATTTTAATCGACTTGAGTTACAGAAAAGGGTCGATAATTTTAGGAACATATATATTATTTATCGATTCCCATTAAATTAATTAAGTCAAATTATTACACTCCTGTTTCTTTAAGATAGCTCTTACTGCTATATAACGCAATTAGTATTTGTCGCCAAAGCTATTTACTTTCGTACGTCGGAGGATTCTTTTTTGGACTTGGATTTGCGAATTCGTGATTCTCCAATCGAGTTTGTCAGTCAACATAAATGTTTAGGAGTTATAATTGACAGTCGCTTATCTTTTGAGGCGCATTTTCAGTCAGTTCATCGTAAAATCTCGAGTACTTTGGGTAGGATTTATTCTACAAATATATATTTACCCCTGAGGGTTAAGTGTAGATTGGCCCACGCCCTGATGATGCCTCAGGTATTATATGGGCTTGAGGTAGTTTCGGGTGCTACCGTTACGAATTTTAAAGTTATGGAACGTATTGTGAACTCGGTTGTGAGATTTGTCTTCAACGTTCGGAGGAGGGAGCATATTTCTGGGCATGTGAAAACATTTTTAGGATGCTATTTCAATGAGTTCGTGAGGGTAAGAAATTTAGTTTTCTTTTATCGTATCATAAAAAGTGGTATTCCTGTTCCCTTGTGTGATAAATTCTCTTTTTCACGTTCCTTTAGGAATAAACAGATAATAATACCCAAAATAAATTATTCGTTGTTTGAGAGATCTTTTGTTGTACGGGTTGCTCGCTATTGGAATGGTCTGCCGCTTGAGTTGCGTGTTTTCTCCCACTCTAATAATGTTTTTCGACTCAAACTAATGAAATTCTTTTCAAATGATTAGTTTGTGTAGATTTGGTTTTTTTTCTTTTCTTTTTTGAGTTGTCACTGATCATGCCTGGACATAATATATATTTATATATATGTGTGTATGTGTGTGTATATATATACGTATATATATGTGTATGTATATGTATGGATATATGTATGTATCTGTATATGTGTATATTTACGTATGTATATGTATATATTTATATATTTTTGATTTATTTAATTTTTTTTGTTCTTATACGTAACGGCTGGGGAGCCATAAAGAAAAGGAATGTATTTGAGCCTATTCGAATAGTAGTTTAAGTATATAGTTTGAATTTGTTGTGCAATGAAATTGTTTTTTTTAATATAATTAGATCTAGTACTTTCATAGTTCTATTAGTATTATGTAATACGTATTTTTTGGCCTAGATGGCTCTGTATTACTATATGGATAAATAAATAAATAAATAAATTTCAATCAGTCACTAGAAATTGTATATCTATGTAGGTATTTTAATAACTAATTAAAGATACCAGGTTAGGTATGTCGTTATAGATTAAAATTAATCTATTAAAGGTTACCTTTCTTGGCAAATTTTACAATCAAATTATCTTTATTTATGGATTGAGCATTATGATTTTTAATTGATAAAATTGCCAGGCTGAAAATTTTTCATTAGCTAGGGTCGATCTTATGCTAAGATCACAACTGGGACGAACGACGAATTTTTGGCTGCGAATACATATTCGTCGTCAAAAATAAAACATATTTGTGTATATGAAAATACACACAATAACGGCGTCGGACGAAATTCGTCATACGCGGCGAACTCTGAATAGATTTTTTTTCTATTTCTTCCGTCGGCGAACGACGAACAAATCAGTGCCAAGTGACCATGTTTGGTTTTAGTTTCGAAGTATTTTAGTAAATAAAGTTAATTTTTACTTTAATTATTGTTTTATTTTTATTTTATAGCATTTAAAATAAATATAAATAATAATTAACTATAAAAATTGCTTTTAGTTGTGTATTTGGTAATGTTTAATTTGTTAAGTATGTATTATTTTAATATAATCACACCTTGCACACACAGTAAAGAACTATCAATTACAACAGCTGTTACGTTTTCGTCGCTATTTTGCTTCATACGACGAATTTAAACAGCGAATTTTTATCGATGAATTCGTCGCATTGGGCGAAATTCGTTGTTCGTCCCAGTTGTGTTTCTAGCAATAAGGTTAGGTTTTTATTAGTGTTGACGCCACTGCCTATTTGTTATTGTGAATCATGTAATTATTCGTAACTATGCTTTTATTTGTCGTCTCTTTTATATGTTTATATTCATTTTTAAAAGTGCTAAGAAAATTTTATACATATTCCACGCGGGAACTAATACTATTTTTTAGAGCTAACAGCCATATATTTTATTATATTGAAGATTAAAGGCCGAGACACATAGAATCCGTCATACGTTATACGTCGCCTTTTTCAACTGACAGCTAAGTTAAAATACATGTTTTCTTATGAACTTGATCACATACAGTACTTCTCCGTCAACGCAAAGTACAAAGTTGGCCAACTTTTAACTTTTAACGTACGTTGAGTACTTTGACAACTATTGTTTGATTTGTTCTTTGTTGTGGGTTTGTTTTTCGCTAAAAAATAAAATAATTTAAATTAAAATTTATTCGATTGTATAAAGTATTGGTGCTTTGTTATAAAATAATAAAGAAATTAAGAATTAAGAAATAAGAATTAAAATAAAGAATTAAAGAAATTAAAATTAATAAATAAATAACAGCTGATTTTCTCTCCGTTAACAAAGTACTCATTGTGCCAACATTATCCGTCATTCCGTTAACGTCAGTTGAAAAAGGCAACGGATGACGTATGACGGATTCTATGTGCCCCGGCCTTAATTGTCAACCAAACTTTGTCTTGTAAAGAAGCTAACTAGGCTTCCAAACCAAAAAAATGTGTGTGTTTTAAATATATTAAATTTGTGTGTATTTTCCTTTACAAATAATTTATTTTTAGGAATTAAAACATACATTGTATAAACTAATATAATTTAATAAGCCTCTAATCAAACACATTAAAGCGTTTATACTTGGTGTTCACAATCTTATTGGAGGTTACTAGCTTGGGCAGCTTTACCCAACAACAATTAGCTTCAATTTACGAAAACTACGCTCACCTTTCATATTTTATAAATTTTTATAATAAAAATATACAAATGCGCTAGAAATTGCTTTTCGCATTTGGATTTTTTGTGCCCCTTGACACCTGGCGCCTTGTGCGACCGCCTCACTCGTTCCACCCATGGGCCGCCGCTGTATGGATGTATGTATATCAAATATAACAAATGTTAAAAAAAACAACGCTCAAGTACAGCTTTGCATCCTAGCGAATTTGTTTGATAAGTTCTAAATATATAGTTCACATAATTATGATGCGTATTTAAAGTAGAAAATTCCAAAAACCATACAATGCTTAATTTTGATTAAACTTAAGCCCAGATCCCACTATCGTCGCACATGGCACAATTTGTAAAAATTTTTGTCGTCCTATATCGGAACACAATTCTAAACATTGCACTATTTATTTTTGGGTGGTCGCATTATCGTCTCATATTGTTACAATCTTTTTCGGCTCATATCGGGCAAAACAAAATTGCGACAATATCGTTCTTTATTGGGCAAATTTATTCATATGCTTTTGTTTATTTTCTTGTTGGCAGACGCAGTTCTACTTTTGGAATGGATTACTCTCAAAAACAGAAAACTGCTATGTCCGTATAGATAAATATATTACGGCATTAAAAGGCCGAAAACGGAACAAATAAAATATGTAATAACAACATACACATACATAAATAAATTTTAGTGAAAACTTACCGCACTTTTCTTTTTATTCTCTTTGCTTCGTAAAGGAATGTTTTCTGAGCCCTATTTGTTTAGTTATAATTTATTTTGTTCAATTGCAATTTCTTTTTTTCAACAGTAGAAATAAAGATAAATATGCTTTTCATTAATATGAATAATACATAAACAATTTTATTTTTAATAATATTAAGTTGAAAAAGTAAAACTTTATTGGTCCGATTGTGCTATATCAAAATACCTTTTACCATGCCTGGGTATCGGCGCTGATTGTCGACTTTGATCGGCGCACAAGTGGCCGATGAAAATCGGTGCATAATTGACAATTTGATTGCTCGTCATTGTGCACCAGGGTGTTCACATTATCGGCGCATCAATCCTGATTTTGATTGCTTATACCCAGTACGATTTCGGCCCAGATTGTCGCATTTGCTAAAATAATGTGCGTTCACATTATCGGTACATGAATTGCGATGAAAATTGGTACATTGCGCCGATAGTGGGATCTTAGCTTTAAACGTCCATTTATTCAATATTTTTTGTGGCTTACCGAGTTACTGCACTGTATGTATATTATTTTTCTAAAAGCAAAATGCAACTAAGATGATAGGTATAATTATTCATTTTTCTCGATGTAATAAATTCTCACAAATTACAGAAGCGAGGCACAGGGATAGTTGCCAGATAAAATAGGAATAAATTCGTCAAACTTCGAGCGAAAAATCGTCAAAAACGTCAAAATAATTATCTTAAATCGTCAAAAGTAGAAATCTACTTAATAAACAGAATGATAATTAATGATAAATAACATAACAAATAAATTCACAGTTTTTACACAAAATATACGAAATTGTTATCAATAAAATGATCAATTGTTGTTTTAACTTAATAAACAGTATAATCACATGTTTAGTGAGTTTTGCTTTTCGAAAAATAATATAAGTAAGTGCAGTAACTAAGTAAGCCACAAAAATATTGAATAAATCAACTTTCAAGTTTAATAAAAAGTTAACATTGTATGGTTTTTGGAATTTTCTACTTTAAATACGCGGTATAATCATTTGAATTATGTTATTAGAATTTATCAAAAAATTTCGCATAGGATGCAAAGCTATACTTGAGCGTATTTTTTAGTGTTTAAACATTTTTATATTTGATATACATCCAAGGTAGATTTATTTACCAGGTAGTCGCAGTTCCTTGAAAATGTCAAATTATTAAAAAACATGCACAACATAACTTGTGTATTTTGATACAAAATTAACTGCCACAAATAAAAAAAGAGTAGACAGCTGTGGAAGCAAGAGTACCTGGTAAATAAATCTACCTTGATATACATCCATATGTATGTATGCAGCAGTTGATAAATTATGGAGAGAAAAGGTTTTAAAAAACATATAATACGAAAAATATTAACATTCAAACGATTAGTTATTGGCATAACTATCCGTTTTACTCCTTACTTCTATTACATATTGTAGCAAAAGCTGCAAAGTTCTTAATCAAAATCAAAATTGTTTTAAAAATTCTAAAATATTGTATTAACTAACTTATAATTCTTAAAAATTGTCAAATTTAAGGTAAAAATCGTTTAGTAGTTAAAATTTCATATTTGACACCGAAAATCGTCAAAATGACAGTAGATCATTAAATCTGGCAACCAGCCGCATCATCTGATCTTTTGTAACAGCCAGCTGTTAAGTATTTATATTAAATTAAACCCATTTAACTTTGTGGCTGTTGGGCTGAGAGCGCTCCCAATTGTTGTTTTTATCTCGGGAGCCGGGTTCAAATCACGGCGCCTGAAACTTTTATTTTTTTAAATGTTTCTTTTAATGTTAATTAATATACCTTTGAGAAATTTATTATTCGACATATTGTCATAATTTTATTTTAAATGAAATTTATTTGCTGGTGTTTAAGCATTGTCTATATTTAACATTGCATTGGTGCTTTACCAATTTAATGTAATATACTTTAAGAATACCAATTTTGTAATATACTTTTTGTACAACTAATACACGTAATCTCAACAAATAGGTATGTATCTGATGCGTAAATTACACATTAGATATTTATGTATGTATTACAAAATAATTTATTACGTAATAGCTACATATATACAAAAGTTTGCTTATTTTACGAAAACAGAAATTAAGAAATTTATTTGGAAATTATTGCATAGATATTTCGTGTATAATTGCATGTACATGTATCTGTCCCACAAGGAATAACGACTAAACTCGATTTTGGCTAGTGAGAATTTTAAAATTGCTGTGTAAAATCGGGGAAATTAGATTAGAACAATTTTATACTATATTAATTTGTAATTTAATTTATAATGAAACAACAGTTTAGTTAAGAGAAATAAACAGAATTATAATGATAAATACACTTTGTCCTAATTCGAATTAACTGTTATAACTTGTGACCAAAGATACAAATTTTATATTTCTTTGTGAAAGGTATATAAGATTCGGCGTTGCCGAATATAACCCTCTTACTGGTTTGTTTTTTATTTTTGGTAAAAAAAAATTACTAAAAATGTGTTAAAATTGTTGATATTGAGCAAAATAAATGCTTGATATCGCAGAAACCATAAAAAATTTCGCGAAACAGGTTTTGGATTCTGAAAGGGATTATTTAATATATTACACCCCATACCTAACTCAATTTTTTTAATGTTCGGTGCGCCAAACCAATAAAAAGCTGACGATATATTGAGTTTTATTTCTTTTTTTAACGAAAAATAATTCTTAACTTATTATTTTCCATAAATAATTTATTTTAATGTATGCTCTTTTCCTTTTATGGTATGACGCTTTTTGTACAAAGTGTATGAATTATATTTGTCGATTTTTTAAAATTTATGTTTAATTAGCAAAAAAACTTTATGAACGGCACCCGTATGGAACCAACATCGTCTCGACTGGCAGTCGTTCGTAACATACCCTGACCTACAGAGGCTCAAGCTACTATTTTCATTTTTAAGTACTTGAGCTTAAACTATTTAAAAAACATTAGCTGCTTATCTAGATTGAAATTAAACTCTTTCATTGGTTGTTACCACCACACCGTTGAGCGGTATGTCTGTACACTTTTCTCTCGAAACGTGTTCAGATTCAGATCAAGGAGGCCGAACTTTTTTAAATGCTCTTTTTTTAAATGTTAAATTTCTTATTTTACTACGTTTTTTATTTACTCGCTTTGATGTATGTCCACCAAGCGATTTTATAAAGAAATTTATGAAATAATTTTCGCCTAAAAATTAAAAGTTAGTTAATTAAATATACATGAAAACAGAGTTTTGCGTTATAAAAAGAATCAAGTTGCGAAAATGTGTAACTTTTTAGTATTTTTCCTGGAGAAAAAAGGAAATTTTCCTATACATCGCTCCCAATTCAGTGATTATGTACCGAAAAAGAGAACTTCTTGCAATGACAACCCTATGTAATAATCATTAGAAATGTTCGAAATTTGCACTACTTCCGGATCGCAAACTCTACATTTTCATGACTTCTTTAGTTTGTATTTTTTCCGAAAGTCACTACGAAAGTTTTTTCGTAAAGTGTTGCATGGATTATTTTCAGTGTATATAAATTTCGATTTAATGAAGTGATATACACCATTAGGGCCTAAATTTTTTTATAAAGTAAAAATCGCAATCTAATATTTAAGCAAAGACAACAAAATAAAGAAATTCACTTTTTAAAGAAATTAAAAAAGAACAAATCGAATTTAAAACTTCAAAATTATTTATGTTTTTGATGAAAGGGAGAAGAACAACATTATTTTTCTTTATAGTTTTTTTTATCGTCCATAAAACCATAATAAATATTCTGGTTTCGATCTGCCAGTGAACCGCACTACACATTACAGAGATAATTCGTACTTTGGCCGAACAGTTCGTAAGTGGAATAAACTTCCCTCAGAGGTCTTTCCAGTCATTTTCAGTGTGGGAAAGTTTAAGTCGAATGTTCACAGACACTACTCCCTCTATCCTCCTTCCCATACCCCATTTTCCTAGTTCCAGCATAATGCACTGCATAAGTAGGAGTCATCCCCTGAGTGCTGGTCAAAAAAAAAAATAGTCATATCGAGCCTTTGCTGCAATAGGGTCCTAACTCAAAAAAACTTGTGTAGTAGAAAACTACCTTAAAGATTTGAATTTATTAACAACTTAAAATGGTAAAAAAATATCATTCTCTCAAGAATTGAGTATAGAAGATGTTTCTATGAAATTTTTACAGAATCTTACGGACGATATAACGATTAGTTCTATATTATTAACTCAAAAATCACGTTTTTGAGTTATGACTCTATTGCAGCAAAGGCTCGATATATAGTATATACCCTATAAGCAACTCAGTTAACTTTTAACGCACTTTAAGCTAAATATTTCGCAACTAATGGTGGTTGATGCCTGGATTACTTTTAATAGAGTCAACAGACTATTTTAACATTGCGATGTCCTAGGCGGTAGTCAATTGTCCGACTCTGCATTACTTTCCAACTAACTTAAAGCTAACTCTATTTAAGTCAACTGATAGTTAGTTAGTATGCAAAATGAGGATGCTGGGGTTAGAACTATGTATTAAACGCTGACCACCCACCTAAGGTACCATTGAAAATAATGACAGCAAAAATTAATATAGACTCGAAATGAGTTTCAAAGTATCTGACAGAGTAAAATTGGTAGCTTTTACCAAATCCCATTATGCACTCAACTTAAGAATTGATTTTGGGTCAGTTATGGATTACATTGTAGTTAGCTTTTAGCTAGTCTCAAAAAGTTAACTATAAGTTGATTACATTTGTAGTCGACTACAGATTTGCTATTACGGTATTTACACATTTAAAAAATTCAAGTATGCATTGAAATAACACAAAATTGGCGGCATTAAATAAGGTTCGATTAAGAAATAAAGCCCAATGAAATAAAGCCAAAATAAAATAGCTCCCAATTTAAAAAAATTAAATAAAGCCCAATTTTAATGAAATAATGCCCAAAGAAAAAATTGAATAACGCCCAATTTTTGGGCTTTATTTCATTAAAAAAATTCAAACGAAATTATGAAATAAGGCCCAATGAAACAAGGCCGAAAAACTGAAATAACACCCCAAAATGAAATTATGGAATATAGCCAAATAAAATAGGCTACATGACATAACGCCCAATGAAATAAGCCCCAATGAAATAATTCCCAATGAAATGGGACCTAAAAAAATAAAATAAGTCCAAACAATTTTAATGAAATAAATCCAAAGCAAAATGAAATTATTCTCAAACCTCAAATGAAATAGGTTACAATTTTTGGAACTTGATTCATAATGAAATAACTCCCACACAAAAAAAAAGTCCTAATGCAATAAATTCCAAAAAATATGAAATAATCCAGAATTCTTTATGGGCTTATGACATAAAAAAATGTTTTTTTAGCAAATCTTTAATGACCGTAGAATGTTTTCTAAATACCTCAGAAGATAAATTCCTTAAGCCCGGCCAAAGGCGGGGAATTCCAAAAACCCTTAGTAAACGAAGACGATCGCAAGAGTTTTCTCCTCTGAGCTATTTCCAAAACCTGCTTTGCTTACTGAAGATTTATGTATTCCGGGCTTAAGGATTTTCGGTTCTATGGTATTTCCAAAGGCGGCTTCGCTTAATGAGAATTTTTGCGCTGCCAGCCTTCGGCCGGGCTTACGAGTTTTCTAATTTAAGATATTTAAAAAACCCGCTTCGCTTGCTGAGGGTTTTTTGCATTGCCGGATTTTGGCCGGGCTTAACGATTTTCTCCTCTGAAGTATTGCCAAAACCGGTTTCGCTTACTGAAGATTTTCGGTATGGCTGGCCTTCGGCCAGGCTTAAGAATTTTCTCAACCAACGTATTTCAAAACCGACTTAAAAATTTGCAATGGGCTCGTGAGATATAACAAAATTTTTCTCAGATATTCATACCTCAGGACAAATTCCCTAAGTTCCGACGAAAGCCAACAATGTAGAAAATCTTTAGTAATCGAAGCCGGTTTTCTAAATACCTCAGAGGAAAAACCCTTAAGCCCGGCCAAATGCCGGCAGTTACTTACTTGAGGTCTACACGCAACATAATATGTAAGATGAGAATGTCAAATTCAATCGCAGAGAGAATTATGTTACGTGTAGACCTCAAATTAGTGTTATCTCAATGTTATAAGAATTTTTATGACAGCGTTATAAGAATTCTTATAACAACTATCTTATGAGATGAACTGTCAAAAAACACATGTGCATGTAAATAAAATAGCGTGCAGGTGTGAGTGTTTATTAAAATAAATGATAATTCTGGCACAATAACCGACTTCAGTACAAAGAGCAATATACTTGATGGCCTTTCATATAAATAAATTTGAAAGTCAGTATGCAAATGATGAAATTGTGCTCTAATAAATATTTTGGGTTGAGGCGTGGAAGACTTACCCCACCCATTTTCGTAGAAAACTTACGCGACCAAACTTTAAGTAAACCATTCCAAGCAAAAAAAGAATTTTGGAAGTCGGCCCATAAATGAAGGAGCTATGCAATAATCAATATTTCGGCGGAAGGGGGAAAAATTATGGTACCACCCTGCAAGGGGGGCTTGCAGCTAATTTCCTAACTGATTAAAAAAAACTGTGGAACAAACTGTAGTGAACCCCTTTCAAACAAAAAAACTATTTTGAAAATCGGTTCACATATGACAAAGTTATGCATGGGGGAGTAAGTTTCCCCTCTCATTTTCGAAAAGAATTATATGACAGAGTTATGGATTGGGAGGGGGGAGCTAATTTCCCCCTTCGGTTTTCGACAAATAAATTTTGGGAACAATTTTTGTTAAACCCTTACAAACAAAACAAAAATTTTGAAAATCGGTTCACAAATGGGGGGTGGAGCAAATTTCCCCCTCCGATTTTCGACAAAAAAATTTTGGACTAATTTTTGTCAAACCCTTTGAAATAAATTAAGAATTTTGAAAATCGGTTCACAAATGACAGAGTTATGCATGGGCGGAACAAAATTTCCCACTCCGATTTTCGAAAAAAAATAATGGGCCCACAACTGCAGGCAAACCCTTTCCAACAAGGAAAGAATTTTAAAAATCGGTTCGCAAATGAAAGAGTTATGCGTGTACAAACATAAAAAAGTAAAAAAAAGAACATACACACGAATTGACAACCTACTTCTTTTTTTAAGTCGGTTAAAAAGCGATGTTTTTGATAAAATTTCTGTGTTAAATAAATGAATAAATGTGTTTAATTGATTTATAAATTAAAATTTGTGTGAAAAATGAAAAATAAAATAACTAATTATGCAAAAGTAGTACATGTTAGCCCGATGAGCATTTGCATAAAATAGCATCTAATCGGAAAAGTATAATTACGTCTTCCGCTAGTATGAGATTAAGAGAAATTTCGACATTTTGTTTTTAGCATTCTGCCGACGATTTTTCTCATGATATCTCAAAGTTAATGTATCGTGAAGACGCTGTGTTAGTAAGCGAAGCCGGACTTGGAAATACATCAGAGAAGAAAATGTTTCTTTCCTGAACATAAACGTATTGGCGGCCAGGATTTTCTCCTCTAAGGTATTTCCAAAGGCGACTTCGCTTAGTGGGGATTGTCTGGATGGCCGGGCTTAAGGATTTTTACCTCTGAGGTATATCAAAAGTCGGCTTCGCTTAATGATGGGTTTTTGCATTGCCGGCCTTCGGCCGGTCTTAAAAGCTATTTTCTTCTCTGATGTACTCCCAAAACCTGCTTCACTTGCTGAGGATTTTCCGCATTATAGGGTTATCTTCTCTCAGGCCGCCCTTTGACTTCGCTTACTGACAATTTTCTGCATTGCCGGCGTCGACCGGTCTTAAAGACTTTTTTCTCTGAGGTATTTGCAAAACAAACTTCGCTTACTGACGCTTTTCTGCATTAGCCGCTTTCGGCTGGCCTTAATAACTTTTTCCTCTAAAATGTTTAATAAATTTCCAAAAACGGCGCTGATTATTAAACGCTTCCTGCATAGCGGCGACTTTTGTTACAATACTTTTTTTAGAAAATCGTTTCAAAAAAATACAAATTTACTTTTTAGGAAAATAAAACCATTTCATTTTCTTAATTGGGCCTTATTTCGTTCCGTCAATGTTTTCTGGTGTTCCGTGCTTCCGCATTACATTTTTGAAAGTAACGGGTAATATTGGGGCTACATAAAAATCGTCCAACACAAAATCCCCAAACAATGTCCATGGGTACGTTGTCGTCCCGAAATGGAAATCATATTCATGGATATTATAAAATCAAAATAGTACAGTGGCTTCATTGAATAAAGATTTTCGCCTAGCCGGCCGGTCTTAAGGATTTTCTCCTCTAGTTATGTTGAAAGTGGCTTCGCTTAGCAAAGATGGTTCTGCATTGCTGCCCTTCGGTTGGGCTTAAGGTTTTTCTACTCTAAGAATGTCGAAAAGTGGCTTCGCTAAATAAAGACTTTTATGCATTGCCGCTCGGGCTTAGGGATTTCCCCTCTAGGTATGTAAAAAGTTGGCTTCGCTGATTAAAGAATTTTCTGCATTGCCAGTTTCTGGCCGGCCTTAAGGACTTTCTCCTCTAGATATATCGAAAATTGGCTTCGCTGAGTAAAGACTTTTTTGCACAGCCGGTCTCTGGCCGGGCTTGAGGATTTTCTCCTCTAGGTATGTCAAAAAGTGTCTTCGCTGAGTAAAGATTTTTCTGCATTGCCGTTCTCTGGCTGGGCTTTAGGAGTTTTTCCTCTAGGAGCGTCCAATAGTGGCTTCGACGCGTGAAGATTTTTGTCGGAATTATACAAATAATGCCAAAAATTCTTACGCCAGTCCGAGGAGAAAACACTTTATTCTGCTATGCAGGAAACCTTTACTCAGCGAATCTACTATTCGAAATAACCAGTGGAAATAATACTTAAGCCCAGCTGGATACTGACAATGTACGAAACTCTTTACTCAGCGAAGCTACTTTTCGACATACTTAGAGAAAAAAGGGTCTTACCTAAATAAGAGCGTTGTGCCGTCGCGTTAGCAGCATAGTACGTATTTACCATACATTCCAACAGATATATTTTAATTTGAATGTACGATGGCTTAACGCTCTTATTTCGGTTGGGTGGAAAATCCTTAAGCCAAGCCGGAGGCCGGAAATGAAGAAAATTTTTTGCGCAGCGGAGCCACTGTTCGACATACATAGAGGAAAAAATCCTTAAGCGCGGCCGGAGGCCGCCAATGCAGAAAAATCTTTGCTCATCAAAGCCACTTTTCGACAAACCTAGAAGAGAAAATATGTAAACCATGCCGGAGGTCGGTAATTCCTATCAATCTTTACTCAGCGAAGATACCTTCCGAATTACCTCGAGAAGAAAAGCCTTAAGCCTGAATGGAGGCCGGCAAGGCTATTCAAGTCTTTTCTCAAACAAAATATTTCCCGAAACGAAACTACCTACTAAAGATTTTCGGCATAGCGGCGGTTTTTCTTACAATACATTTTTTTAAGTAGATCTCTTCAAAATTAAATTTTTAAGAAAATATTAAAGATTTATTTTGTTAATTTTGATACAAATTTAAATTGTAATTAAATACAACTTATGCTTTTCAGTCGTATTTAGTTATTCTTATTTAACTGTGAAAAAATATGGTAGCACCATAAAATAACATGAATTTCCCCAAAAAGCAGCTGTTCAATATTAACAGAGAAAAATTCTAAAAAATATATTTTTCTCCAAAATGATAGAAAGCGAAATATAGACAAAGAAAGCCCAAATTTCACGCCAACAAAAGTAATTTGTCAGCTGACACAAATTTTTTGTTTGCAGAAGAAGAACAAGCAGTTTAAATCATATGGTAATGTGTAGAACTTAAAAAACTTGATTTAAGTGTTTAATTAAGGTGCCTGACTATACGTCCTCTTTTTTAGAGGACAATCATCTATTTTAACTGGCTGTTATCTATAAAATTTGTGTCCTCTTTCTGTCATCTTTTCTTATTATCAATCATCTTTAATATTAAAAGAATGATCAATATTTGTTTTTATTGAACTTTTACTTTTAAAAATATATGGTAACACTTTTTTTAACAGAAAGTTAATATATATATCGATTGATTGTGTGGAGGCAATAATAGCCAAGAATGATTAAATAAAGATTACGCCATCACGCAGGCATAAAAAAACATTTCTGCGCATGTTGGAGTTCTGACGTCACTCAAGCTGTGTTCTCATTGGCTAATAAAATTCAGCTGTAGAAATATTATGTTTGTGTAAAAACATGACAGTGGGACAAATTGTTATTTTTCTACATAAATTTTTTGAAAGCAAACAAATTCTTTATAATAATTCCATATACAGATTTTCATTACTTTTAATACAATATTTCACTATTGCTGCAAATAAGATATAGTTTTCAAAAAGAAAATTTTTTATAGAGATGGATAGAATTAAAAGACAAGACATGATTTCAACGCTTGTTTTTAACTTGAAAATTTCAAGTTTCTTTCAAAATCCTCTTGCTTGAAATGTAAAGCACAAATTTTTTCTTTATCCACATTTACAGGCTTCACTCTTTTGCAAAATATTACCCATAACTTCCTTCGAGCTTCATCTTTTGGAAAATTGTAAAACGATACAGCTTTTTGAAAACACAAACTTTTTATTAAAAATACTTAAAATATTAGGTTTTAACATAATTTCTCACTTGTTTTTTTACTGTTACTTTGTTTGCATTTGCCCACTGCACATTTCATATTTGCTCTCTTTCTTATCTCTTCACTTTATTTTGTTTTTTATTTTTCTTAGTTTTGCAGCTTTTAAACAACCAAATTTAAACACTTTTTTATAATTTTAATTATTTTAATATTTTTTATATGTATTTATTATAAAATATGACACGAAATTCGTTGTTTATTAAGCACCGATGAAATACTTTTTTTAGAACTCTCTGAGTAAATTAATTACAGGGCTGCCAACTATTACAAAATACATAAATTTTTTGTAAGAAATTATAAATTTCTCATATGATACAGACTTGGTAACCTTTGCGAGGGGACTACTACGTCATCAAGCGGTAAATCATGCGCAAGGCGTAATCTTTATTTAATCATTCTTGATAATAGCAATCAAGGTCAACACCAGAGAGCTGTAACAAGTATGATCGAGCCGTCTTATTCACTAGCGCTTTATAACAAGTACAAGTCAATCAAAGCTTTGGAAGTTTTGTTCGCATTCGAGCATAATACACGAACCAAAAAAATTAGCAACAAGTATGTCTTAAGGCCGTGTCAGATACAACTTTGTCGCTTTGCGTGACGTTTCTAACTTTGATAGAAAAGTGTAAAGCAAAAGGTGTAGGACACAATGAAAACTTTGACAACACTCGCGCATTGATCGTTTACCAAAAAAGTAGTTGATAATTTTGCTATTTATATATATATATTTTTTATAAAAATAAAAGTCAATTATGTTATTTTACGATTTATTATAAATAAATAAATGCCACATGCATATTTACCTCTTATTAAAACAGATTCAAACGCGCAATATGTTTCGTTTGGCAATATAATAAAAGAAAATTATTCCAGCTGATTGTCAAAGCAAGCAAAAAGATGAGAGTTGCCGAACTTTTCGCTTCACGCTGCGTTAAAAGTGCTTTATGTAGCATGTTTCGTATAAGTATGTACATTTCATCTTAGATGTCAAAGCGAATCTGTAACGCAACGCGAAGCAAAAGTTTTATCTGACATGGCCTTTATTCGCAACATTGTACTTGCATTGATTGGTTTACAAAGTATGCGGCTTGTTTATGAACAATCGCTCACTTGTAGCTTAGCTGTTTTTGGCATGATATGGTTGTGATCGAAATAGTCACGAGCACAGATACATCTATTTATATCAGTTTCAGTGTGTTAATTCTTATGAGTGCATATTGATAAGTAATGTAGTGTTTCTGTTATTAGCTGGTATTGTTATTGGCTGAAGTGTAGTAGATATGAGTGGATACAGAGATACTAAGAGAAACACATTTGTTTTCCTATGTTTCGCCCAAACAGATATTAACAGATACTGATGTCGTACAATAAGTACTTACAGTGCTGTTAGGCATTTTTACAAAAATCGACAAATTTAGGAAATAAAATCGTCATGATTTTCGAAAAATTTCCTCAAAATATCGTCACACTAAAAATCAACTGTTTTATAAAAAATCAACAGTGTTTTATAAAAATAAAACAATAATTTCTATAGAAAGTAGCCACTCAACTGTTTTGTTAAAAAAAATAAAAACTTAAACACAAAACAATAGTAAATTTAAGACTATCCTACAATTTTTAGGCCGATTCAAAGCTTGATTATATATTATATTATTTTCAATATATAATGAGTTTATACTTTGAGCAGGTTATGAGAGAGCATATTTAAAAATTTTGTGTATTCCAAAATATGCAAAGTTATAAGAAACAGAAGTTTAATGCCGATATGCCCATATAAATACAAACACATTTCAGTACAGTTTTTGCACAATAAACTTTGTTTTCTAATTTGATTGTTTTATTTTAGTATAATCTTCATATTTCGATAGAATAGAATGTGTCTACATTTTTCACATATGTATACAACTTTTTCTTGAAAATTTAATACGAGAAACTATTTTCAAGTTGATATTAAACTGTGCTTTCCCAGTGTTTCCATTGGTTCATTTTTTCATTCCCATTTTTCTGATTTTTTGTTCTACTTAAGACAAACTTTTTTGGTTTGATATACATATATGTATGAACATGGAAACATAGGAAAAGCTCAAGCCAGTAGCTAATTGTTTATTAATATGATTATTTCGAACGTCAACAAATCGTCAGTGTATGCGGTACTTAACAAAAAATCGTCATTTGGTAATTTCATGTAAAAAATCGACAAAATGACGAAAAATCGTCACGTTTAACACCACTGAGTACTTATTGCATAAACTGGCAAATTTGTCATGCTAAACGAAGTTTGCTCGCAATTGGCCGGCTATTTAAAACGAACAACAAAATAGACAACAATAACAAAGCACATCACTGTGCTGTACCTAACGACAAGCATTAAATCTTATTGTAAGCTAGTAATGAATTTGCACATGAGTGTGTGTGATTGTGTTTTATATGTACGAAACATGCGCACACACATTATCTGTTGTACTAACAATTATTTAAAAATACCTGTGGTACAACAGATATTTTAAAACAAAAATCATGTAAATTTCTTATCCATTGCAAAATACTGTGTTACTCTTATTGTTTAGTACGTGTAGAATGTGTGCGTGGAATAAAATCATACAATATCAGTTACACTCATTCCACCATTTATACTTATAGTAACTGGTATGTATCTGTTTTAGCAATACTTTGTGGTATAGTGGCGCACGTCTTTAGATCGAAACAAAAACACTCGAGTATATTTGCGCGTTTTGCAAAGTATTGTCGTTAGGAGCAAACACGTACATATGTGTGTATGTATGTACGTAGGTTTTCTTATACTACTTTAAGTGTAGTATGCAGTTCTGCCTGAATTTCAGGCTGCAATAAAAAGTATGTGTAAAAAAGCAAACTGAAATTCAGGTACTAAAAATTTTCAGGTAACTTTCCGTTTGGTGGTACGCAGCTGAAATTAACACATTTCGTCTAACACAGGAATGTGATATCAATGAGTGGAGATTTTTTTCCGTCAACTGAAACAAAAATTAGTGTTCAGACAATTGTTGGCTCACGGAATTTTTGACATTTTGTTTTAGTGTAGTGTTGCACGTTAAAATTAATAAATTTAAGTGAATTTGCGTGAATGAAAAAAATTGCTCTGCAAACTATTTTACCGTGTAGAAATAAATGCAAAATTTCGAACCTGAAATTTAGGCAGAACTGCATACTACGCTTTAAGCCGAGTATTTGTTTTTGTGTGGTGTTGTGTGTAGAGAAATTAGTTTTGTCCTTAAAACGAATTTAAACATAAATGACTTTGAAAATCCAAGTTAAAAATTGGCCGTAAGCCCAAAAAATTAAATAAGACCCAACTTTATTTTATATGAAATAAGGGCCAAACGATTATTTTTTGTGCCTTTTCTCATTTAGGTTTTTCATTATGACATAACACTAGGCTTGACCGACGGGCTTGAATGAGCTTGATTGTCAAGATATTTTAGCTCCTGTCAAGCTACAATCTCAAATATGATTTGTCAAGCTGAAATTATATTTTTGTTTAAATTATGTTTATACATGGCTTAAAGAGAATAAATTAAAAAATTGTATAAAAAATATCTCAGTTTACAATTACAAAACTTATATTTTTCATAACTCTTATTTTTCATAACTATTTGCTGTCTCTTAGGAATAGATGCGACTAATTTTTGCTAATAACCATGAATTAATTTTCCCATTGTTCTAAATTGACCTTTTTTGTCTCAGATTTGCTAGAAACCATGTGCCTTTGGTCTTTTTTATTGATAAAATGCCATAAATTATTCAAAGCGTTTCCATGACATGGGGCATATTTACGGTGACCATTCGTCCTTTTTTAAGATGAGAGTCCTTTTTTTTGACACGATGTCCTTTCGAAAATTTTTTTTTATTAAAAGTGTCCCTTTTTAATTGAATTGTCCTTTTTAAAATTGAAATGTCATTTTTTATCACAAAAGTTTTTTAAACTCTAAAATATAAGTATGTATGTTACTACTTGTAACTACTACTCACTAATATTTCACAATTTGAATTATATTACTATATATTCACCCGTATTATGTACGACAAATTGTCCTAGAATAAAGAAAACTTTTACATGTTTTCTTTATTCTATGACAATTTGTCGTACATAGTCACAAATTCGACTTCGACATAAATATACGGGTGTTTATATACACATCAAATAAACTTAATACTACTTAAAATACCTAGCAAAAATATCATGTTTCTGGAAGCAGTAAACAACATTCATGTCTTCCACATGCGATGTTTTGAAGCGCTTCCGAGGATGCTCAAAAAGAAGGCAGAGATCTATCATTGTTTATAATCTTTAAATTACAAAGTTAGTCAGCATTTTACAATTATTCAACACAAACTCCAAAATAAACAAAATAATATTCAGTAGCATTGTAGCTTTCAACAAAATAGGTTCTAGAGAAAATATGCTCATTTCACCAAACAATTGCTTAGAATCCATGCCTCATTTCTTTTTATACTCTTTTTTAGTCGTTAGAGCGACGACTGTACATACATAGTAGCTATATTGGTATTTTGCCACATACAGTGTGTAAAATAAATAATGGAAAATAAAGTGTTTTTTATTAGAAATAAACAGATATTTGTGGAAAAACTAAGGGGCAAAATGTATTAAAAATTTCTCCATTTTACCAAGTAAAAAAATATAAAATTGAGTGTGAACTGCATTTTATACATTTATACGGCCAACACAATTTCTTGTGATAAAATGTTAATGAACATCTTTGCGTTTACTTTATCGTGTTACTGTACCTCAAAATTCTCTCAGCATACAGTTGAAAAATATTTTTGGGCAGCAATGTTCTAGGAGTTGCCGTACGAGTTGTTTCAAATAAACCAATGATCACTAAACATTGCCCCAAGGGAAAAACACCTACACCAGTAAAAACACGTATACAATACGTGTGTGTACTCAAGAGAACAAAACGTACAAAAATTGCATTAAGTAGCAACAACAATGAACGTTTGTTGCCTCATTTTATGAAACTTGCAAAAACACCAAACATTCTTATTTTATGAGTCTCTCTTTCTGGTGGACTCCATGGTAGAATAATATACAAGCCCTGGAACGCCAGCTGATTATTTTTTTTTTCGTGGTACAAACTATCAAATGTTGTGTATATGTGAAATAACTACGTTGCACACACAATGCAACACGTATGTTTGGTGCTTCTGTTATACAAACACACACATACACTCTCTATTAATGTTTGACATTTCGGACCTCAAATGTACATTTGTATTAGTTATGCGGCTACCTTGTATATTATTCTATCATGGTGGACTCTGAAATAAACACTAATACATTTAAAGTATGCTTTCCTTCTACATTTCTCACCCATTCATTGTATGGAAGAGAGAGATTTATAATAAAACACGATTTGTTTTGTCTGTGCCAGATGATTTTGATAAAAAATTGTCATCTTTTCAGAAAAAAGTCCGCATTATCCGCACTTCAATTTTAAAAAGTCGGCAAGAAATCGGAAAATTCCAAATAGGTTTTTATTTTAAATACAATAACACATATATTTGTTAACAAAAACAAAACAATTCAGCATTAACTAATGTTTATAATATGTATATCAAATAACATAAAAGTCAATGAAAATAAAATAGAAAAATAAATTTCAATTCAATTGTTGACAAAAAATCGGAACTCTTCTTCTGAGGAAAATCTAAAAACGTTGCCGAAATGTCTCAGAAAATTCTGTAGAAATTGTGAAGAATTTTCTGAGTAAATTCGAAGCAATTTTCGACATGTCTGAAAAATGTCGGAAAAATGTCTGACAAAAATTTAGAAAATAGCTGCGAAAAGTCGGAGCTAAAATATGAAATTTATTAGAAATGTCATATTAAATTCGCACATAGAATCTGCTGCCAATAGCACCTCATCAGAAAACATATACCCATATTTTATAAGTTTAAAAATTCAAAAATTTATACGCAAACTCTAAAAAGATAAATGAAAACTGTTGCAAAAACTAAAATCAGACAACATGCAGAAGTGACTGCTAAAAGTCGTAACATGTAGAACAGAAAATGTGCAGACTGTTCTGCTATATGTCTTAAAGGAAATTAATCGAAAAATATTTCAGAATATTTGCGGAAACATCGCACCAGAAAACTGCCCAATTGTTTGAGGGAAATTTATACAACTTGGTAGATTCTCCGGTATAGTCTCAGATTTTATCTGACATTAGACGTGTCGGCAAAAAAATTTCCTTGGTAATTGTAAATAAATCTAACCTTTTTTCTCCTTAGTAGAAGCGCTGAGTAATTAACAGTTGCATCTTTTCAATGTAACAAGTACTCCAGTGCTGCCCAAAATTAATAAATTATACTAAAACAAACAAAGTTAACCTGTTTTAAGTGTTTATCGAAAAAACCGGCATTTTTGGAGCAAAAATCGATACTTTGATAATTTTGAGGCAAAAAATCGGCAAATATAGCAGGCCTGCTCTATAGTTCATCAATCTTCAAACACATACTAATACATTTTGCTTGTATGGGTTTTATTTTTCAACTCTCGCTCTAACAAAGTTTTTGTTAGTGTATATCAAGCAATAGCAAGAAACAAGCGATAACACAACCTACTTTTTTGAATGTTAATGCTACACTGATTGATTTTATTTTTATACTTTTAGGTAATACGTGTGAGAGTAAAAGAGTAAAAAGTCCCATGTGATATGTTTTGCCGGTTTCTGCTGTAGTTTAACGATGATACAACTGGATGATGCAATAAGACGAAGAAACACGAAATTACAGCATTGTTGATACTTTAAAATAAGCGCTCTTTTAGATCAAAAACAACAGCTCCAAAGTGAGACATCGCGAACAAAAATCATGCATGTTCGAAGCGCTTTTCGAAGCAGGATACAAACCGCAACAACCAGCTTCTCTCGCTTACAAACCTGCTTCGGCTGAAGCAGTAGTTTTTGCTGGGTATTTATTACATTTCGAAATGTCCTTTTTTTGTTGTTTACAAATATGGCGACCGTAGGCATATTATGTAGCAGCCATGATATTACTTTGTGGGCCTTGTATTTATGATCATTACCCCCCAAGGGGTAACGGACACACAACCTGTCACGTGACTAGCCCTTGGGGGATAGGGACTGGTTCAAGTTCTAACACTTTGCATGGAAGGGACCTATCACTTGAACATGGCTTTGTCATAGGAGGCAGCAATTGATACCTTTTAGACATTTTGTGATGGGTCACTGGACTGATATAAAGAATCGTGACAGTAGTAGTTTCTATAAAACTGGTTTCGGATATAGTTCCAAGGAAAGTAGGAGTTCATTTAGTTTACATAAACCCCTCCCACTCATTGTAACTCATCTTGATTGGATTATGTTTTAATTAAATGTTTATAGCTTGTTTATTTTACTAATTTGCAATGACGTATGTATGAAATTTATTTATATTTTTAATTTATTTGATTTTTTCTTTTGACAACCAAACCAATCGTCATCTGATTTCATTCTACTAAAACCTAAAAAATTAACTGCAAGAAATGTAGTGTCAGTGTTTGATGCAAATAGTCTTGCAAAAGTGAAAATGCACGTTACCGTAGCGGTAAATCCTAGCACATTTTGTTGATATATTTGATAAAAAAAGCTACGATAGCTTGTATTTGAACTTTCGCAAGACTATTTGCATTAAACACTGAACTCCACTATGTTGTTTTTAATAAATGCAACTAAATTGGCACTTACACCTGAAATGCAATTTCTTAAATTCATTATTCCATTACAAAAACTTATTTAAACTTTCGCAGATATGGACACAAATATTTGTAAATACAAAAAAAAAAACGAAGACAATAGTTTTTTAATTTTTATGCAGTTTTGGAAAATTTATATCTGTTAAGAGATGGGGTCTAGTTTGACCAGTCACAGTACATTCCTATTTCCACAAGTCATAGGTCAGGTACTTTTGGAACAATTGACACAAATTTCCCGCAGGGCCGTTATTCAGAGCAAGCTTATACACACTTTTCTTTTCAAATCTCTGAATAAACATTGTAGTCTACACAGCTAAGAAAGAAAGTCACAAGCGCCAAAATTTTAAAATTGAGATAAGGGCAGATTCGGAACCGCGAATGAGTTTCTGATCTTTGTGCTAAAATAAGAAAACCAATTTTCAACTTTAAATGGCTAAAAAACGAGAAGGAAATTGGTCACATCTGCCACTTCTTGGTTTTGTTTTCTTTTTAAAAGATAAATATGTATGTATATTAAAACTACTAAAATAGAGATGCGACTTTCTTTCTTAAGAGAGCAGTAGAATTGTGCCCATAAAATGCAAATACCCTGGTTCTGCTGCAGAAAATGAGCCGCATACTATCATTGGACCACCTCCATGGTTCGCTGTCGATTTTAAGTTATGTAGTTCCTAATTTTATCCCCTTCATACTATGAGCCTACCATCCGACCCAAATACGTTAAATTTGCTTTCGTCGGTAAACCTAACGTATTTTCATATTCTTTTGCAAATTTTAGTCGTATTGTCTGATTACGCTTACTAATAAGCAGGTTTTGTCTAGTTCATCTTTAATTTAAACCAACTCTGTGAAGTAAGTTTCTTATTGTCGATGATCTTGGTTTCTTACTAAATCCACTTTCAGCCATAGAAGCAAGCTTTGGAGCACTTAAGAAAGAGTCAGCATTCATTTTTCTTAAAAGAAAGTGTGCTTCTGCCTCAGAAAATATTTTGTTGTTGTGTCAAGTTCTCTTTTGAAAATCAAGCTGATTTTAGTCAAATGTCAAGCTGGTGTACTAATTGAATCTGGCAACACTAAGTAACACCCAAGTTAGAAATAAAATGAGCCCCAATTGTAAATTTTGCACTTTTATTGCGCCTTATTTCATTTTCATATTGGGCCATGTTTCATTGGGACTTATTTGTATGCATGTATGTATGTATGTATGTATGTATGTCTGTACCCAAGAAACAATTTTGGCCGACATGTCTAGCATCAGAAAAAAATCTGAGGCTTTGCCAGACAATCAGCCGAGTTGTTTAAAATTCCCTCAGACATTTTGGCACATTGTCTGAAATATTATCCGATTAATATCAGAGCACATTATCCGAAGGCAATTTAATTTCCTTTAAGGCACTTAACAGAGTAGTCTGCACATTTTCTGATCTACGTGTTACGACTTTTCGTAGTCACTTCTGCACATTGTCTGATTTTAGTTTTCGTTACAATTCTCATTTATCTCTTGAGTTTATACGCACAACGATTTGAGTTTTTAAACTTATAAAATATGGGTAAAT
>OY101450.1:79513815-79601170 GCA_956483635.1 Panzeria rudis
AACCGAGGGCGCACTGTACATATATTTGATCTTATAAATGTACAATATAACTTACATACATAACTAATATATTATAAGAAATTTATTATTTAACAAATTGTCATAATTTTATTTTGAATGAAATTTATTTAGTGGTGCTTAAGAATTGTATATATGCATTTCATTGGTACTTTACCAAATCGTCAGTCGACTTCAAATACACTTTTGAACAGTTACAGACTTTCAAAAACCATTCGAGAATTTTGTATAAGTTTCAAAGTCTACTGTACTTATTTTTGAGAACTATTTACATATTTGTAAACTCTAAAATGGGTTTTGAAAGTCTGTACATAAGATAAGGGGTTTGTAACTGTTCAAAAGTGTGTTTGAAGTCTACTGACGATTTGGTAAAGAACCAATGAAATGCATATAGACCCAATGAAATGCATACAAACTGGCAAAAATTTTTAGAAAACACAACATTAACACAGCATTTTAAACAAGAAACAACTTGGGTAGAATACTACAGAACAGAACAAACGAAACAGACTTGCTAGATAAACAAGGAGTGTACAAATTAACTTGCACATGCCAACACAGTTATATCGGACAAACTGGAAGAAAGATAAAAACAAGATTTCGCGAGCACATGAGAGACTACAACAAGAAACTGAGAGAACCAGGAATAACACCAGAATCGAATTTCGCAAACCACATATTCGACAACAAATGTACACCAGGACATATTAGAAAAACAGTTAAACTATTACATTCACAACATAAAGGACGGCGACTGAACGTATTAGAGAACATGGAAATATACAAGCAAAAAATATTTGACGGAAGAATAATTAATTAACAAATAAACACTGCTTCAGACGTAATATTTGAACCGTTAAAATATTTTTACACAAAAGAAAACAATAGTCCAGGCAACGTAGTAGAAAATGAACAAGACAAAAGGATTACCCAGAAACGTACAATTACGGATTATTACCTACGTAGGGATAAAACAACTGATAACTAATAGAGCAGATTATAAACCAAATATTAAACACAAACATAATAGTAAGAGAAACAGGTAGCAGGTAAAGACACACAAGAGCATATAGAGGCGAGGGAGAGAGAGAGAAAGAGCGGGAGAGAGAGAAATAGGGAGCAGAATACAAAAGGGATCAAGGAAGGAAGTTAGGTATACAAACGAATTATAAAAGAAACAACGTACAACAGAAAAACGATTTAGTATTCAATAGAACACTGAAGATGCACATAGCCGAAACCGGTCTGTTTACAAACCAAATTTGACGTGGGATGACGGAAAATCGTTCCAAATATAGACAATGCTTAAACATCAGCAAATAAATTTCATCTAATATATTAAAATTTTAATATAAGTAACCCGTTTGAATTGAATTTTGGGTTTCGATGTTTACATATTAATTTTTATATACATATGATCATAGGTATATGTATAGAAACTTTAATATAATTCGCAATCATGAATTATATTTATTTTACGTATAAAAATTTGTTGAAGATTTTTTTCTAAAATGAAGATTTTTTTTGTGAAGAATGAAGATTTTTCTCCGAAAAGTTCTGGCACCGCTGTTGCATTGAGATAACACTTATTTGAAGTCTATACGTAACATAATTTTCTCTGCGATTGAATTTGACAATATCATCTTATTTTAGGGTTCCGAACGCCAAAAGTGCAAAGAATTCCCATTGTTTTCGCTACGCTGCCCGTCCGTCGATGAAAATTTAAACTAATCGCCAAAACCGAAAAAATCACCAAAACAAAAAAATCGCCAAAACTAAATTAATCGCCAAAATGAAAAAAGTCGCCAAAACTAACAAAAATCACGAAACACCCAAAAAAAAAATCGCCAAAACTATCAAAAAAGTCGCCAAGCCAAAAATTTCGGCAAAAACAAAACAAAAATGGCAAAATGAAAAAATTGCCAAAACTAACAAAAATTACAAAAAAAAAAAACTAAAAAGTTCGCCAAACTAAGAAAATCACGGTAAAATTAAAGTCCAAAAAAAAATCGGCATGATATCTTTGACTGATTAATATATCGAAATACTATACTTTATTAAAATTATAAAATACCATACTTTATTAAAATTATTGAAGATAATTTTTAATTATATTTACAAATACATACATATGTAAATATTATATTATTTAACTGACAGCTACTTCACATCCATAGTTGGATAAAATATTAAGGCTTCAGCGATTGTAACAATGGTTTACAAATTTCTTATTTATACAAATGTCGTGAAAGTGGCCTCTATTGCACGCTTGCCACTTTTTCCCACGTGTTAATATCAAATAGTTGCAATAACACTTACTATTTTATATTTTTGTGCTAACATTTATTTCTTAATCAATAAATCAGACACAAATATAGCAATTTCAAAATGTCAACCAACAATAGATGCATGTTGCAGCATGCGGCTTAGCACCGATCGAAACTGCTAAACTTCGCCTCTGCATGTGACATTTAAGGTTGAATAACATGGATACAAAAGTTTAACGGCTACAACTAGAATGAAACATCTTTTCATAACATAAACGGGAATCGCATTCTGTGTAATTGTGAAAAAGTATTATGAAAAGTTATTATGAAAACGAAAATATAGTTTTTTTTTCATTTCACCGTTTCACAGAACAAGAATTGAGCCCGTGGTTCGGAAAATATGGTCTTTTAAACACTGAGGAAAAATTGGGTTGTAGTTCTTTATTGATTTTTATATCAAATTTGTTGGCGTATTGATTGAATCGATAAGGATGGACGTTTTCGGAAAAAGTAAGTTTTTTTATAAAGTGTTATATCAGCTATTTTAAACGGCATTACAATATATATATATATATATATATATATATATATATATATATATATATATATATATATATATATATATATATATATATATATATATATATATATATATATATATATATATATATATATATATATATATATATATATATATATATATATATATATATATATATATATATATATATATATATATATATATATATATATATATATATATATATATATATATATATATATATATATATATATATATATATATATATATATATATATATATATATATATATATATATATATATATATATATATATATATATATATATATATATATATATATATACATATATATATATATATATATATATATATATATATATATATATATATATATATATATATATATATATATATATATATATATATATATATATATATATATATATATATATATATATATATATATATATATATATATATATATATATATATATATATATATATATATATATATATATATATATATATATATATATATATATATATATATATATATATATATATATATATATATATATATATATATATATATATATATATATATATATATATATATATATATATATATATATATATATATATATATATATATATAACGAGTGATTTTTTTGCTATTATCTTTTTGGCAACACTAGTTTTGACAGCTCAGGCACGTTTTGTATCTTGTGTCACTGTCAAACATCTTCAGTTTGGTCTATAATTTAATCATGAATCGTCTTACAAACGAACAACGCTTGCAAATTATTGAATTTTATTACCAAAATGCGTGCTCTGTTAAGAAAGTTCATCGCGCGCTTCTTCCATTTTATGGTCAGTTTAATCGACCTACTGAGGCTTCTATTCGGGCTATTGTAAAAAAATTTCGCACCAAATTTACATTGTTGGACATTAAACCACCAACACGTTTACGTAGAGTGCGAACTGAAGAAAATATCGCAGCCGTATCGGCCAGTGTTGGTGATGACCGTGAATTATCGATTCGGCGCCGTTCGCAGCAATTGGGCCTCTGTTACTCCACTACGTGGAAAATTTTGCGGAAGGATTTGGGTGTGAAGCCTTATAAGATACAGCTGGTGCAAGAATTGAAGCCAAGCGACCTACCACAACGCCAAATTTTTGGTGAATGGGCTCTTGAAAAGTTAGATGAAGATCCACTTTTTTATCGAAGAATTGTGTTCAGCGACGAGGCTCATTTCTGGTTGAATGGATACGTGAACAAGCAAAACTGCCGTATTTGGAGTGCAGAGCAGCCAGAAGCATTGCAAGAGCTACCAATGCATCCACAAAAAACAACCGTTTGGTGCGGATTATGGGCTGGCGGCATCATTGGGCCGTATTTCTTCAAAGATGATGCGAATCACAACGTTACTGTGAATGGTGAGCGCTACCGTGCGATGATAACAAACTTTTTTCTGCCCAAAATGGAAGAGCTTCACTTGCATGACATGTGGTTTCAACAAGACGGTGCCACATGCCACACAGCACGAGAAACAATGGACCAATTGAGAGGCGAGTTCGGTGAACAGTTTATTTCACGCTTGGGACCAGTCAATTGGCCGCCCAGATCGTGCGATTTAACGCCTCTAGACTATTTTTTGTGGGGCTATGTTAAGGCTAATGTCTATAGCGACAAGCCCGCTTCGATTGACGCACTGGAAGCCAACATTGCCAACATTATTCATGAGATACCGGCCGAAATGTTGGAAAGAGTATGCCAAAATCGGACTAAGCGGATGGACCATTTGAGGCGCAGCCGCGGCCAACATTTGCATGAAATAATCTTCAAACATTAAATTATATCGACCCAACTATCGATCCAAATAAATATTTCATGCATTTTTCTGAATTTTATGTGTTTTTTTACTTTCCGATAGTTCTTATAAAATCACCCATTATATATATATATATATATATATATATATATATATATATATATATATATATATATATATATATATATATATATATATATATATATATATATATATATATATATATATATATATATATATATATATATACATATATATATATATATATATATATATATATATATACATATATATATATATATATATATATATATATATATATATATATATATATATATATATATATATATATATATATATATATATATATATATATATATATATATATATATATATATATAGAAAACAATTTTAACTTTTCTAAACCTTTGCAGAGATAAGAAAAGAAGTATAACAGAGAGTGCCTGAAAATTTTTTGGAATCTTAATATAGATATTATAAAGTAATATTGTTCCAACAATTAGCTGCGAAGACTTGTGTATGTGACTTTTACATCAATTTTTCTAAACATACACCTTTTGAAAATCTTTCTACTTGTTTGTACTTCTATATGATTTTGTTGTAATTTGTTTCCGAAACCACTTGTTATTAATTAAAGTACCAATGAAATAGTGGTTTTAATTTTTGAGATATATTTTTAATGCATTTTGAAATTTGAATGCACTTTGAAATTGTTTTTTAATGCATTTTGAATTTTTAAAAGTCATCGTATATAGCAACATATAGCACCCGCTGTCTTAAAAATAGCTAGTTTATTTAGAGACCTTATAGCCAACAACCTTTCCAGGCATACGTGTTTTGTGGATCAGACTATTAGTTTGGAAGATATAAGCTTTCCGACGAGTAAAGAGTTTCATCGGTAAAATTGGTCGATATATCGATATTTTCTAAAAAATATATCGATATATATCGTCGATATTTTTAATTTCGATATATCGATATTATTTTCCAAATATATCAACAGTATCAAACTCGATAGTTTTTTAGCTTTGGTTTTGTTTTTCGTGCAATTTTTAAAAACATTTCGGCACAGTCTTCCTCAAGTATAATATTAGTAACAAAATCTTTTGTTTGATTTATAATATTTTGTCTATTCGAAAAATTATCATTCTTTGAGGGTAATTTTGTTGATGTATGTTCCATGAAATATTGGTGGAACAGTAAGATTCTTGGAAATTAACTCTTTCCAGCTTAATTATTTATAAGAAAGGTACTTTTTTTGTTTTATAAAAAAAAATTGGGGACTACGTATGAATTATCATTGTTGAAAAATATCGACATTTTCATATATCGATATATATCGATGCCGATCGATATTTAAAAATATATCGATATATATCGATATATTTTTTCACTTGCCCATCCCTATTCCATCCAGTGTTAAAAATAGCTGTTTAATTTTACAAAATTTTTAGCATAAATCCTTGGCTACAACCTATCTATACATTTTTGTGGATCAAATTATTAGTTTGGAAGATATGGGATTTTCGAAAACTTAAGAGTTAATTATATTGGTAAAATTGGTCTTATAAAATAACACATAGTGCCCAACATCCATACATTTTTTGTCGATAGGACTAATAACTTGGAAGGTATGCTTCCCAGTGTGCGAGGTGGCGACACATCTGTTAATTAGGTTTACTAAAGAATTAGGATTTTCGCTACGTGATTGTAGCTGCCGTCTCTGGCAGTGTAGGTAAAAGGCTCTGATGAGAAGAATGTTCAATATTCACATACTTTAAAATTTCTTTATTAAATAAAAAAATAATGTGAGTCCGATCACAGGGGAGATGTGTAAACATCTAGTAATGAAACAATTTAAGAAGACTTTAAGTTTGACAAGTTTAGCTTTTTGTTTTCCTAATTTTGCTTTGTTTTAGTAAATTTCTTATTAAAAGTGCAAAAAATCTTTTTAAAAGTTATTAAAATTAAATGTTTTTGTATTCATTTAACTCATTTGTTTTTATTTGCCTACGATAACATAATGTACGACAATTAGTGAAAATTAGTAGCTACTACTACTATTGTGCACTAGATGGTGCTAGTCTATTTCTATGCAGCTGTTAAGTTTCTCTGTACTTCCTGTTGTCCGTATGATTACACTAATACACTCATACACAGCTCACACCGCGTTATTACAACCTTACTTAAAATTTGTGATTGTATTGTGAAAAAGATTTTTACCCCCTAGCGTATAGATGTTTACACATCAAAATCTTTTTAAAAGTTATTAAAACTAAATGTTTATGTATTCATTTTATTTATTTGTTTTCATTTGCCTACGATAACATACGACAATTAGTGAAAATTAGTAGCTACTACTACTACTACTATTGCGCAATAGATGGTGTTAGTGTATTTCTATGCAGCTGTTAAGTTTCTCTGTACTTCTTGTTGTCCGTATGATTACACTAATAAACTCATACACAGCTCACACCGCGTTATTACAATCTTACTCAAAATTTGTGATTGTATTGTGAAAAAGATTTTTACACCCTAGCGTATAGATGTTTACACATCAAAAAGAATTTTGAAAATCGGTTCACAAATGACAGAGTTCTGGATTTGGTGGTGGGGGGAGGGCATCAAAGTTCAAAGTAAAACAAAAATAATATACCCGTACAAAATAGTTGGAATTACCGCAGTTAAACAGCAAAATAAGCAACAGTCAAAGACAAACGCAGTCAATAAACCGTAAGCCAAATATCGCACCAAGTTCAGCAACAAATTCGGTAAAACCGAAAAACCGGTTTTTTCAAGAAACCCGGGTTCAAAAACCGAGACGAACCGGGTCTGAATCCTGAAAAACTGGACACAAAATCTCCTAAATCCCAGAAGTTCCCGGCAAAAATCAAAAACGGCAACGCCGAAATACTCACTCAATTCAACAACACGGCAACACAGCACCAACCAACACACGTTCGACCTTACTGCAGGAGTTTGACCTTGAGACTCCCTTTGCCAGTGTTAGTGCATTTCTATGCAGCTGTTAAGATTCTGTGTACTTCTTGTTGTCCGTATGATTACACTAATACACTCATACACAGCTCACACCGCGTTATTACAATTGTAATATTAATCTTACTCAAGTAAGATTAATCGTACTCAAAATTTGTGATTGTATTGTGAAAAAGATTTTTACCCCCTAGCGTAAAAATGTTTACACATCAAAAACAATTATTTAATCAAAAGATTAAATTAAAAAAGAACTTAAGCCAAACTAACTAAATAACTTTGGTTAAAAAAGCCATATCTTCTTAATTTTTTTACCTCATAGGAGTCGTCAGTATCATCTACGGAGGCACGTGCCGTAAAGAGACCTTCAAGCATTTGATAATCACTTTCTTCACATTCTTTTAAATGTTGTTTTTCCAATAGAGCTGCTCTCTCCGCTTTCGACATTTCCGTTTTTGGTCGATCCAAAGAAGCTATAAATAAAAAAATAATCAATTAAAATTAATTTAATTAAATAGATTCAAGAAATATAAATCAATTTGATCTTGCGTGTTTTTTAAGCGGCCTTCAGACTATTAGATTTAGTATTAATACTTGTAAAAAAACTCAAATCTTAACCTTCATAAGGTCCTCAAAGTTACTGACGTTAATGTTCTTCGGGTCAAATTTGACCCATATAGAAAATTGTATATGAAGACAATAATTTACTTTACTTAAGTGTATTGTTAGTGTTTATATATTATGTCTAGCTATAATTAGAGTACGTAAGCTGCAGTTTTTGTAAACATTTATTGATTTTATATGTATATATGTGAATATATAAATATTTAATGTTACATCGATATTGTTCTTAATTATTACATTGGCTACATAAAATAATTGTTTTAGAGTGCTGTTTGCATATAAATTTTTTACACATACTAATGGCGTTTTATTATCGGCTTTGGGGCAAAATTGGCAACGACTTCTTTTTGTTGCAGTTTTGATTTGCTTGAAGTTGACGGCTGCTGATCCTGCTCAGCTACATCAAGTAGTTTTTGTGCAATTTTTCGTGAAAATGGTACTCTTGGCAAAATTTTTCTCTGCTTTATATAAGGCGTGGTAAGCTGCATACGAAAATTTTCTAAGAAGTGTCTACGTTTGACAAAACAGCAAGAAATACTCTGCCCTTCATTATTGGTATATTTCAAAATAATGTTCATACCAGGAGGTGGGAAAAATAATTGAAAACTGGAAATCTCTTCCTTTGTAATTCTTGAACAAGAATAACCTGTCAAGTCTAGCGCCATACTGGTTACATTCTCCGTTCGGACTCTTCCATATCTATATGTAAGAGGTTCCTTGAAATATCTTATTTCACCATTTTTTGACGGCACTGTCTGAGTAGGCGCAACCCCACTTTCACTATCACTAGAACTGTCAGGCAGCTCAGAATATTCTGGATGATCTTCATTTTATGGACAAGTTTCTTCCTCGTCCGATAGCGCATTCAGCATAATTTTTTTTGACTCGTCAATTTTTCTACAAGAAATAGCAATAAAAAAACTTCCAAGCTTTTCCACGTTTCATTCGTTCCGCGTTTATTCTATGAGTGATATTGCAGTAAGCAAACAAGTGAAATATTGTTCGTTTTCATAGAAATACGGCCAAGTCACAGAGTTTAATTCCGCCCGGAAACGGAATTCAATCTACCCCAAGCTGTCAAACCCTAGCCGAAGCATACCCCAGAATACCCGCGCCGCCAACAGTCTGGACACACCTGACAAATTTGCGTATTTTAGTTTTCTTTTTTAGACACCAGCTGCTTCAAAAATGGGGTGGATGAATTCCGTTTCCGAACGGAATTGAACTCTGTGACATGGCCGATAATGTTCGCTAAATATGATGAGGAAAAGAGATAGACACATGTATGTACGTATTCAGTGGTACCAAAGCTTACGATATATATAGTTTTACCAGATCGCCAAATATGTCCCAAATTGTGCTGTTCAGCATAACAAAACTCGGGCTTTTCACTCCAGGTCAAATTTGACCCGAAGACCTTTACTGTAAAAAATTTCATAAATGATTTTATTGCATATATATTATTCCGAAAGCCTAATGTGGCTGTTGATATTTTAAATTAAATAAAAGTCATAAAATATAAAAAGCAAAAACCAAACATTTTCGGAAAAAACCCAATTTTTTTCTTAAAATGGGTCAAAATTGACCCGAAGACCTTATGAAGGTTAAGCAAAAGTCCAACAGTGTGAAAACAAATTGTTATGATTTGTCAAATAATACGTAAAGAAACTTGACAGTATTATGGTATTTTCTAAACAATCACATTTTTCGTTTTATCAGGGTTGTCTATTTCACAAACAAGCATAGGAATAGCAAAAACAGTTGTGTATTTGTTTGCAGGCATAAATAAAGAAGAACGAAAAAATGTGCTTTATTGCAAATTATTTATGTTATGTTTTATTTGGAATGTGATACTGTAGAAACAAAATATAATGAGAAATTTTTCTTTAAGATTTTTTGACAGTCAGGCTGATTTTGATTTAATTTTCGTCTTACAAAATCTAATAAAAATCTCAAATTTTGTATTACAATGTGAAAGCGCCTTTAAACGTATACATCTTTGATTGGGCAGCAATGATGTGCTCAACAACCTATTTGACAGTTCACAGTTGCATTGTGCCTAGTACGGTTTGATATTTTATAATCAATAGACTCACGGCCAGGGTTCCCAGTTTTATTTTATACCTTATCCCCAATTTTCGATTATCCGTCTCCAAAAGCCCCCAAAATACTTTAAAAAGAAAATCTTATTATTTCAAAGGCAATATATGCACACATTCATTTATTTAATTAAATCAATTTACATATATTGAATATTTTAAAACTAATTTTATTTGCACATATACCCAGCGGTAAATGAAAAGAGTAAAGAGGCCTATTTTTATAGCAGGTTCTATATATTTGATTATCGTGATTTTTTATTTCGAACTCCTTCTTGGCATCTAAAGTAATTTTTTATGTGAAGCGGACAAGGCAAAAAAATGTTTTCGCCGAAATTCTTTGATATTTGGCATAACTATACTTTTAGTAGATATGATTGGATGTGCCAAATATTTTTTTTGTATGATGTATATTTGCTAAAGTGTTGCCGTTTCTGAAAATTTTTTTTTATTATAGTTTCGAAGTAGAAAAAAATAAAAAATAAAAAAATAAGATAAGTGATTCTTATAGGAAATCGCCTGATCTTTAAAAAAACAAATTTTTTCAGGTGCGAAACCGGAAATGACCAATTGAAAATAAAATTTTTCACACTTCGACATGTTTTTTTTCTTTATTTTTTTACCAAAATTAGCCTAGGGTGTCCTTATTATACTGTAAAAGTTTGCACGTGCGTATTTCATTTTTATTATCTAACTGTGTAGTGGGAAAGGATTTCAAAAACAGTAATTTTTAAGCAAATAAATTTATTTGTATATACATATAAGTATACAGAAAATTACATGTGTGATATTTTATTTAATTTAAAATTGATGAAGTTGAAAAATAATAGAGAGTGTAAATATCAACAAACTAGCCTACATCTTGCCCGGTGCGATATGCATGTAAAGAACTTTGCATAACTTTTAAACTTATGGAGATCCCACTATGAAACTCTTACTGTATAATGAAAAGACCCTTAGCTAATTCCGGTTCCAAAAAAAAAAATTAAGGTTAAGTTAGAAAAAAATTTTCTGAAATGGTCACTTCCGGTTTCGCAGTGCGACAACCATGCACAGTTCTTTTAAACTAATGCATATCCCACTTCAAAACGTTTATACTATTATGATTATACCCTAGACTAATTTCGAATTAAAAAAAAGTAAAAAAATTGGGGCAAAGTTAGAAAAATTTATATTAAAAATGTTCACTTCCGGGTTTGAAGTGCGTTGTGCATGTAAAGAAAGTTGCATAACTTTTAAAGTTATGGAGATCCCGTTATCAAACTTTTACAGTATAATAAGGACACCCTAGGCTAATTTTGTAAAAAATAAAGAAACAAAACATTTCGAAGTTTGAAAAATTTAATTTTCAATTGGTCATTTCCGGTTTCGCACCTGAAACATTTTTTTTCAAATTTAATTTTTTTTAAAGATCAGGCGATTTCATATAAGAATCACTTATCTTATTTTCTATTTTTTTTTCTACTTCGAAACAATAATTAAAAAAATTATTTTTCAGAAACGGCAACACTTTAGCATCCTATAACTCGACAAATGTACATCATACAAAAAAATATTTGGCACATCCAATCATATCTACTAAAAATATAGGTATGCCAAATATCAAAGACTTTTGGCGAAAAATTTTTTTCCTTGTCCGCTTCACAAATAATGACTCATATGAGGCTAAATTTCGTGTATTTATTAAGAAGGAATTGGACATGATGTACTAGGCGCAACATAAACGACATAATAGCAGCATGTATGATTGTACCAAGGTAGATCAAGAGAATTCGCCGTGGAGAATTTACATTTGGGCTGTCAAAAAAGCTGATACATTAACACTGCTGACAGGCCTTGGATTGTACGCAAACTTCAGTCTTATAAACAAATTATTTGTAAAAAATGAATACGAGAATGTCTGTTATTTCTAAAGTACATTTTTTATTAAACAAAACGAAAAATCCAGAAATAGAGTATTCCTTCCAAAAGAAGGGAGAACGAATGGGTATCGAAACTTTTAGAAAAGAGTGCACAGGCCTTCTAGAAGTAGACTTATGCGGCTTCCGAATCATTCATTCAATTGAGCGAAGTGAAACGCTCAATTTACTGAGTGAAAGACATAAGTAGAATGTTTCGTTTTTCTTTCTTTTTGTGTCTGCTGATTCATAGTTCACGGCGAACTAAAAATAGTGGTGCCATTGACTATTTGCTTTGAAACGTATCCAATACAAAAACCGTGAACCGAAAATGTTCTTAGACTATAATCTAACACATGCAAAAACCTAATTCACACACCTTTTGAAGAAAATATCTTTGTTTTAGTACACATTAAATTCTTTAGACCAATGGAAACTTTTTCTTGCTCCATATTCTAAAGTCCATATTTTTATTTAAACTATTTTTTTACTTTAAACTTTTGAATCACTTCCTGTCATTTTCAGTATTATTTATAATGCTATCAAAACAAACAAACAAATTTTGTCTTCTAACTAAATATTATAAATACAGAAAAAAATTAGCCACGAGCGCACAAGCCATAATGTTTCTTCAGGAATTTTCTTGATGAAATGTTTCTTTGAGAATTTGCCTGGAGTTCGCAACTTATGCGATAAACACATTCGCCACATCAGGCTACACGGCTACACGACTACAAATGCTGTTGGCAGCAATCGTCGTCGTGTAGTCAGCTACTTAATTATTTTGAACACGGCAGCTACATCGTAACCAGCTGACATTTTGTTGTTGCACTATATATTTCAGTGGTGCCATTTTCAAAAGTTTTACTTGTATAAAAAATCGCTTATTCAAAATGTTTTTACATCTCGCAAAATGTAAAAACAAGTCAATTTATTTCTTTAAAACCTATTGATTGTTATGGCACTTTTAATACTTAAATTTTTTTTATGTTTTTTCTGTTTAATAAAATAGAATATTGAGTTAAGTCAATAATACCAGCATCGTTGAAAATTAAAAAAAAACTCATGAGGCAGTAGCTTTTTTTAACCTTATAATTTTAGTGTAATTTTTTTATCTCTTTTGGCTCCGGAGTTGGTTCAAAACTTTTATTTTTTATTAGCCATAACGCCTAGAATATAGAACGGATATAACGATATAGATATCACTTCAAACTGCTCTAAAATACCTTTCTACTAGTATACAAATTTTTTAAAACAATTAACCCATTCCGAGTGAAATGCAATTTAAAAATTTTTTTATCTGACTTTTTACGCAGAAACTCCGTTATCTTAAAAACTGGTCGATACAACGGTACATATGGATGTGTATAGTTTTAAAGAGAACTTGCCATGCTTTTACCTGGTGTATACTTGAAAGCTGTCACCTATGAAATACGTAAGTTATAGTACTTTAAAGATGAGTTTAAGAGGTAAATGAATTAATTTAATTACGAAGTCTAATTTTCAAAGTGCCATAACTTACGAATTTCATCGATGATAGCTTTTAAGTTTACTTCAAATGAAAGCTTGAAATGTTCTCTATTAAACTAAATACATGTTTAAGTACCATAGCAACGGCCATTTTTTAAGATAACGGTGGTTTTACGTGAGAAGTCATATAAAAAATGATTTAAATTCCATTTTGCTCGCAATGGGTTAATGGATTTCAAAATTGTATATACCAGTACAAAGGTATTTTAGAGCGTTTTGAAATGATAACTATTACTACGTTTACACGAGGACTATTCGCAAATAAGTTAATTCATTGTTTATATGGCATAGCAAAATACAAAAACTTGGTAGCACTTCTATAGAAGACTTTTGTATTTAAAAAAAAGTTGAAATCTATAAAAGAACAATTAATTATTTGTTTTAATTGTCATAATTTTCTTCTATTAATGTTTTTCTATTTATTGTTTTTTATTAACAAAGCGTGGCAGCACCAAACATTTCATTTGCAAATAGTGCGTTAATCGTGAATAGTTTTCGTGAGTTAATAAGTCGCAATAAAACAATTATATGGCAACAATTTACAGTTTTATTTGCAAATACCCCGTGCGTATAAACGTAGTATATGTCGTTTATATCCGTTCTGTATTGTAGGACTTATGATCAATAATATATTAAAGTTTCGAACCCCGTAACTCCGGAATCAAGAGAGCGCCGAAAAAATTACACTAAAAGTTTTATGTTAAATAGGGCTATTACCCGTGATTTTTTTAATTTTGAATAATGTTGGTATTTCTGACTTAAGTCAATATTCTATATAACAACAAAACAAATAAATTAATTTATTTTAAAATTCTTGATGCATATATATTATAACATTTAAATTTTTTAATTTTCTTTTTTATTTTACAATAAAAAATATTTCTAATCACTAATTTGCTTTACATATTTTGATATATTCTTAATACTGTTTTTGTTTTGTAGCCAACAAAAATAGAAATTAGTTTAATTTGACTACACCTACACAGAAGTAGCATGGACAACAACCTGCAGTCGTGTAGCCGTGCAGTCGTGAAAATAATCATTTTCATATACACACATGTATTCTATTTTTGACAGGTTGTAGTCGGTAGCCTGCTGTGGCGAATGTGTTTAATGCATTACTCTCGAAGTAGAAAGAAGCATTAATTTGCCGTCCACTATTTCGTGTGGAACTGGAACCAGGTGACATGAAATTAAAAAAGAATGAAGTACACACCATTTATAGATTTAGATATTTGCTGCACCGACGAGTTACCGTAGAAGAACCTCACAAGCAAGCAGGCCCCATTCACTGCCTGAATTGCAAAGAATAAGACCATACCAAAACATATTGCAAGTTGCGCACTGTTTGTCTCGTCTGTGGTGAACTACACAGCACTGCCAATTGTGATAACCCAAAAGATGATTCCAAAATTAAGAAATGTAGCAATTGCCATGAAAATCACACTGCAAACTACAGGCTCTGCCATGTCTATGTACATGTAAAGCAGTCTTTGTCTAACAGACGTAATCACGCCTATACTCAACCTATTACTTTCGACAATACACATTATCCCCAGTTGCGACAACCAGCTACCAGCCGACCTTCATACGCCAAAACTTTTAAGGCATGTTGAAGGAAGTGTTGAAAATGCAGTCTACATTATTGCAGGCTGCATTAAACAAACCATGAACTTAAAAATCTGTTCCTGGAACGCAAACGGCATCCGCCAACATAAAAACGAACTAGAATACTTCATGACGGATAAACAAATTGATGTTATTTATGATTATCTTATTTTAAAATCAACGGATATACGCTCTACGACACAAAGGACCCCCAAGTTAGAGCTTGTGGTGGCTCGGGTATACTAATAAAATCGCAACAAAAAAACACTACTTAATGAGTGGCCGTTGTGAAGACTATCTTCAAGCAACTAACATCTGCATTGAAGCTTTTCATCAAAACCTGGTGATTTCATCAATTTACTCTACTCCCAAGGTACTCTATTACAAAAAATCAGTATAGTAGATTTTTTAATTCACTAGGCCCACGCTTTTTGGCCGCCGGTGATTACAACGCTAAGCACTCGTTCTGGGGATCTGGCCTCATCACGCCAAAGGGTCGCATTTTCTTTGACACAATTTCAAAAATGCGTTTGAATGTTATATCAAGTTCGCAGCAAACTTACTGGCCAACAGATCGCCGAAAAATACCTGATGTTATTGATTTTGGAGTGGTAAAGTGTTTGCCAAGCGAAATGATCCAAGTTGAAGCATCTTTAGATTTGTCTTCAGATCACTCACCCACTATTATATATTCACTATTATATATTCACATACAACTTCTGCACCCAATTGTGATTTAACTATGACAACCACACGTATAAATAAGTTAAAATACAAAAAAATATTTGAGTGCTCATTGCACAGAAAATATTCCATTAAAAACGTCTGCTGACGTAGATGACTCTTTTATAATGTTTGAGGCAAACCTTAAGCAAGCTGCTCTAAATACTGCTACTACAAGTCTTCAGGTGAGATATAATAAAATTTATTTAGCAGATGTAGAACGGCTTTTATCAGAAAAAAGAAGAGTTCGTAGAGAATGGCAATGCTACAGATCCCCTCAGCTAAAATCTAGGCTGAAGGAATGTAGTAAACAGCTCTACTATAATATCAAAAAACCGCTTCTCTTCAAAAATTTCTGAATGTGCTCGATGCAACACCTCAAACAGACTATTCGCTATGGAGAGCAGCCAGAGGTCTCAAAAGACCAGTGATATATAAGCCTCCTTTGCGAGCTTCGAATGGAGACTGGGCAAGAACTGACGCTGAAAAAGGTACGCTGTTTGTAAACCACTTGCAGAAGGTATTCACTCTAGAGTTGCGCTTGTCAGCTCTTTTGAGTGAGCGCCCTTTTCCGCTCTGCTCACTTTACTGAGCTATTTCAAGTGAAACTAACTAAGTAGTTAGCTCTAACTCTAACTAAGTAGTTAGCTCAGTTAGCTTAGTAGCTCACTAGTTTACAAGGCAAATTCCTTAAGAAACATTTCATCAAAGCGAATTTATAACAAGTAAAATTGACAGCATACCCATAAACAATTTTGCTTGTGGGCACCTGGTGACTTTTTTTGTATTTATAATATTTAGCTGGAAGCAAGTTAGATCAATAAGGTATAGTCATCTGCGAATTGATACAACAAAGAAACTTATTTGTTCAAACAATTGTCGAAAGAATTAACAAATTTACATTAAAATTTGTTCAATTTATTTAAATAAAAAAAATTTATAAGGAAAGTTTGGCAGTTCCAAGGCGAATTTATACTAGGTGGCCGCAAGAGCCCAGCTGTTTACGTAAATGTTTACACATTTGGCCTGTCAGCAGTGTTAATGTATTAACTTTATTGACAGCCCAAATATAAATTCTCCACGGCGAATTCTCTTGCGACTACCTGGTGTTGATCTACCTTGGGCAGTTCCTTGAACAATCAGCTGTGCTGATAACGCTACCTGTTATGAATTCGCCTTGGTTGGAAATCAAAATTTGTTTGTTGGTTTTGACAGCATTATCAACAATACTGAGAATGAAAAGAAGTGATTGAAAAGTTTAAGAAATTGTGAAAGAAAGTAAATAAATAGTTTAAATAAAAGATGGACTTTAGAATACGGAGCAAGAAAAAGTCTCCGTTGTGCTAAAAAATGTAATGTGTACTAAAAATAAGATATTTTCTTTAAAAAGTGTGTGAATTAGCTTTTTGCTTGTGTTAGGTTATAGTCTAAGAAAATTTTCGGTATAGTTTTTGTATTGGATACGTTGAATTCGGCAATGATGCCACTATTTTTAGTTCGCTGTGAACTATGAAACAGCAGACGAAAGAAAGATGAAACATTCGCCTTAAATTCGCCTTATGCCTTTCACTCAGTAAATTGAGCGTTTCACTTCGCTCAATTGAATGAATGATTCAATTGAACTAGTTCGTTCAGGAGCCGCACAAGTCTAATTTACTCCAAATACGTCTGATACTATAGTTGAGCTGCCACCAGTCCTCGCTATAGCAGATGTTACTTTGAGGTTCAATATTCGTGAGATTGAACACTGTATTGCGGACTTGAATTCGAAAAAAGCTCCAGGCGCTGATAAAATAAGCAATAAAATGCTCTTAGAGCTACCCTATACTGCAAAACGGATAATTCTATTTATTTTTAACAGTATTTTGCGCCTCAAATGCTATCCCGCAGAATGGTAGGTTTCGCTGATTACAATGATACCTAAGCCATGCAAAGATCATACGAAGGTGGAATCCTATAGGCCTATAAGCCTATTGTCTAACATGTCAAAACTATTTGAAAAGCTACTTATGAGTAAGCTAAAACCCATACTAAATCATACTGGATGCATTCCAGACCACCAATTTGGTTTTAGAAGACAACATAGCACGATTGAACAAACACATAGACTCGTGAACGTGGTTAGAAAGACCTTCGAAGAAAAGAAATATTGTTCGGCGCTCTTCATCGATGTTTCTCAGGCATTTGATAAAGTATGGTACGAATGTTTAATACACAGAGAAAACAGATTGATTGTAAAACAGTTCCGATTACAAAGAATCAACAAAATAAACCAATATTTTACTATAAATATGGAAATTTAATAAATTCAATTATAAGTCCTTGCTTATATCTGAAATAGAATACCTCAGATGGATTTTCAATAACAATAATAATAAAATTTCGGTTGTAGTTTCCTAAATACTCATTTGGTCTTTCCAATCGAATAAAGGTTTAAAGTAACAATTAAATTATTGGAAGGACTTGACAAGTAAAAATAATTAATATTAAAAATTACAAATTGAGCTCAAAATGAAGCACTCAATCATCCTGGCTCCCCACTATTGATAAAAGGTAAGTTTTGTAATTTTAATTCCGGCTTTATACATACATAGTTCTTTCTTTTGTGTTTCAATAGAAATCTTCTAAGACCAACGGACGTTTTTGCTAGAATACTTTTAGAGTATTCAGCCATGAGCTGACCTGGTTTCCTCTGCTGGCGGAACTAAAGTAAGGATCGCGAAAGGTAAATAATCTCTAATCATAAGCCGGATGTACTATTCCTTTCAAGACAATATTTCAGTGCACTTTCATGGACAATAGGAGAGGTAAGATAGTTACGATGGCGATTCCTCAAGGAACTTATTCATTATTGTATATGAAGATTTATTTCATGATTCCACAGCAATTTTGTGGACAATGGTTCAACAAACAATTAATGTATCATGAGCAATGTCTTCTTTAATACATCACTAAGTTGTCAAGGTAAGTTTATCAAAATTATCTGCCTGTAGTACGAAGATTTTATGCATTCAATATCTTTACAGTAAAACAATACAAGATATATCGGGTATAAAGATCCTCTAAGTAGCATTATGTACTCTTATGACATGGATATCATTTATAAGCGAAGAATTTGGATGAATGCAGTTTTAAGAATGCGTATTTTATATTAATATGTATTTGGTTTTCTATGTTTGTTTGGGTTTCTGACTTCAATAAAATACTTAAAGTTTCAAAAAATTTAAATTTCATTCACAATAAATTTATTATTCATCAATGAGTCATACTGTGATATTCAGTTCTCTACATCGAAGTTGGCCAGTACTAGCAATCGAATTTGGCGATAGTACACAGAACCGACGAAATTCGATTGGCTATGAATTCAGTTACCACAATGAATCTGTTTTCTCTGTGTACATAAACTAAAGCAAAGCCTACCCGAAAACATTCTTACTTTTCAAACTTTTAGAAAGCTACTTAACTGTGCTAAAATTTGTTGTTAAAGAAGGTAATTTTCTAAGCCCTCCGCAACCCATTGAAGCCTTAGTTCATCAAGGTAGCATCTTCGGCCCTGTATTATATCTGATATATGCCTCTGACTTGCCGGTAAGCAGTAACTTACACATATCAACATTCGCTGATGATACAGCTTTTCTAAGTGTTCACAAAAGCCATCAAGAAGCTTCCCGCAAACTGCAAGAGTATATACCCCAGTTGGAACAATGGCGGATAGAAATTAACGAACAAAAATGTCTACACATTACTTTTACATTGTGCAGAGAAACCTACCCACCTATACAAATAAATAACCAAACTATACCTCAACACACTGAAGTAAAATATCTCGGTGATCATCTTGATCGTCGTCTAACATGGAAGTCCCACATAAATGCAAAGTTGACCCAAATGAAATTCAAAACAGCTCAAATGAATTGGATCATTGGAAGGAACTCTATTCTAAGCACAGATTGTAAACTTCTTCTATACAACTCCATTCTAAAACCAGTATGGTCCTACGGAATCCAGTTATGGGGCACTGCCTCGGCATCAAATGAAGAAAAAATTCAAAGGCAACATAATAAAATACTCCGTACGATTACAGTAGCCCCGTGGTGTGTCAGCGAATTCATAAAGATCTAGATGTGCCGCTGGTTAAGACAGTGATTTCTAAGCACGTGACAAGATACTTAAAAAAACTTGAGTTGCACCAAAATCCCCTAGCCCGAAACATCATTAACTTTAGAGGCCACATTCGGCTGAGAAGGAGGGACACTCTTGCTCTCAGCCTAACACGAGAGATGTAAACAACCAAAGAACCAACCGCTGAAGCAAATATTTTTGTCTGGCATGGGCTGGACTTAAAAATTAAAATTTTAGAGTTAAGATTTGATTACTTATTGTTAGTTCAATTTCATTGATTTGCTCTGGATCTGGAAGATATGCCTGTTCGTCAATTATACTACAACTTGTATTTATTTTCATATTTTCTTTTCTTTGATCCTTATGTTGTGTTATGTATGTTTGCGGTATGTAGTATATTTATTAAATAACTAAAAATTATATAATTAAATTTTCTCAATTAAAAATTTCTCAACTTAAAATTAAAAATTCTTATTTTCATTTTGAATTTTCTCAATTTAAAACTAAAATTTCTCAATTTCATATGGAATTTTCTCAATTCCAAATTGAAATTCTCAATCTCATTTGGAATTTTCTCAATTTCAAATTAAAATTCTCAATTTCATTCGGAGTTTTCTCAATTTAAAATTGAAATTTTCGATTTGATTTGGAATTTTCTCAATATGAAATTGATTTTCCCAACTTCATTTGGAATTTTCTCAATTTCAATAAAAATGGTGTAGTGATTTTCGGACAGGGATGGTTCAAGTTATTTTAAAACACAATCACACACCCACACAAAAATGTTACACAGGGATATAAAATTGGAGTTTTGGTTTTGTTCCAGTCATAGCTGCCAGAAATGACGATATTTTACGATATGACTAAAAACGATATGACATATGTGTTGTGATATCATATAAAAACTTACGATATGAGAACACAGTATGTCATATCGTTTTTGTCATATCGTAAAAAATCGTCATTTCTGGCGCTATGGTTCCAATTATAAAAAAGTTAAAAAAATTTTTTAATTATTAAAATCAAAATCTTTCTAAGAAATATATCGATATATATCGTCGATATTTTTAATTGCAATATATCGATTAGTCAAAATTTTTTCAAAAAGTACCGACAGTACCAAATTCAATATATTTTAGCTTTAGTTTTGTTTTTCGTGCAATTTTTTGAAAAATTTCATCACAATCTTCATCAAATAGAATATTACTAGCAAAATCTTTTATTATATTTATAATCTGTTGTGTATTACAAAAATTATATTTCTTTGAGTGTAATGTTGTTGATGTATGTTCCATAAACTATTGGTGAAACAGTAAAGATTTTGAGAATTAGTTCTTTTCAGCTTAATTATTTATAAAAAAAAGTAATTTTAGTTAATATGATTATTTCGAACGTATTTGCTTTGTGAATCCAAATTGATTATTAGGCTAAGGTTCGTAACGTTATATTCAGAAAGAATTGGGCGTGATTAATATTCCAAGGAACAAGGGAATTTTAGTGTTTTATTTAAAAAAAATTTAACTATGTATGAACAATCATGCTTGAAAAAATATCGAAATATTGATATTTTTATTCGATCGGTATTTAAAAATATATCGATATATGTTTTCACTTGCCCATCCCAACTACGCAAGCGGCATGACAAATATATTTTTTTCATTTACCAACAGACTACACAAAACTAGCTCGCACAAACATAGATTTTTTACTTTAATCACTAATTTAAATTTAAATTTGTCACTTGCGACAAATTCAATATGACAGTAAAAATATCAAAAATTTTTGATTTTTCTTCAAACCGCGTGCCAAGCCACTAGTCAAACAAGAAAATACTGACATAGCAAATACAATAAATTTATATAAATCATATAAATTTATAGTCTTTGGCCATAGATTATACAACAGGCTTATACTTACGTAAATTTCTGCCATGTTTGACAAGCCGCTTGGGTAGTCTATTTGGCTGTTTATATAAGGCTGTTAAAATTTTAAGCAGGAGTTTTGAGTCTTAAAATGCCTGCTATAAATACGTGATAGAATAAATGAATTAACCATTAATTTGATTCACTATGAATTAAAAAATTAGAATGCTTTATTTTATCCAACATATGAAACTCGAACAAAGCTGCTTTTGTCGCGAAAATTCACAAAAAATTGCGGAATTAAAAACAAGCTCTAAAACGAATGGTAAACATTTACAAAAAATCGCGTAAATGACGAAAATTCGCAAAAGCTTTCTAAAGATATCAAAGTCTAGAAAACAAACGTTTTTCTAATAAATTCATTTATGATTTCGCAAATATTCAACCTTTAGCTTCTTATGCTTTCGGCTTAATGAATAAATTTATTGATAAGTTACACAATCATGATAATATTTTGATAAAAAATATTATTCATGAGCAATGTAACTTAAATTGGTCGAATACTAATTATTTATCTCCATTAGGTTATTTAGACAATCAGATATCTTCCGATTTTAATCTTATGCCTGACTTCTTCGTTACTGCTTATAGATACGGTGACCATTATTTCCAATGAAAAATAGTGTACACATTTTATGGATTAAAAAACAGCAAAACTAATTGATTATTAGGCTTAGGTTAGTAACGTTATATAAAAAAAATTTGGGCGTGATTAATATTCCAAAGAAGAAGGGAAAAATTAACATCAACTTAATTTTTCAACGTACACAGCAAAACAGAGTAGCGCCACTTTCGGAAGCCGCTACACTTCCATCGTCAGTGCTCACGTGTATTTTGGTTATCATCAGGTGGCTCTGTTGAATGTAATAATCACCCCTATCGCGAATAACAAGTGAATCAGATAGGTGAAATTTCAAAGCTGACTAAATTTAGTTGAAATAAAAATGCAAGAATTTACCATGGAAAATAAGTCTTGTATTCTATTTACTGGCAAAAATTAGTTAAATAGCTGATGTTTCATTGAAAAAAGCATCCACCTTCATAAGTGGTAAAAGCGAACAAGAACGCTGATGATGACGAGCGTAGCGGCCGTCGAAATCAGTAGTACTGATCCGTTCTGCTAATCTGATTTGAATATTCCAGCACTCCACTCTTAATAAAAATAATTTGAATTTACATTAATTCAATTATTGAACTAGAAAGCCGAAATAATAAAAAATAAAAAAAATAAAAATTTTTCAGACTTTACCTATTAGTTCAAATAAAATAAAAATTACGTAAAATAATTACTATGCAATCGGCCCGTTGCAATAAGTTATATGCATGTGTTTACTTCTCGGTTGGCTGCCTAGAACTAAAAAATCAAGACAAGCAACTGAAGACTGTTAAAGGCATGTATAATAACAAAAACCAAACAAACAGCTTTGAGTGAATGTATTAAAAAAGAATACTCATCAAAAGCGAAAAACAATAAGTGTGGTAGTGTTGGATATTAATCAGATAGGTGAAATTTCAAAGCTGACTAAATTTAGTTGAAATAAAAATGCAAGAATTTACCATGGAAAATAAGTCTTGTATTCTATTTACTGGCAAAAATTAGTTAAATAGCTGATGTTTCATTGAAAAAAGCATCCACCTTCATAAGTGGTAAAAGCGAACAAGAACGCTGATGATGACGAGCATAGCGGCCGTCGAAATCAGTAGTACTGATCCGTTCTGCTAATCTGATTTGAATATTCCAGCACTCCACTCTTAATAAAAATAATTTGAATTTACATTAATTCAATTATTGAACTAGAAAGCCGAAATAATAAAAAATAAAAAAAATAAAAATTTTTCAGACTTTACCTATTAGTTCAAATAAAATAAAAATTACGTAAAATAATTACTATGCAATCGGCCCGTTGCAATAAGTTATATGCATGTGTTTACTTCTCGGTTGGCTGCCTAGAACTAAAAAATCAAGACAAGCAACTGAAGACTGTTAAAGGCATGTATAATAACAAAAACCAAACAAACAGCTTTGAGTGAATGTATTAAAAAAGAATACTCATCAAAAGCGAAAAACAATAAGTGTGGTAGTGTTGGATATTAATCAGATAGGTGAAATTTCAAAGCTGACTAAATTTAGTTGAAATAAAAATGCAAGAATTTACCATGGAAAATAAGTCTTGTATTCTATTTACTGGCAAAAATTAGTTAAATAGCTGATGTTTCATTGAAAAAAGCATCCACCTTCATAAGTGGTAAAAGCGAACAAGAACGCTGATGATGACGAGCGTAGCGGCCGTCGAAATCAGTAGTACTGATCCGTTCTGCTAATCTGATTTGAATATTCCAGCACTCCACTCTTAATAAAAATAATTTGAATTTACATTAATTCAATTATTGAACTAGAAAGCCGAAATAATAAAAAATAAAAATTTTTCAGACTTTACCTATTAGTTCAAATAAAATAAAAATTACGTAAAATAATTACTATGCAATCGGCCCGTTGCAATAAGTTATATGCATGTGTTTACTTCTCGGTTGGCTGCCTAGAACTAAAAAATCAAGACAAGCAACTGAAGACTGTTAAAGGCATGTATAATAACAAAAACCAAACAAACAGCTTTGAGTGAATGTATTAAAAAAGAATACTCATCAAAAGCGAAAAACAATAAGTGTGGTAGTGTTGGATATTAATCAGATAGGTGAAATTTCAAAGCTGACTAAATTTAGTTGAAATAAAAATGCAAGAATTTACCATGGAAAATAAGTCTTGTATTCTATTTACTGGCAAAAATTAGTTAAATAGCTGATGTTTCATTGAAAAAATCATCCACCTTCATAAGTGGTAAAAGCGAACAAGAACGCTGATGATGACGAGCGTAGCGGCCGTCGAAATCAGTAGTACTGATCCGTTCTGCTAATCTGATTTGAATATTCCAGCACTCCACTCTTAATAAAAATAATTTGAATTTACATTAATTCAATTATTGAACTAGAAAGCCGAAATAATAAAAAATAAAAAAATAAAAATTTTTCAGACTTTACCTATTAGTTCAAATAAAATAAAAATTACGTAAAAGTGAAAGTTATGTTCCCATAAAATTTTAATTTCCCTTCGAGGGAAAATTGCTATCGTGAATTTCCTGTGAACATTTTTCCCGCTATCAGGTCTCAGTGAATGTAAAAAGGAAAGAAGCTCAATAAAATAAATTAAAAAGCAACTAATTTTTTGTTTAAAATTAATAAATACAATGCTAAGAATTGGAATTATCTTTTCATTCCTGAGGAATCTAAACAAAATCGAATTGTTCGTCCAGATTTGCCAGATGCATCCAATCCATTGTACTACCCGACAAATTGTAAGTAGCCTGCCTAATATAATCAAATAGTCTTTGGTGTTAAATTAATAATAAAACTGTGTTTTTATATATTTTGGACGCGAAGAATAACTCCCTACAGACGCGGAAAAATCATTTGGTATTCCATACACCGACCATATAGCCTGTGATTCCATCACCGCAAAACTTTCTTCATGTGTGTCAGAAAAGTGTTGCAAGGAATTAATATTAATATAAATGTGTTAGTATTAAAATAAATGAACACTATTTACTGATTTTGTCCTAAAAATATATATTTACAAGTTTTAATAATTAATAGGAAGGATAAAATAGCAATTATATGATGTATTTATCCAGTTCGCCAGCTAAAATAAAGTAAACAAAAACAGGGGAAAAGGGAAAAATCCACGTGAAAAAAATCATTCATGATAAGAATCGAAAGGGAAACTCAACACCCTCTTCATTTCGAGGGAAAAAGTTTTCACGATATGGTGAATATCAAACGCTTTGGGTTTCCAGCTAGAGTTTTTATGTAATTTAAGCTGATTTCATATTGTTTGCTAAATATGTTGGAAGTAATGAAAAAAAGTGAGCAAAAGTGAACATTTATGAGAAAAAATAATGCACATAAGGGGCATGTATTAAAAAAATGTACAAATAGCGTACACAAAAAGAATAGTGGACAAGAGGCCGCTGCTTATGACGATATAATTATTGCAGGTGATTTTAATTCTAACCTAGTTTTGGAATCAGAATTAACTGACAATATGTTATCCTTTGGACTAACTCCCACGAACTCAGTTAACCCAACTCATCATACAGCAACCAACAGAACATTGCTTGACGTTGTTTTTGTTGCGAATACCGTAAATGTAATCTTGTATGAACAATTGTCTGCCCCGTGTTTTTCAAAGCATGATTTAATTTTTTTAACTTACAATTTTAGAATTCCTTTGTCAGAACATACAGTATATTACCGTGACTTCAAAAGCTTGAACTACAATGTGCTCCGCGAAAGCGTCTCTAGTATTGATTGGTCTCATATGTACTACATGCCCTCAGTCGAAGAGCAAGTGTCATTTTTTGAAAACAATATTCAACGTCTATTTGATGAAACAGTTCCAGTAAAATCTAAAACAATATCTGGTAGGGAAAAGCCTTGGTTTTCAGCCAATATAAAACTTCTAATAGCTAAGGTGGAAGCGATTTAGAACCTCATAGTTGAAAGCTGAATTTAAAACTGGAAGAAGAAACGTTAATATTGGAATAAGAATTGCAAAAACTGAGTATTATTGTAGAAGCTTTGGCTCTGCAATAGGCTCTAGGGAAACTTGGAAATACATTCGTGAGATTGAGGTTGGTAGATCTGAGAGTTCAAGCAGTTGTCATGTCGAAGAGCTTAATAGAACTTTCACAAGTATACCTCTACTACTTACAGATGATACTTTTTATAACTTTTCTAGTATAATTTCTAATGCTTACGAAGTAATGTGTTCCAATTCACTTGTATAAGCCAATCTGAAGTCTATTTAAGCTTCAATCTAACTAAGTCAAATGCAGTGGGCTCTGATAAAATTTACCCTAAATTTGTAAAGATATTGTTGCCGGTCCTCTTACCATATATAACACATTTATTCAATACCATTATAATGACTAGCACTTTTCCGTTGACGTGGAAATACGCAAAAATACTGCCAATACCAAAAAACGACTCAGAGTTCAGGCCAATTGCCATACTGTGCTATCTATCTAAGGCTCTTGAAAAAATTTTTTATAATCAAATGTCGCTATATATTAAAAATCATAATTTGTTGTCTGATAAGCAATCTGGTTTTCGCCAAAATCATAGCTGTGTGTCTGCCTTACTTAACGTAACTGAAAATATACGACGTGAGCTGGACGAAGGAAAAATCAATTTCTTGGTTCTTCTTGATCATTCTAAAGCCTTTGACAAGGTTAACCATAGCATGCTCTGCATGAAACTTCGACACTTCTTTAATTTCTCTTTAACTTCCACACGACTGCTATCTTTATACCTTTCTAGTCGTCGGCAATTTGTGTAATCGAAAAATAATCAATCTTGGGTATTAAATTTATCTAGGGGTGTGCCTCAAGGGTCAATCCTTGGGCCACTCCTTTCTTCCATTTATGCAAATGACTTGCCAAAACAACTTTTACATAGCCAAATTCACATGGACGCAGATGATGTGCTGTTGTATATAAGTAGCCCAGTCATTTCCGTTGCTGAAAATATTGCAAGACTTAATGCAGATCTGAATAGAGTTTATTGCTGGGCAAGTGCAAATGGACTTTGTTTAAACCCTTGCAAATCAAAGTGTATCATAATTCGCAAGAAAACTATTATTCATATTGCTGATTTCCATGTTTTAATAAATGGAGAAAAAATCACTATTGTTAATGCTGCCAAAAACCTGGGATTAATTTTTAATAACGGTCTTACTTGGACAAACCATATTAACACACTTGTGGGTCAGACTTACTCTAAGCTGAGGTGTCTTTGGTCGTCACAGTATTATACTCCTTTCAACATAAGACAACTTCTTGCAAAAGCTTATCTTGTTCCTGGTTTAATCTACGGTTGTGAACTTTTTACAAGCTGTGACTCTGTTAGCAAAAGAAAGCTAACCGTTTTATATAACAATATTATAAGATATGTATACGGATTGAAAAGATATGATCATGTTTCTCAATTTGCAACGAAATTGTATGGCGTTACGTTCAACAATCTTCTTAGCATACGTGTGCTTTTATTTTTGCATAAAATCATTTATTCTGAAATGCCACAATATCTTATTGATAAAGTCCGGTTTGCCAGATCAGCCAGGGGAAAAAAGATCATAATTCCTTTACACCGTTTTCTTGTATCCGAATGGCAGTTTTTCATACATGCGCGTCTCTGGAATGTTCTTCCACAAACACAACAACTTAATAGCAACGCAACTAGCTTTAAGCACTTCTTATTTAATTATTTTTCACAATAGGAAAACATACATAATAGCGGTATTCACACCGAACTTGTTAATTTGTTACTCGGTAGTTTGTTAATTTGTTAAAGTTACCAACTGTGAACGACCCCCTTTTTAAATCTTTGTTAGTCTGGTAACTTTCGTAGTAAAACAGCTGGTTTATTGTTCTGACACAATTTATTATTCTGAAGAAAATAAAACATGCCACGAGAAAGTGTAAAAAAAACAATTGTAAAGCATTTAATTACTCATGCTTTGACACAAATAACGTTTGCTGACGGTAAGTAGACAACATTTATCGAAGTTTAATAGTTTAATTACAAATAATTCATTATGCAGAAATTTTCCACGATGATGAAGATGAAACCGAAAATGTACTGGATGAGCTGTATGAAGATTTATATACTGTCATGAAGTGTCGCAGAGGAGTTGTGTATGAAGTTCCAAAATCAATTCATTGGCGCGAAGATGTTTTGTCTTCAATGGATGAAAATCGTTTCTGCCAGATGTTACGCGTGAATCGCGAGCAATTTGCTCATCTACTATCACTCATATGTAGAGACAAAGTTTTTACCAAATGTGCCGGCAAGCAGTTTCCAATAGACTTACAACTCGCCATAGTTTTGTTTAGATTAGGATCCTCTGGAGAAAGCGCATCAATCGCTAAAATTGCTACATTTTTTGGAATCGGTGACGGCGGCACACTTCTTAAAATTACAAAAAGAATTTTTAGCGCTTTTTTGAAATTAATACAGCAATATATATTCTGGCCAGATTCTACAGAACGTTCGGAAATAGTTCGCGAAACATTCAGTGAACTACCGTTTTGTATTGGTTATGTGGACGGAACTGAAATCAAACTTGCAGAAGCTCCAGTAAAAAACCACGTTGACTATTTTTCAAGGTGCGATATATATGCAATTAAAGCACAAATTGTTTGTGATTACGAACTTAAAATTCGCCATGTAGTTACAGGATATAGTGGTTCAACCCACGATTCAAAAATGTTAAAGAATTGTTCACTTTATAAGGAGCCAAGCCAATTTTTTTCTGGACAGGAATGGATTGCAGGTGATTCTGCTTATCCGTTAAGTAATACTATAATTACTCCATATAGAAGCAATGCTCAACACCTTGATGCAATAAAGAGAAAGCAATTCAACCTGCAGCATAGTAAATTCCGAGTGAGAGTTGAACATTGTTTTGGTATATTAAAAGGCAGGTTTAATAGTCTTAAAGAATTAAGAATGCGAATTCATAACGAGGAAAGCCATACATTTTGCAACGATTGGGTTTTAGTGTGCTGCATCCTCCACAATATTGTCGTTGGTAGTACTGACATAGAGCAATTTGAAGAGGTGTCACAGAACCAAAGTGCAGTTGAAGAGCAATTGGAAGAGTCAAGTAGAACTAGCTTTGAAATGAAAAGACAAATGTTATACCATCTTATGTTTCCAGGCACAGTTTGAAAATAAAACTAAATCATTTATTCATAAAATAAAGTAATAATTCATCACAAATACGTTGCGTACTTATTTTAAGAGATCAGGTAAACATTTTAGTTTCGTTTTATAAAAAAAAATAATAATAAATTCATCACAAATACGTTGCTTACTTATTTAAATAATTAAGGTAATAATTTTGGTTTGTCATTCTTTGTTGTATTTCAATTTCAGTTCCATTATTGCAAGTCTCTCGTTTTGCTCCAGTTCCAATTTTCTAATTTCAAACTCTTGTTCCATTCTACTTTTTTCCAAATCAACTTTTTGTTGCTCAATGCAAAGCCGTTTTTCATAAAATGCATCTCTTTTTTTTGTATTTCCGCCAGTTGGCTTAAGCTGCTTTTCGGCATGCGCGTTTTAAATTTTTGGCCTAGTGACCGGTTAATAATTGGAGTTGATGTAGATGTTGGTGTCTGTGGCATGGGTTCAAATGAAACCGATTCAGCCTGTTCATCTGAAGGGGAAAATATGTCTGTAAATGAGGAATCTTGAAGTATCACATCTCCATCTTCCTCTATTATACCTGGCACATTGATATCTATATGGTACGTTGAAGATTCCGTGACTACATTTGAGTTAGTTTTATTGTGAAAAAGTTCCGCCAGGCGATCATAATACGGGCACATTTTTCGTAGTTTGTCTGCAAATCGTTAAAAAAATGGTGAGAAAAGCAAAATTATTATAATCGAACGAATTACCCTTTATAGTGCTACAGTCATCATTTACATCAATTCCAGCACCAGTTGACTTTCGCCACTCTTCAGCTTTATTAAATGTAGCTTTCCAGTATCGAACTTTGCATCGCAGCATTTCGCATGTTGCGTCAATTTTGGTCTGGTCCAAACATTTTTGAGAGTAGATTGTACTAGTTGGTTTCTGAAAATACATACATATATGTCATTGACATAATCTTATAAACATATACAAAATAGTGCTACATTACTTCAATGTCCACATTTTCCAACACAAAATCCAACAGCAATTTATGCTCCACTTCACTCCACTTTTTTTGCATTTTTGTTCGAATGCGCTTTTTCTTTTGGTTATCCACTATAAGAACAGTTTATGATTTATTAAAATAAAATAAAAAATCATTTAATTAACATACTTACTCTCAACGTACACGAAAATTGCGAAAACACAAATATTTTTTTAGAAATGTATCACAAATGACTTTTTTATTATATTTATTTAGAAACTACAACAGCTGATTGAGAGTTACCAACTAACAGCTATTTTATCAGGGGTGCCGTGTCGTTAATTTGTTAAATGTTAATAAGGTAGTGCGTTAAATATACAAAAACAAAATGCGTGTAAAAAAGTAACGATTAACGACTAACAAACTAACAAGCTCGGTGTGAAAACCCCTAATATATAAATAATTTGTAGTTAATTTTGTCTAAATTTGTATATTTATGTTTGCCGCCTTAACTTATGGATACTACTTTCTGTACTCTACATATAAGATTAACTCTTGTTGTACTTGAACATACAAATAAAATAATAATAAATAATAATAATAATAAAAATAGTGTACTGTTGACTATAATAGTGTACGGCTGGTCACCGTACTTATAGTGGATCTCATAGGGGATAACTTATAACTTTTTTGTTAAATTGTAATTTGTATTTTATATATAGTTTTAAGCTTGAATTTAAGCTAAATTTTATATAAATATATTTTCTTTTATTTTATTTTTATTAATTGTTGTGCCGGGAGCATGCACGGTTATACAGAAAGTTATATAAATACAATTCAACATATAAAACTGTTAAGCCAGATGCTGTATAACTTTTCTACACATGTTATTAGAACAAAACATTATAGTTTTAAGATTTTAATACGTTATGCTTATTTTTATATAAATTTATGTATCTTTTTTTGCTAAAAAAAAAGAAGTCTCAAATAAACTTAACTTAATTTATTCAGTAAACACACCTTAAAGTTCATAAAAATGCTAAAATCACATTAATCGCGAAAAAACGAAAATTCACCAAACAGGTTTAAAATAGATTAAAAACTGCTAATATTGCGAGAAATGCCGAAAACTGGGAAAAAATTTCGAAAACTGCGGATATTCGCGAAAATTAGTAATATCAGAAAGTTAGCAAGGTCTAATATAGTTCGATTGAATTATAAAAACGAGTGCGTTCGTTTAACTTTATTGCTATAGGCAACAATTTAATGATTGCTACAGTTAGTAGTTCAAAGGATTATCACCATTAATTCACTTGCAAAAAAATGTAATAAAAATAATTGTTCAATTCACAATCTCAGTCTTATGTCTTATCGTTTCAAAAAAGACGATATTTGTTTAAGTTCTTGTGAACAGACAAATTTGTTGTATCGTTATTTTGTCGTATTATAATTGTCAATTTAATTAATACCAAAGCAAGGCGAATTAATACCAGGTGGCCTCGTAAGATCAAGTGACTAACAGCTCAACCTAAATCAGAGCGATAAGCGTTGCGTAAGCAACAGGGGACATATTTACAGTACATTTTAACACAAAATATTAACTTTGAATGTATTGTAAAAACGTACCCTGCTGCTTCCGCAACGCTTAACGCTCTGATTTAGGTTATGCAGTAAGGAAACGTTTCCATATATAAACTGTCAACTCCGCTAATATATCAGGTTCTTGACAGCCCAAATATAAATTCGCCGTGCAGAATTTATATTTGGGCAGTGAAAAAAGCTGATACATTAACGCAGTTGGCAGTTCAAATATGTTACACAATTCGTAGTCACCTGATCTCTGGAGGCCACCTGGTATTAATTCACCTTGATTTGATACCATAAAAAGACACCAGGTATAGGAACTTTAATTTGACGCGAAATAGCATAACTTTTCTCGCGACAAGCAATTTTGATTAAAATAGTTTGATAGTTTTCTGGTGTTACTTATCACATATATAAAAAAATGTACAAATAATTATAACAAATAAAATATTCCCAGACGTGGCCTCAATGCAACTATTTGAAGAACATATAAAATTCAATCGTATAAATATAACACACTTTTGTATGAAAATTACCAACAACAAAAATACAATATTGTATATTTAGACGATAAACAACACATACGACGTTAATACGAGCTTGTCAATTGAACAAATATGTACATATCGTCGCCTTTCTTCTTAAACCACGTAGGCGCCAACAACTAATTTTTCAGAAAACGAAAAAAACTTAATAACTTTTCAAATATGTGTTTTATAACAAAAAATTTTTTTACAAAACATGGCTTTACGACTCTCTGATGGGTGTAGAATCATTAAAAAAATGAAAAATTATTAATAACAAGTAACTGTATCTAAATTTGTCGCTTACGTGTTTTCGGCGCAAACAGCAATTCGCAAATTTTGTCGCTTACGAGGTTATGTAATATTAAAAAACATACATTTCTGTGTGTAAATTAAAATTTATTCTTATATTTTTCAAAGAAAATGTTTATTCTCTTAAAAAACAAGTAACGAAAGATGTTATACAAAATGTGTACAAAGAAACTTATTACATATTATTTATTTCACTCTTAAGCTCACGTTAAAAATACCAATTTTCAATCTCTATACAACAAAGACTAACAAAATTTATACATTGAAATTTTTAATGATTTTTTCCAATTCTCTTTCAAAGTTGCAATTCAATGCGACAGTTATACAATACAAAAATGACAATGTACAAAAATTAGATGAAATTGAAGTGATGGTATTTTTCTACCACGTTTGGCCCACTACAGAATCTGCAAGAGTACCTGTTCATATGAAATGAAATTTTTGCACATCGATTTGTAGATGGAGCATTTATAAGTGAACAAAAGTATAAAAAATAACCTCCTCCGTTTTTTAAGTAAAATACACGCAAAAAAACAACAATAAGTTGTGTCAACGTGTTGTTTCGTTGGTATTTTACTTGCAGGTTTGTAACTTATATTTTCGAGAAATAGGGACCATGGGCTCATTTCTCAAAGCTACAAGTTACAAATGTATGAGTAAAATACCTATGAAAAAGCAACAGCTATAAATAGTTTATTGTTGTTTTGTGGATATTTTACTTATAGATTTGTAACTTGTAGTTTTGAGAAATGGATCCCTGGGCCGCGTTTCTCAAAAGTACAAGTTAAAAATCTACAAGTAATATACACAAAAAACACAATAAATTTGTTGTTGTTTGTGTGTATTTTACTTGTAGATTTGTAACTTGTAGTTTTGAGAAATGGGCCAGGACACAATAGTTGAGTTCTGGGGCCTGTTTCAGTAAACTACAATTCTACAATGTAATTGTATTTTTATGAAACACAATTCACAAGTTCACAATTGGGAATTTGCAGCTTATGCTGACTTGAGACGACATGTTTTTTACATATGGCTTGTTAGGTGTGTGAGACATATGTAACTTCGCATGTTTGTCAAAATTGTCAATTTACAGACGGTTTATAATATTTGCTTTCACACGTACATGTGCAATTACATCTGGCATAACCTCTGAGTGCTCACAACAGCTGAGTTTTTGCACAATTTTCGTAAATATATAAAGCGCTCTTTGCTTTTTAATGTTTTTTCAGCCAAACCACACTTTTGATCAATTAATACAGCTGATGTCAGATGAAAATAGAACACGCTCTAATTGAAAATTTTTCATCTGACTTTGCTTCTGTAAATGACATCTGACAATGTTTCATATGTTTCACACGGCATGTATCACTTTTGCAGTGGGAAATTTGACAAGTCAGATGTAAAATACATGTCGTCTAAAGTCAGCATTAGCGAAATAGGCCCCTGGTTTATACAATCATATAAACTTTGCTTATGACATTTAAATTGATAAACTTTGCTATGCGATTTTCATATAATTTAATATTTATTGTGAAAAAAGGCTAAAAAATGCCAAATAAACAATTGAAAAATGCTAAAAATAATGCTACTGCTAAATGAAAAATTTGCAGCTAAATCAAAATAAAAAATGCTAAATCTAGCTGCAACAATGCTAAAATGGCCACACTGGCTGCTATGCATGTACACTCGTCGCTCTCGCATTAACGATTAAATATAGAGAATAAAAAGAAATGAAATAAAGAGTATAAACAATTGTTTGGTGAAATGAACAACTTTGGTTTAAAGGATTGTAGATGTCGGTCATAGTACAACTGCTCTTATCAATCGCCATTTATAACCTCGCATGATTTGCATTTAAGTCTATAAAACTTCTTTTAGATTTAAATACCATTCACTTATTTCAATGAGCAAATGTCACAAGTAAAGCTTAGTATGCAGTTCTCACTGAAATTCAGGTTTGGAGTTTTGCATTTATTTCTACATGGAAAAATAATCGCGTATAGTTCTATACAAAATTTTGCTTGCATACACACAAATTTATATAGTTTTTAATTTACAACACACAAAAACACTAAAAATTAATTACAATGTACGGAAAATTAGAAATGTCAAAAATACCGTGACCAAACAATTGTCTGAACACTAATTTTTGTTTCAGTTGACGGAAAGAATTCTCCACACAGTTATAACCTGCCTTTAATAGACAATAAGTGCCAAAATTCTGTGTACTTTTCTTTTAGAACTGCGTACTAGTAAACGGAAATTTCTTTAAGAAATTTACCAACCTGAATTTCAGTTTGTTTTTTTACACATACTTCTTATGTCAGCCTGAATTTCAGGCAGAGCTGCATACTACGCTTAAGACAAGTAAATATACGATAGAATTTAACAGACCAAAATAAAAGTTGTTTATAAGTACATCGTTTCAATTTTTAAATATATGAAAATATATAACATAATAAAAAATAATTAAAAACTATCATATATTTCATGAACTATGTAAAACTTAAATCACTCAAAAAAATCAGTAAAGCTTTTATGTTCTTGTGAAACAAACCAGAGCTTTAGGAGGGAAACAAATCCACAACTTCCACTGACGAATAGCATGTTACCAATTAGCTACGGACGCGAATTTCGTTAGAGCAATTTTCATACAGAATTTCTATAGTAACGAGTGATTTTTTTGCTATTATCTTTTTGGCAACACTAGTTTTGACAGCTCACGCACGTTTTGTATCTTGTGTCACTGTCAAACATCTTCAGTTTGGTCTATAATTTAATCATGAATCGTCTTACAAACGAACAACGCTTGCAAATTATTGAATTTTATTACCAAAATGCATGCTCTGTTAAGTTAGATGAAGATCCACTTTTTTATCGAAGAATTGTGTTCAGCGACGAGGCTCATTTCTGGTTGAATGGATACGTGAACAAGCAAAACTGCCGTATTTGGAGTGAAGAGCAGCCAGAAGCATTGCAAGAGCTACCAATGCATCCACAAAAAACAACCGTTTGGTGCGGATTATGGGCTGGCGGCATCATTGGGCCGTATTTCTTCAAAGATGATGCGAATCACAACGTTACTGTGAATGGTGAGCGCTACCGTGCGATGATAACAAACTTTTTTCTGCCCAAAATGGAAGAGCTTGACTTGCATGACATGTGGTTTCAACAAGACGGTGCCACATGCCACACAGCACGCGAAACAATGGACCAATTGAGAGGCGAGTTCGGTGAACAGTTTATTTCACGCTTGGGACCAGTCAATTGGCCGCCCAGATCGTGCGATTTAACGCCTCTAGACTATTTTTTGTGGGGCTATGTTAAGGCTAATGTCTATAGCGACAAGCCCGCTTCGATTGACGCACTGGAAGCCAACATTGCCAACATTATTCGTGAGATACCGGCCGAAATGTTGGAAAGAGTATGCCAAAATTGGACTAAGCGGATGGACCATTTGAGGCGCAGCCGCGGCCAACATTTGCATGAAATAATCTTCAAACATTAAATTATATCGACCCAACTATCGATCCAAATAAATATTTCATGCATTTTTCTGAATTTTATGTGTTTTTTTTTTTTACTTTCCGATAGTTCTTATAAAATCACCCATTATTTATTCGATCGCATATTTTATAAAAACAAGGGTGTTATTATGTGTTTCGATTAGATATATACCTTTTATGCACATTGTGTTTCGAAAATGTTTTCTTCCAAATCGAAATAGTACAAACTTACAGCAAAAAAAAAAAATATAATTTAGAATTATTATTATAAAACTTCTTAACAATAAGACACAATAGAAATTTGTTTGTAAATATATATTAATGTTTTATTATAACAAGGAAAATAAATTTTTAATTTGAGCTGGATTGTAATAAAATTGTTTGTTGTCCTAATTTAAAAAAGTGCGTCTTTACATAAAATACATAAAAATATACATATCTTAAGCTAAAATGCAAATTAGAATACCTAACATAAATTTTCAAAAGTTTACAGGAGAAGCAAAATATGTTGTAAAATGCAAAATATATGCTAAAAGTGCGATAACCAATATATTTTTAAAGAATGACATCTACATAATTACTATTAACTAATATAAATAGAAGAAGCTAATAGTAATTATGTAGATGTCATGGGCTACAAAAGACCAGCAGAATTGAATGTTCCATTAAGAAGCAGACTAAGGTAGGAATATGATCATGCTTATTGGTTTATACTGGAAAAATGTGTTCTGTAAAAATTTTAACTATTAAGCATTTCGATTTTGTTTTCAAACTGACCAAATGAGCCACCACAAACAATGAAAGATCTAGGGTGCTTACTTCGTTAAGAAATATTAAAAAAAAATTACACAAATGTGGTGATATATTTTTTGGTTCATGAAAATGATGTGCATACTTTATGATACATTATTTGCCAACGCAGATGCACAAAGTTTTGTAGATACGTGTAGTTTCATCAAAAGTAACATAATCGATCAAAAATGCGATGTTCAATTATTTGAAGATACGTTATTTTGCATCTTAGGTGACGATAAAACAACATATTGATTCAGTTTTTGTACTTTACATCGACTTTGTTTAGTTAAATAAATAAGCCGCAGCAAACTTAGTGGTCCTTAGCCAGAGAATCCGTGTGTCGCATATAGTGTGCCTACATTTTATTAATTTATTTACCTTGTTTATTCAAAACTGTTAAATTGTTTATATATGTAGGTTTGTTCTCAAATGGCAACATTTTTCAAAAATAGTTATATATATATTTTCGTCGTGGCAACACTTTTTAATAAGTATTTTAATTGATGGCGGTAATAATATTATATCAGAAAAGTTTTGTACTAAAATCTAAGTAAATTTTTACTAGCTTCAAAGAATATTTGTTTTTTTTTTGTAAGTCAAATAAAATTGTAAAACAAAATAATTTAAATGCTTCTGAAGGTTACCCTGTTATGCTAGTGGTTAGAGTGCTAGTCTATTGGGCCTGATTGTGTAGGGCGTTGGCGTAAACGCCAATGTCGTTTATTGTAATAGATTAAAGTAACACACGACCCGTGTTCTTTAATCTAGTACAAAAAACGACTGAGGCGTTTACGCCAACGCCTTACACAATCAGGCCCATTAGTTGGAAGGTTGCTGGTTCAATACTCAAAGGTAATTATATGTTTGGTAAGTTAGCTAACAATAATAATGTACATAAGTAAATAAATATCCTATAATCGGCCATGTCACAAAGTTGAATTCCGTTCGGAAACGGAATTCAACCTACCCCAATTTTGTACCAGCTGGTGTATAAAAAAGAAAACTGAAATACGCAAATTTGTCAGGTGTGTCTAGACTGTTGGCGGCGCTATTGCTCCATGCGATATGCTCCATGTAGGGCTTGACATATTAGAGTTGATTGAATTCCGTTTCCGAACGGAATTGAACTCTGTGACATGGCCGAATATATATAACATGTACTAGAATTTAAGAAAAGTTACTTAAGTTCAGGACATATGCAATATACATATAATGAACTACAACTTATTTTAAAAAAGCTCAATTTGAGGTCATACATATATGTACTCAGAAAAACTTGGGAAGACTTACTTAATTTGAGTTCCAAATGGTTGTCCAGTTTCAGTAAAAATTTCCTTGCATATAAAAAAATTTTATCTAAAAATTCCTAATTATATAGAAACATTATACTTAATTATTTTGTCTATTCGAAAAATTATCATTCATTAAGTATAATCGTGTTGACGTATGTTCCTTGACATATTTGTGGAACAGTAAGGATCTTGGAAATTAACTCTTTTCAGCTTAATTATTTATAAGAAAGTTACTTTTTGTGTTTTATTTTTAAAAAAATTTGCGTACTATGTATTAATTATCATTGTTGAAAAATATCGATATTTTTTATTCGATATTTGAAACTATATCAATATATATCGATATATTTTTTTCACTTGCCCATCCCTAGTCTACATCTAACATAAAATGACTAACTTTAACAATAACTTCAAGTTAATGTTAAGTGTAGACTGCTCAAGTTAATGCTTTTTTCGGTTGCATGAATAATCGCCCAAAGAACAATCGCCCAAAGCACAAAAATAACCAATCGCCCAACATTTTTGGGCTATAGTTCATAATGAACAAAGACCCAAAAAAAGTGCAAATCTCCCAAAATTTTGTGAAAAATCACCCAAATACGAAAATGAACGATCGCCCATTTATTTGGGTCATTGTTCATTATGTTAAATCACCCAAATTTATGATGAACTATCGCCCAAAAAGGCTGAATGAACAATCGCCCATGAAAACAATCGCCCAAACCACATAAATGAGCAAACGCCTAAAAAAATTTTAAAAACCATTTGGGCGATTGTTCATTAATTTGTATCTTTCGACATTATTGAAAGGTTGCATGAATAATCGCCCAAAGAACAATCGCCCAAAGTCCCAAAATGAACAAACGCCCAACATTTTTGGGCTTTTATTCATAATAAACAAAGAACAAAAAAAGTGAAAGTCGCCCAAAATTTTGTGAAAAATCACCAAAATACGAAAATGAACGATCGCCCAATAATTTGGGTCATTATTCATTGTCGCCCAAAAAGCTGAATGAACAATCGGCCATGAAACAATCGCCCAAACCACACAAATGAACATACGCCCAAAAAAATGTAAAAACAATTTAGGCGATTGTTCGTTAATCTGCGTCTTTCGACATTATTGAAATATTTGGTCGATTCTTCGTTATGAACGATCACCTTAGCTTCAAAAATGTCAACCTTCAACCGGGCTTAATGATTTTCTCTTTTATGTATGTTCAACAGCGGCTTCGCTGAAGAATTGTTTCTGCACAGCTGGCCTTCGGCCGGGCTTTATGATTTTCTTACGGACATAAACAGATGACAAAATCATTAAGGCCGGCCGAAGGCCAGCTGTGCAGAAAACAATTCTTCAGCGAAGCCGCTGTAGAACATATATAGATCAGCAATTCATTAAGCGCGGCCAAAGCCGCTGTTGGATATACATAGATTAGAAAATCATTAAGCCCGGACAAAGGCCGACCAGCCAGAATGGCATTATTCAACGAAACCGGTTTAGGAGCTTCATAGGTGTGGAAATCATTAAGCGGCTTAGCTGAAGCACGATGTTCTGCATAGCCGCCGTTTGGCCGGGCTTAATGATTTTCTCTTTTATGTATGTTCAATATCGGCTTCGCTGAAGTATTACATGTTTGCACAGCCGGCCTTCGGCCTGGATTAATAATTTTCTTACATGTGTATGTCCATCATCGAGCTTCGCGGAAGAATGATTTTCTGTATGGAAGTCATTCGGCCGGGATTAATGATTTTCTGATCTATGTATGCCCAACCGCGGCTATGCTGTTGTTGTTCAATAGCGGCTTCGCTGAAGAATGCTTTTAAGCTTGGCCGGGCTTAATGATTTTCTCTTTTCTGTATATTCGACAGCGGCTTTGCTGAAGAATTGCTTTTTGCACAGCAGGCCTTCGGCCAGGTTTAATGATTTTTCTCATCTGTGTATATCCATCAGCGGCTTTGCTGAAGCATGAATTTCTTCCTGGAAGCCCTACGGCCAGGCTTAATGATTTTGTCATCGATGTATGCTCAGAAAAACATTTTTCAGCGAAGTCGCTGTTCGACATCCTAAAAAGAGAAAATGATTAAGCCCAGCCAAGGGCCAACTATGCAGGAGATCATTCTTCAGCGAACCCGTTCTTGGACATACACAGATGAGAATATCATTAGTCCTGGCGGAAGGCCTGCTGCGCACAAAGTAATTCTTCAGCGAAGCCGCTGTTGAATATACATAAAATATAAAATCATTAAGCCCGGCCAAAGGCCGGCTATCCAGAAAATCGTGCTTCAGCAAAGCCGCTGTTGGACATATGTACATAGATGTGGGCTCATTAAATTTCTAATCTATGTATGACCAACAGCGGCTTCGCTGAAGAGCGATATTTTGAAAACGAAGCTATAATATATCAAAATGTTTCACTAATACTTTTCGTCTTATTTCGGCGAGTTCTTTAAGGAACCATAATCAGATTGCGGTACCGTAGAAACCATAGAATCCCCACAACATATAAAGCACTTAATTCTTTTTGGGCGATTATTCTTAAAAACTTTGTGTGATTTAACATAATGAACAATGATCCAGAGAGATGGGCGATTGTTCACTTTGTGGTTTGGGGAATAATTCACAAAATTTTGGGCGATTTGCACTTTGTTTGGGGCTTTTTTCATTATGAACAATAGCCCAAAAACATTGGGCGATTGTTCATTTGGGTGATTTGACATTTTCCTTCACATAAATATTTGAAAAGCTAAATATGCACTACTTTATACTAAATATAAATGTACAATTGCCCAAAAAATATTTTTTGGGTCGTTGTACATTTTTGTAAAATGGGTGATCGTTCACAATAACCAATCACCCAAAAAAATATTTATGTCAAAACACCCAAGACCAATGAACAAACGCCCAAATTTACACAAATAAATTTTCTGGCGATTGTTCATTGGACGATTTTTCTTTTGGCGATTATTCATGCAACCTATTGAAATTCTTGGGTGATTCTTCATAATGAACGACCGGCTGCATGAAAAATCGCCCAAAACAAAAACGCTCAAAATAATTTATGAATTATTATTATTATTATTATTAATGGTGTCTATTCGGGAAAACGCGTCGAAGTAGTGAAAAATTACATGATAAGAAAAACAAAATTTCACAACTTGTTTTTGTTTTCTATACATTTATAAAATCAAATAAACGTGAGAATGTTAACGCGTATCTCTCTATTTTAAAACCGGTAAATTTTGTACGATAAACAAAAACAATTTATGCAACTTTGTTTTGTTTGCCATGTATTTTTCACTTAGTCGACGCGTATTCCCGAATAGACACCAATATTTATTTATGTATAATCAAAAAAGTTGGAAAGATTTTTATTTGTAAATTTCAATTGTGTCTGCTACTACTGAACGGCAGTATGTATGTCCAACATCGGCTTCGTTGAAAAATTATTTTCTGCCTGGACTTAATGATTTTCTAATCTAGGTATATCAAACAGCGGCTTCGCTGAAGAATGATTGAGTGCATAGCCGGCATTTGACTGGGCTTAATGATTTTCTCATCTATGTATACTCTAAAACAGTTTTGTGGAAAATTAGGTCGATAATAGTAGGCAACACTTTGCAGATTATTATCGACCTAAAATTACACACGCACTATTTTTACTAAAAAAAGAAATTGGCTGCGGGCAGGTTTTAACCGCTACCTCCTGACTTATAGTCTGACGTATCTACCATTCAGCCATAGCCGTATTATACTTTATGTTACAATTTTTCCACTTGGACTAAATATGTTTAATTTGAAAGCTTTTTTCTTTAATAAAATAACTACAAAATCGATGTAATTTTAGACAAGGAGAAATTTTCAATACAAATTTACACAATATCCCGACTAGAAATTTTCTCAATACACATATTGGGGCCCAATGGGGAAGGCATGGCGCAGACCCAAAAGGTTTTTTCCATTCTGGATCCAAGCGGGAGATTGTTGGGATAGCCCATTTACAAATTAGTTATTTAACATCTTTCCAAGTGGGTAGCTATTGGGAACTTGTTTTGAAAATCTAATATATATATTTAATCGCATTTTTGGATCGTTTTCGATAAATGTGATTGTTGCTTTCTTTTGTCCCTTGGATAGGCTTAGCGATTTTAATCAATATTAATTTGTTATTTTTTTTTAAATAAATTTTGTCCGGACAAAATGGGTGAATTCAGCTTTATTTCCAAAGTTTTTTGTTAAGTTAAAAATTTTCTAGATTATTTACATACTAAGAATAGTTTTCGCTGTTACCCGAAAAACAAACAAAATATTTGAAACTAAAAATTTTGAAAAAATGTCATAAATTTAATAATAAAAATATTTCCTTCAAATTAATAATAAAAACATTTCCTTGAAGAATGAAAATTAAAATTGGTAAGTATATTAGATAAACCGCTGAATTCAATAATATTATTTGCATATTTTTACAGGCACAGAAACATACAAGATTGCAGTGTTAATATTATATTGGATATTCATATGTATTTTTGTACATTAGTACCAATATTAGTACATTTCAAATTTGCAGAAAGATGCAGAACTAACATATTTTTACTCTGGCCAGGTAAGAATAAAAGTACTATTACCAGAAGTCGAATCATAACATCCGTGAACTCGTCACGTAGAAACCATTTTCCGATTATAACATACGTTCACCCATTCAGCTTATACGATGGACGTATCACGTAATTTATTTTCGTACGATTGTCGGTACGAGCACGAATGTGCTGATTTGAGCCGAGACACAAAGGCAATTATTCTTGCTCCCAAAGTGATATTCTTAGTTTTGCTATTTATAGATACCACCTCAACTCCACACAAACAATTTGGCACTTTCCTAGCCGTTGTCGATAAAATCTAACCACTATTGATAGACCCTTACTTTTCACTAAGGCCTAGAATATTGGGTTGAAATAACTTCGACAAATAAAGTTGCAGAATAACGTAGAAAATAAAAATTATTGTTATCGTTGATTACCCTTTAACAACAATGGCTAGCTACGGATTGGTTTGTTAAAGGGTGATTCCTAAAACATTTTGGGAGTCCAGAAATGAAAATCTTAATAAGTCCTTGAAATTTTTTTACAATTTTTTTCTACAGAACGTGTCAGAAATAGTCATCCGGATTATGTATGTCGAAGAAAATTATAAAACTTTTCTTTATTCTAGGACAATTTGTCGTAGTCACAAATTCGACTTCGACATTCATAATCCGGGTGAATGTGATATTCCATTCCATTTTAAAGAGTTTTGAATGGACGTAAGAGACACTTCATAAGAAGTTCAAAAAATTATATTTGTTATTCCTTAAAATTGTAATTGGAATTTTTGATGTTTCCCAAAATATCTTGTAATGACTCGAAATTGTATACTTATGTTATAAATTTGTAATATTTAGCTATTTTTTGCTTTTATATATATGTATATGTTTCCTTATATTAACACAATAGTTTATTTCATTGTAGAACTTTATATGACAAATTTTACACGATGAAATATTTCATGAAATTTGTGGCATGAAACTTTCTTATTTGCTAATAGAATGGACAAGGAAACAAGTTGGGTTGAAAAAGTGGTAGAAACAAAATTTCATATTTTTTTTACCAAATTTACGTTTTTGCATTTGCAATAAGCAGATTAGCAAATAAAAAAGAAAATTTCATGAAATTCTTCATCGTATAAATTTATTATAAGAAAAAAAAAACATCAATAAAGAAAATATAAATGACTTAAAATTCAGCGAAAAAACAGCACTTTTCACTGTTTCGAATTTAATGTGAACCAAGATAATCATTTTAATAATAATAAAAATGAGTGCAGGGATTTCCCTATTAAAGACCACAGTAGACTGCTCGATTGGTATCTTGTGGGGATTTCCCGGTGGCGAACTTATAAGGATTGCCCTATCCGGCCCCAAATACGTTTCTGCGTTACATCCCAATTTGGGAACTAATTGGACAAACCATTTGGGTCCCAATTGGGAGCAGAAGAAAATTTCTAGTCGGGATATGATCGTAAATTTTAAGTTATGTTTTAGAGTATATGTCTAACAACGGCATTGCTGAATAATACTTTTTTGCCTTTGGCCAGGAGGGCCTTCGGTCTGGCTTCATAATTTTTTCATCTATATATGCTCAACAGCGGCTTCGCTGAAGAATGATTTTTTGCATAGCCGGCCATTGGCCGGGCTTATTGATTTTCTCATCTATGTATGTCCAACCTCGGCTTCGCTGAAAAATTATTTTCTGCCTCGGCTGCTTTCGGCCGAGCTTAATGATTTTCTAATCTAGGTATATCGAACAGCGGTTTCGCTGAAGAATGATTGAGCTATGCAGAACATCATTCTTTAGCGAAGCCACTGTTCGATACACATAAATGAGAATATCATTAAGCCAGGTTTTGCAGAAAATCATTATTTAGCGAAGGCGCTATTGAGCATATATAGATGAAAAAATTATTAAGCCAGGCGAAGTTCTTGTAGGCAAAAAATTATTCTTCAGCAAAGCCGCTGTTGGACATACACAGATGAGCTAATTATAAAGCTGCACAACATAAACCCCATATTTTATTTTTATTTTTAAATTTTCTATTAGCTAGGCTACTTTTTATTTCATTTGGACTGGCCTTGATAAACTGGACTTAAGCCAAAAAAATTCAGGCGGTGTTATCTCGAAAACGAGAAGAGATATCAAAACATTAAACAAAATTCAAACTTGAAACGTCGATATTTCGAAAAAGAAGCTATTTCGGAACCATCATCAGATTGCGGTGCCGTAGAAACCGTGGAATCCCCACAACAGACAAATCACTTAATTCTTCTTGGGCCATTATTCATAAAAACTTTGTATGATTTAATATAATGAACAATGATCCAAAGAGATGGGCTATTGTTCACTTGTGACTTGTAGGATTCTTCAAATGAAATAAAAATAGCCTATCTTATAGAAAATTTAAAAATAAGAAGAAAATATTAAATAAAAAAATTGGCGGCAACCTATATTTCCCGAGTTATGGGTCTCTATATGGGTCATAAAAATCAAAGTACGCATCACATTTCTCAAAAAAAAATATAAATCAAAACTAAGAAAAAATACCCTATCCGATAAAAAATTAAAAAAAAATAATAAGTAGAAAAATTGGTGACGAGCCTTAGTTTCCGAGTTATTGACCTCTTAAGTTCTAGTACAAAATTGTGATTATACGTAATATTTTCTAACGGATGCGGTCACAACTCGACATACATAGAGGAGAAAACTTTAAGGCTGGCTAGGCAGAAAATCTTTACTCAGCGAAGCCGCCATTTGACATACATAGAGGAGAAAACATTTAAGTCCGGCCGAAGGCCGGCTGTGCAGAAATGCTTTACTCAGCGAAGCCGCTATTCGACATACACAAAGGAGAAAATCCTTAAGCCCACCCGGAGGCCGGCTGTGCACAAAAGCTTTACTCAGCGAAGCAGCTATTCGAAATACATAGAGGATAAAATCCTTAAGCCCGGCCAAAGGCCGTCTCTTTAGAAAAGCTTTACTCAGCGAAGCCGCTATTCGACATACATAGAGAAAATGTTTAAGCCCGTCCGAAGGCCGTCTGTGCAGTAAAGCTTTACTCAGCGAAGCCGCTAATCGACATACATAGAAAAGAAAATCCTTAAGCCCGGCCGCGGGTGGCTATGCAGAGAATATTTACTCAGCGAAGCCACTATTCTACATACATAGAGAAGATAATCACAGTTTTATATGAAAAGTTTAGATGCCCACAACTCGGAAAATATAGGTTGCCGCCAACTTTTTTTTTATATTTTCTTCTTATTTTTCAATTTCCTATAAGATAGGCTATTTTATTTTGCATTTGGACCTACTTGGCTAAACTAGATTTGTTCCAAATTCATTAAGCCCGGCCGAAGAACTTCCATACAGAAAATCATTCTTCCGCGAAGCCCGCTGATGGACATACACATATAAGATTCACATATAAGATTCACATATAAGATTATTAATTCAGGCCGAAGGCTGGCTGTGCAAACATGTACTACTTCAGCGAAGCCGCTATTGAACATACATAAAAGAGAAAATCATTAAGACCGGCCAAACGGCGGCAATGCAGAACATCGTGCTTGAGCTAAGCCGCTTAATGATTTTCACATCTATGTATGTCGAACACCGGTTTCGTTGAATAATGCGATTCTGGCTGGCCGGCCTTTGTACGGGCTTAATGATTTTCTAATCTATGTATATCCAACAGCGTCTTCGCTGAAAAATTGTTGCCTGCTTAGCCGGCCTTTGGCGGCTTCCCTGAAGTATTACATGTTTGGCAGCCAGCTTTCAGCCGGGCTTAATGATTTTCTCTTTTATGTATGTTCAACAGCGGCTTCGCTGAAGAATGATTTTCTGCATAGCCGGCTTTTGGCCGGGCTTAATGATTTGCTAATCTATGTATGTCCAACAGCTGCTTCGCTGAAGAATTGTTTTCTGCACAGCTGGCCTTCGGCCGGTCTTAATGATTTTCTCAGCTGTGTATATCCGTCAGCAGCTTCGCTAAAGAATGATTTTCTGCATAGCCGCTGTTTGGCATACATAAATGAGAAAATCATTAAGCCCGGCCGAAGGCCAGCTGTGCAGAAACAGTTCTTCAGCGAAGCCGCTGTTGAACATACATAAAAGAGAAAATCATTAAGCCCGGTCGAAGGCCTTCCTGGCAGAAAATTATTTTTCAGCGAAGCCGCTGTTGGACATACATAGAAGAGAAAATTAGTAAGCCCTGCCGAAGGTTGGCTATATCGGAGAGTTTCTCTAGGTATAAATTATTACATATAACGAAGCTGCTTGTCGATACGTCAATTTTTCAGAGAAACAGGAAAGGAACGTTTTTACTATTTTTACGTTTTTATAAAAATAAGATAAATGAACAATCCCCAAAAAAACTAATTTGGGTCTTTTGAAACTTTTAAAGCTAATATGATCGTTCATAATGAAGAATCGGCCAAATATTTCAATAATGTCGAAAGACCCAAATTAATGAACAATCGCCCAAATTGTTTTTTAATTTTTGTGGGCATTTGTTCATTTATGTGGTTTGGGCGATTGTTCATTCAGCTTTTTGGGCGATTGTTCATCATAAGCTTGGGTGATTTGACATAATGAATAATGACCCAAATTAATGGGCAATCGTTCATTTTCGTATTTGGGTGATTTTTCACAAAATTTTGGGCGATTTTCACTTTTTTTGGGTCTTTGTTCATTATGAATAAAAGCCCAAAAATGTTGGGCGACTGTTTATTTTGGTGCTTTGGGCGATTGTTCTTTGGGCGATTATTCATGCAACCTAATCTTCTTTTCTTGTGTTGTACATTTTCTAATATCGATGGCCTATATTCAAAATCCTCTATATTCGATTTTGAGGGAAAGCACTTTTTGATGGCAAAGTATTGCGTAAAATAAGCCTCATCTAAAGTATAAATTTAAAAGTAAAAATATTTATTTTTGCGATGTTATTGTCATTTTTTATTTCTCTATCTTACGCAGTTAACTTCTTACGAAGGCAAAATGCTCTCTAATATCTCATAAAATATTATTTAATTAAACTCAATTTAAATTTAAATTATCTGATATTTCTTTTTTTTTTTGATAATCTCGTATGATTAAACTTGCTAAAACTATAAGGACTGTCAAGACCTCGGGAATCATCGCGAAAAGTACGAAAATTCGCAAAAACTTGCTTATATATGCAAGATTACAATGCTACGATTAATTAAATGCGCCAAAAAATCTATGAATACTATAAACTTCGGAAAAATTATGCCTATCGCGAAAAAAATTTCAAAACTTTAAAAAAGCCATAATTTTGATTAAAAATCTCTAAAACAGTAAGGAATGGCAAAAAATCTAAAAAAAAGGCGATAATACGCAAAAACTTGTTAACAGCGGCATGATAAAAAAGTCTAATATGGTTTAAAAATCGTTTAAACTACAAAGAGCCTAACAACTTGCAAAAAGTCGCTTCTATCCCGAATAATTGAAAAATGCATCTGTTTTTTAGTAATCTTAGCATTTTGAGTATGTGTTCGCTAATATATTTAAAATTGGCTTACTACTTTTTTCTTTAAAGAGAAGTAACATTATCAGGCAATTAATGCCTACCAGTTAATTAATTAATATGTTACCTCAGGGATTTTTCAAAATGTACTAATTTTCAAGAAAAATTGTACTTTTTATGGTCCGATTGTACTAAACTCTTGTTCTATTACATATTTTAAAATATTTTTTACTCAAAATCAACAATCAACAAAAAAGCACATTGAAGTGCACTTGCACTAAGTCTTTATACGTGATTATCCTGATGAAATGGGACCTTATCTTCCTGAGACCGGAACTGACTCAGATAATTTCCTTAAACTAGATAAAATTTGGAAATTAATACCGTTTTTCGTTATTTTTACAAGTGAAAAACTGGAGTAAAACATAAGGCCTCATGTATGAAAATAGCATTTCGGAAAAGGGATCATAGCTTCCCCAATGCATTCCATATGAGGGAAATTAAGATTCCTTTCTCTCTATATATAGAGGTTAGGAAAAATCTCTTTTTAAGTAATTTCAGGGGCTAATTTAGGGACATTTCCGCTTGTAAAGTAGCGAGAACAGCTATTTTATTATTCTTGCTGGGAAGATAAGGCCTCTTTTCATCAGGATCATCACATATGTAGATAAACTTAACAATTAATATTATTGTTTAATTTCAAAAGGCACACAAAAGGCTATAAGTTCTTGAGTTCTGAATATAAAATGATTATTTAGGATATATGTACTTCTTCCTAACAAACTCTTAGTCATTTCTAAATTGTAGCAGCACGACTTAAATGACTTCAGTAAATCTTTTGTTTGGATTAGATTGGATACAGTCGAAACGAACTGTGTAGCTCTCTTAAGTTTTCATTATATTTTAATATCCTTTCCATATTTGCAGATGCATGTGAAATGGATAATATTCCTCTCGCGATTCTTGAAATATCAGTTATTAAGTTCATTTTCCATTTATACCTTCAATCAAAACGTACATACATTATGTAATTTTTAAAAAGAATTAATAATTCTTCTTGAATATTCAAGAGACCACTGAAGATGGCACATAGCCGAAATCAATCTGTTTATCAACCAAGTTTTACGTGGGACGACGGAATATCGTCCCAAAATTCAAACAACCCCGTTCACCCTCAAAAATATTTAAATAGTGGTAAATTAGTCATTGGAGTGCTATTGTACTTTCAAATAGTGCTAAAAAAGTACAATTGTACCAACTTTTGCATCCCTGTGTTACCTTCTTTGGGAAAGGGATAGTGTAGAGACAACAGGTGGTAAATTGGAGTATAGATAGAAAGTTTAATTAATTTACAACTCTTCTATTGCGCGTTTTTTTTTTGTAGAGCAGTGTTGCAAGCCACTCTGGTGTCAAGTAGATGCATTGAGTTGTTTAAGCTTTCTAGGGAGTTATTTTCAGTGTTGCCATTTTGACGCTTTTCGGGTATTTTATGACGCTTTTTTGGTCTTTTTACCCTTTTATTTTTCCCGATTAGCCTTTTTTTAAATTTACGCTTTTTCCATTTTTTGTGGCGCTTTTGGTGCTTTTTGTGATTTTTGTTTTTTTTTTCAATTTAAGTATTATTTTACTCAAATGCTGAAGTCGAAGGAACATTTAGCTTAAAGAACTTTTAGAAATCGACTTTCTTTAAACTCATCTAATACATTATTACATATTAAATAAGGTATAAAACAAAAAAAAGATTGTTCTTGCAATTCCAAATTGCCTTCAAGTGTTTGCCAAAAAATCAATTCAAATCAAACTTATAAAAGATGTGAGCACATATTTCATTAAACCCGCTTTGCTGATAACTATTATGAAACAGATATATTTGAAAATTAAATTTTTTTCTATAAAGCGAGACACATATACATATGTATAAATAAAATATATTTATTTTGTTTTTTAATGAATTGTTATTTTTAAGCCCCGTCAAAAAAGAGGGGTGTTATAAGTTTGTAGTGCGTGCCCGTGTCTCTCTGTCTGTCTGCACTATATGAGAGCCCAAACGGATGAACCGATTTTGATTTAGTTTTTTTCCTCGAAAGGTGACTTCATCAAGAGTGTTCTTAGGGGCCCCACATACTACACCAGTATGTACGCGCAATCAAGCGTTGGCGCAAGTGGTGTGGTCGTGTATGGGCATTTAGTGCGATTGTACGCTGTGATGTAGCAATGTCAAACAGAGTTTGGTATTTTGCTGATGGTACCAGTTTGTGGTATTGTGTATGGTGAAATTAGCTCAGTTGAGAAAAGTTGTCAAAGAGTGAACATCGGGCTAAAACACATTTACTTGAATAAATTACGCACAAATTAAGAAATAAAAATAACAAAATATATATTATAAAGTGATTCTGAAATAAAACAAATCAATTCTAATCATTTTTTAATGAAGAACACGAAGTTTTCCTAATTCTATTTACAAAATAATATCAATAATAAATGAGGTGCGCACTAGTTGCAACAAGTCACCCGTAAAAAAATTTTAAAGAAATGAATATTGCACCAGTATATGTTTCGAGCATGATTTAACATCACTTGTTTGCGCCAGTATGCTGGAGTAGTGTATGAAGAACATACATATCTTCTTGAATCTGTGTGTATGTGGCACCGTAGCGCCCAAAGACATGGATCGATTTTTTTTTTGAAAAGTGGCTCACTCTAAAATCTTCCAATCTATGTTTGAAGAAAATGGTCCCGCCATTTTGAAGTTACCATCAATTTTCTTCGGGCATTTAAAATTGTTAAATCAAATTTATTTCCAAAAGTATGGTTGAAGTCTTCTGATGGTTTGGGAATAAAATGGAGGCATATAGACGCACAACAAATGAAACTTTTATAAATTAAATAAATTGATAATAAAATAGATCATTTATTTCCAAATTTTAATATTCTTTTTATGTTTAAAGTTTGCTGCGCATTTTTTTACCGTAAATTTTACCCTTTTTTAATGTGTCATTTGTGAAGCAAAACAACACATTTTCAAATTTTTTGTTATATGCAATTTTCATTTTTTCTCCTGACGCTTTTTACCCTTTTTTTCTTAATTTTTTATCCTTTTTTACCCGTTTTTATTACACACTTGGAGCTTTTCTTAATTTCTAAAATGGCAACACTGGTTATTTTACTTCGCTGACGGTTCTGCTACAATACCGACGAAGGATGGTGCTGTAAAGTTCGTTAGGATATGTTAGTACTAATCGCTGCCGGTACTCCCAAAGTGATCAGTGCTATGCCTTCATCACCTTAACAGTGCAACAACAACCAACACAATAACACACCAATGCACATGAGAAAAATGCATGTCGTTGTTTGCTTGTCTGAAACTAGTCTTGAACTCAATACCTCATGGTTTGTAGTCAAACCCGCTAAATACTCAGCCAACAGCACCCTCAGTTCTATTAAAGTCTTGAGTATTTTAGAATAACAAAACCCTCTATCTTTTCATAAAATTGACAATAATGCAAAATTTTGAGAATAAATTACACAATATAGACTCCTGGATTTTAAAATATATTATAGAACGTAAACAGTTTGTATGCTCTCCTGAAAAGTTGTGATTTTTAATATAGAGGCTTTTGATGACAAAGTATTGCGTAAAATAAGCGGCATCTATGGTATAAATTTGAAAGTAAGAAAAATTTATTTTTGCAATTTTCTCGTCACTTTTTTGTGCATTTTGGGCAGTTAACTTTTTACGAAGGCAAAATCCTCCATCTCATAAAATATTATTAAATAAACTCAATGTAAATTGAAATCATTTGACTTTTTTTGATAATCTTGTATTATTAAAACTTGCTCAAAGGAACAATTCAAGGAACTGAAGACCTCGGGAAAATATGAAAATTCGCAAAAACTTGCTTATATATGAAAGATTAAAATGTTACGATTGATTAAAGCGCCAAAAATGTAAGAAAACTATAAACTGTGAAAAATTAATCATATCACGAAAATGCGCTAAAAACTGCAAAACTTTAAAAAAGCTATAATTTTGACCAAAAATCTCTGAAACTGTACGGAATGGCAAAAGTTCGAAGAAAAAAATCGCGAAAATGGCGAAAATTCGCAAAAACTTACTAACAGCGGCATGATAACAAAGTCTAATATGGTTTAAAAATCGTGTAAAATGTAAAGAGCCTAACATCTTGCAAAAAGTCACTCCTATCACGAACATTGTAAAAATTCGCTAGAAGTCGCAACATCGTAAGATTGGTTAGAGACCGCCAAGGCCGCATGTTCACGAAAAATTGCTAACATCGCGGAAATTGCAATGTATAGTAAACGTTTTTGTTCATTTTTTCAGAATTTTTTTTACTATACAAAATCCTCTATCTCATACCGTATTGAGTATTTTCGAATAACAAAATTCTCTATCTCTTCATAAAACCGCCAATAATGCAACATTTTAAAAATAAATTACAGACAATATTGAGTCTTGGATTTTAAAATATATTATAGAACATCAATTTTAAAATATCCTATCAATGAACGAAATAAACAGTTTTTATGCTCTGCCGAAAAGTTGTGATTTTTAATATAGAGGATTTTGAATATAGGCCGGCGATATGTTAGATATGTACGCCTTTTCTAAATTATGTGTTTATACAATGTATTTATCAATAGGGACAAAATCATGTACTTACTTTTGTGACTTGGAAGTGATACAGTTGGTGAGGTAATCAAGTGGCACACATTCTCCAGTTCATCAGTGATAGAAGTGTATTCGCTGTGCAATTTTAAGAGAATGTTTCTCGTAGGTTTTGCATGCAAGACGGATTTTCCTAATTGAGCCATTTTTTCGATATGTACCGCATTTAAAATACAAGTTGCCGTAACGGATATGGTTGGGAAAGATAAAGTTTTTAAAATTCAGTTTAAAGAAAAGGTTAAAAAATTTGCATTAAAAAATCTATAGAAATGTAATATTGTAAATAGGTTACAAATATTAAGTTCAGGAACACACAAATATTCAAAATTCCGCTTTTGGAGATGCAACTATGAATTAGGAATAATTGTTGCTGAACGAGCAAAATTTAACTATGTATTAAAGTATTTTACCTGCTTGTACTTCCTTATCACTGTCTGGCTCCGATTGTGTAAGGCTCATTTGACGACGTGATAAATGTAATTGATTCAGACTTATGTGGGAACGACTTATGTCGCCAACAATGGAACAGGTCTCAGAATTTCTGCGACACAAAGAGACAGTACGTTGGCGCATAGCTCTGTGTCTGGCAGCTGAAGTATACAGCAATTATATTTAAGTCACAAAAAGCTTTTGGTTATTATAGTTTTTTGAGTATTTTACCTTCAAAGGTTACGTTGTCTGGTCCCGTATCATCGGAGTTTTCACCCACCAATGTATGATCATCATCATTTCCCAGTGGCGTAAGAGTATCTTTGCTTTCCGTACTTGCTCCGGTGTCTTGACGTACTGTAACGTAAGGTGTACGCTTTACAGTTTCACAAGTGGATGGACGTTGTGACAGAGGCACATACACATCTGAATCTGATTCGGATTGTACAGATATTTTACGTACTACGTCTTCATTGAGAGCTTCTCTTGATTTTACAGCTTCATCTGATTCTTCAGGCACAGGAACCACTTCAAAATGAATACCATCGTCAAAAATGTATGCATCCGGACGGACTTCCGTTAATGATCGATTGAATCTACGACGGTTTGTTACCTATGCATATAAGACAATATTTGTTACTGATTGTATTGAGTTTTAGCAATTGTGGAAAACATGCCTGTAAACTATTTGAGAAACTCCCCAGTCCACCTCCACCGCCATTTCCACTACCTGCTGGTCCAGCAGCCTCATTGTCCGACATTGATATCGTCCGTAAGCGTTGCATGTCTCCAGCAATATTAACGTTTGATGAATGTAAGTCATCTTGGCCAATTGTATGCATTGCCATAAATCGATGTATCACTGCTAAATGATTTAAAATTTGCTCTGACGATTCTTCCATTTTCCTTAGACGAAACTCAATATTCTAAAATCACCAATAATTTTTGTTTATAATTAATTAAATTTGAAATGATACATGTTGATTAGGTTGATTTTACTTTCAATGTTTCATTAAAGAAACATTAAAAATCGTTCTTGTGAACAGGGGAAATATAAGGAAACTCATTAGAATAACATAACTGAAGTCTAACGGTTAGTATACATATGTAAACGCCTATGTTTTTTTGTAATAGATTAAAGCAACATTCATCCCGTGTTCTTTAATCTACTACAAAAAAACGACTAGGCGTTTACGCCAACGCCTTACGCAATCAGGCCCAATATAATGTGATGAAAATCGATTTCGAATGAAAATCGACACAAAAAGGAAGAAAGTTGTGATGGCTACTGAATTATGGTTTTCATATCGATTTTACTTAAATTCGAATTCGATTTCATTTTCTATTTTGTTCTATGAAAATATCAACAAAAATAGATGTGATAGAAAACGAAATCTTTATTGTTTTACTGTTTTCAAATCGAGTAGAATATGTTTAACGATTTCAAAAGTTTCGATTGATATGTATGTATTTCACACATATTTTTGCAATAATTTTTGTTAAAATGTTAAATTATCTTGTCACTGGACATTTTTTTTTTACATTTAAGCATATTTTTTGTTGATATATAATTTTTAGATGTCTTAATAAATATTCACTAGCACTTCAGCAAAATTTCCGTAGCTTTTTTCTATTTTTAGAAATTTCTAATACATTTAAGAGCTTGTTCCCCATTTGTTCGCGAATTATTTTCGCGCAAAGTTTTATTTTTTCCTAGTTTTTATTCTTTTTACGACTTTTAATTAATTTGAGGACTTTTCTATTTTGCAATCTTTCAGGGATTTTCACCACTATTGTAGAACTAGTGATTTTTGCAAGTTTTCACATTTTTTATAGTTTTAGCGATTTTAATCAATATTAGATATTGCTATTTTTCGATACTGGCAAAATGTTGCGAATTTACGACACTAGCGGTTTTTAATAAATTTTAGGTATATGTGTCATATATGTATTTTTCGCGAATTTTCGGCGTAGAAGCAATTTTTTCCAAACTTTTATAAACTTTACAGTATTATCGGTTTTTAGTCACTAACTGTTGATTTTGGACTTTCGCAATATTTTTGCGAGTTTGCGCGTTACTAATTTTCTAAGTTTTAACTGTTATCGGCATTTTTATATAAGCAAGTTTTTGGATTACGCAACTTTGAAGGTCATTTTGGATTTAGGAAAAACCGTGAAATTACGAAAAAACTTGCTTATATATGAATGATTACAATGTTACGATTGATTAAAAGCCCAAAATATTGAAGAAAATCAACAACTTTGGAAAACTTACGCGTATCGCCAAAAATTGCAAAATTTTAAACGAGCCATAATTTTAATTAAAAATCGCTAAAACCGTAAGAAATCCCAAACATTCAGAAAAAATCGCGAAAATTCGCAAAAATTTGCTAACAGCGGCGTAATAACTAAGTCTAATCGTGTGAACTATAAAGAGGTTAAAAAATTGCAAAAAGACGCTTCTATCCCGAACGTTGCTAAAATTCGCGTGAAGTTGCAATATCAGAAAAAAAGCCCTAACATTGATTAGAAACCGCCAAAGCCTCATGTTCACGAAAAATCGCAAACTTTTTTGAAATAAATACCCAAAAATAAAAATTTCCCCACAGCACTAAAACCGCACTTGTTTGTAACAAAAAGTATTCTAAACTATTTATATTTTTTATACATGAATTTTTAGAAGTTTATGCAATTATTGTTGTATTAATTAATGGAAATATGAATTTAGAATGCTTTTTAATACATTCGAGCTCAAAAAATATTGATTTGCTAAACATATTTTTGCAATTTTTCTATTTGGTACCAAAAGCTTTTATCACAAATAGGAACAAAAATACAATACTGTTCAATGAAAAATAGGGTTGAAAACTTTGATAAATTTCAACACACAAATGTCAACAAAATTAAAAAAAATTTTTAAATTACAGCAAGAAGAAATATAAAATTTATATCAAAACAAATAAAAAAATTAAATAAAACTAAAAAGTGTTTGTGCGTGGAAAAAAAGTTACGATTTAGTGCATTTTCAAGTGGAAAAATTATAGTCTCTCAAGTGTGTTGAAATGTAAAAATGGTGTTCTCTCATTTTTGTTGGATTCACAATATCTATATGTGTAAAGAGAGTTGACATTATTTTATTGACAGTGCGAGAGCTTGCTATCTATGTTTATCAATGACAGTAGCTTCGATCAAGTATATCACTCAGTAGCTTCTATAAGTAAAGAGTTTCTGCCTTGCTGGCTGTGCTTGTACATTATCGCCTCTGGGTATATCTTATGGTGACTTCGCTTTGTAAAGATTTTCTGCATAGCTGGCCTACGGCCAGCCTGAACAAGTCTCTTCTCTTCCTGGCATTAGGATTTTCATTATTAGAAGCTAAAGGCAAGCTAGGCATCAAATTTTTACTGGAGACTAGCTATAAATCAGCCAGAAGCTGGCAAGCCAGAAAACCTTTCCTCGGCGAAACCACTATTCGATATACCCGAGGAGAAAGTCCCTAAGCTTACTTAGCGAAGCCACTATTTTATATGCCCAGAGGAGAAAGCAATGGATACTATTTCAAAGTGGAAATAAAGTTCATGGACGTTATTTCTCAATTTTGATGCTCGTTATTTACACTCTGAAAAGGAAATAATGTCCATGGACGTTATTTCCATTTCTATATGGAAATAATGTTCATGGACAGTATTTCCTATTCAACTTGAACATAATGTCCATCAACATTATTTCTTTGGACGTAATTGCATACCACCTTGTTTTCCCATTGCGACTAAGATTTTCCTTAAAGTATAGGAGATTTTTAGCTGTGTTTTTTACACACATGAGCATAAATTAATCGATTTTTTTTTTTGCAAATTGGAGTTCTTTCTGAATATCGGTTTTTTTGCAAAAATTTTTATTTATTTAAATTTTCAGTTTGTTGAAGCAAATTTTAATTTTTTGTAAAGTTTTTGCTGGCTGTGTATTATTTTACTGCTGCAATTTATAAACAAACGAGTGCCTATTGCTTATCGACTATTTTATATGTTTTCATTCGTTTATTACGAAAGAATTCATTTTATAATAACCAAATATATATGAAAAAACTAAAAGCTCTTTTTTCTCTCTCATATATTCTCACTCACTTAAATATTTTATGTTACAAAAACGCAAAACTACTTTCGTTCGTTTTTTTTACGAATGAACAAAATAATTCATTTTCGAAAAACATGCTGTTATCCTTTCAGGAGACGGTTTTTAATGTTTAACATCAATTGTCTCCAGTTGTGGATTGAATACAATCTGAATCTTTTGCATTCGTCAGCCTGAAGCAAATTTATTGTAATTGTAATCACAATTGTTTAAACGCGTTATTTATTAGACTTTTTGCTTCAAGTTATTAACGCCGCACAGTGGGGCCTTTTGACTTTTTTCGTTGCAAAAATCATAGGTTTTAAAGTAATAAAGATATTTACAAATTTTAAAAAGCATTTAAAAGAAGTCTCCTCAAGCTTCAATATGCATGATTTTCACGGTCATAGGTTAGCCGCGGCACTGTGCACAGTGTCGCCTTTTGACTCTTTCATAACAAACATAATAAACTTTAAAGTACATAATAAAGATGTTTTAAAAATGTATAAAGCATTTCAAAGATAACCGCTTTCGCTAAAAAATAAGTAACCTGCATGTCCATATGATCACAGGGTACTACGCACAGTGGCTTTCTCATCGCAAAACCATAATTTTTTAAGTTACCAAGATATATCCAATAGTTAAAAATCACTTCCATTTTAAATCCTTTAGTTTCAAAATAAGTGCTCCCACATTTTGATAGGCATTGGGCACGGTAATAACTTTTGACCTCTTTTGTCGCAAAATTCATATCTTTTGAAGTAATGATCTTTTTAAAATTTTAAAAACATTTCAAACACAACTTTTGGTGCTTCAAATGCTATTCTCATAAGGAAGTCCAGAAAAAAAGTACCACTGTAATTTAACATGTTAGAGTAATAAAATATTTTTTATTTTTACTATAAATACACATTTTTGAAATATTTTTAATATTAATGCTATATAATATATAACACAGTGCAACACGAAAAAAAATAACCCTATACGGACACCACTAAATGATAAAAGACCAAAAAGAAAATAAGACCCGTGTGTCCCAGTTTTGCCCAAAGTCATGCAGCCATTGTGCATGTTTTATTTCATTTTTGTAAATGGAATTTAGTTTTCCCAATTTTTTATGCAAAACATGTCAAAACAAAGTAACAAACACTTGTATTGAAATTATCAAGTGATGATCTTATTATTTATAAAGAATTTTGTTCTCTAATTTCATAACAACAAAAACATTGAATGCAGGCTTAAAAGGGTGATTTTCAGTAAAATACGCACAAAAATTCTAACAGTGTTATTATTGCGTAGGTATATTTTATTGGGGTTTGATTTTGTTTATTACAAATTAAGCTATTGAGCATTTTTTACAAGAACAAAAGAATCAAAACTTTAATGTTTTATTGCTGTTTTGTGTATGTATGAATTTAACATTATTAGTCTTAGAAGTAAGTATTTTTTTTTTGATTTTCTTTTGGTACAATTTTTGTAAAAATAATTATTTTAAAATTCTAGGAAACTAATTCTTAGATTACAAAAATTAAATAAAACATGCACACTTGCTGCATGACTTTGGGCAAAAATGTGGAACAAGGTTCTTTTTTTTTGTCTTTTATCATTTAGTGGTGTCCGTATATGGTTATTTTTCTATGAATTAAAGAATTACACACAGTGTAATATATAATGATATTAATTTATTTACCATATTTTTTTCAAAATAGTATAATTTTTTTTATTAGTTAGTTTTCTTTAAAATATTCATTAACATTGGGAGCGATATCTAATAGACTTAACATATCAGAGCTATAATTACGTTCTTGTAAATCCTTTTGAGATCTTACATGTCTTCGTGATGAAATTAGTGGATCTGATGAGGCGGCCAACATATTGAAAAGGTCCTCATTTTGTCTTATCCGTGAAATTTTGCAAGTATTTGTGTATCTGAAGTGTTTGTAATCTTTGTTTTTGCATTCTTGGGCTTCTTCTGATAACTCTCCAATTGGTAGGCATTGATATTCAATTAAATCTTTACCATGAGCCAAAATCTTATGGATCGTAGGATTAAGTTTCTTTTCAGGGTACATTTGAACCAAAAGTTGAGCAGTTTTTAATGCATAGTCATGAAACTTTGGGCCATTTATCATTTCTCGAGAGTTTATAACGTTTAGGATAACTGCAAAACTTTTTATAATATGATTGTCGACCCGAGTAATTCTGGCTGTTACCTCATCATTTTCAAAAATGCTCTGGACATATTTCCATCGTTCGTATTGCCGTACCCCTGCTTTGGGCAGTCTATTGTCAGTCCAAGGTTCTTAAGAAATCCATTTTGTATAATTTTTTTTCGAGCAGATAGTTTTTCTTTTGGTGTTGAGTTCTTATCAAAACATTCTCCATCTCGCGGAATTGTATACGCTAGTTTTAAAATAAACTCCATGCACCTAATTCTAGCATGTAATGGAGAAATTCCATATTCATAGTTGTGCTCATCACTTGAATCATCAAGATTTTGAAAGTCTTTCTGTGGCTTTTTGCAAATCGTACACTTCAAAGTTAACGAAGCATCTGTTATTACATTTAAGACTTTGCCATCAATCATTGTAAGACAAAATTCATAATCAATGTAAACGGTTTTTCCATTCTCCATTTCAAGCATTAAAGGGTTTAGTTCAGAAATTTTCTTTTTTATATCGTTTACTGTTGATTTGATTATTTCTGACGACTCCTTCGTGTATTTAAAAAATATCGGACGGCAAAAATGAACTGATGTTGGGCGGGGATTTTTCCAATGCTCAGAGATTTCACTTCTTAGTCTTAAAGGAACTACAGAAGCCATAAACATTTTTGGATCTGTAATAGTTGTGTCATTTGTCGATATTGTTTGTTTGTAGGCACTTTGGCCAGATGATCCATCACATCCCCACTTATTTACCAATGTAAGCCCATCTGGCAGTAATACTGCTTCATTTTCAGGCAAACTTTGAATAAGGCGTTTGGCTGTATGATCCATTAAGTCTTGCAGTTTAACCTCTGCCGATATTTCAGTAACCTTTACATTAGATGGCACTGCTTCTTTTTTGGCAGATGTAACCTTTTTGTATCCAGGAAGAATATTGACATTATGATTCTTTAAAGAGCTTCGTAAAATAGAATACTTTTCCTTTGACAATCCCAAGTCCATAAATAACGCTAAGGCTTCTTCTATGCTATACTTTCTGGGTAAAGCATTTGGAGGAGTTGAAATACTCTCTTTAATTCTCTGCAGTCGATTTGGGCTTGCAAGCTCCACAGCTTTTGTAATGTCTGACCTTGATTTGTCTTTATCTTTAACATACTTAAGACATAATGCTTCTGAAAGATGCGATTTACATATATCTTTAGTGACATTTTGAAGTTTACGTTTTCTTGTGTACTCCGAACATTCGTTTATAGTTTTTGCAGGTCTTCCTCTTTTGCTGTCAGAAGATGTATGCGGTTCTTCTATGTTTTCAAAAGTTGTTACTCCATTCAGCCAATCTGAGTTCTTTTCCATAAAGGTTTTTGTCGTTCGTTTTGAGGCAAGCCATTTTTTATTAATTTTCAAGTAAATGAAGTGAATTGTGGTTTTCACATCCTTTTCGTGGTATCCTGATAAATTGTGTAATTTTTGCACAATAGCCATTCCAAACTAATTTTCATTATGTGAGTTTCTGAATAACTCGAACAATTCCGAATTTTGAAATGACATTATAGCACATTGACTCTATCAAATTGTATAACTTAATGATCACTGCTTTTACAAAGTAAAAACTTAACTGGCTTGATTACACAATTGCGGCTTAATTTATACCCAAAAATAAAAAAATGTTTAATCTACCTGCTTTGTAAAACAGAAATCCAGGCCTCAACTACCTGTAGTGTAAAACTGCATTTTCTATTTTACTCAGTATAAAAAAAGTTTAAAACTACCTGCCTATTTTTATAATGCGAACAACGTTGCCGTTTTGGTTAAGTTTAATCAAAATTGGTTACTTTTTTCCATCTGTAGAATAAAAGACAAAAATTAAACTACATACATTCATACATATGTAAGTACATGAAAATTTTGGTTATTTTTTTTCTTATTTGGTAGTTTTTCCAACATTCTTGGTTATAAAATATATTGGTCATAGAAACGTTGAATGCGAATTTAAATTTAAATAAACAAATTGTTATAGTTATGCATACCTGATTCATACGGGACTCGCCCGATGGTTTTTTACCATGAAGTTTCTAGAGTTTATTGTCGAACGGGACACAAAGCAACATAAAAGAAAATATAAGAAAAATGCAGGGAAAAAAGTCATCGTGTCAATCTCGTATGAACGAGAGAAATTAAAATATGTAACAAATACGTGCTGCAGTGAAAACAGAATTATTGCCGTTTTCACTATGAGATTGTAACAGTTTTCCTCTTATATCAAGCAAAACGGCAACTTTTGGTGACAAAGTTTAGTTAAATTATTTAAAGCATTGTGTAGCGAATATGCTCCGAAAATTTGGCTGAGACCATTTTTGGTTATTTTTAGATATGCTCCATTTTATTTGTAAAAATTACCTAAATAAAGGGTGCCTGAAAAGCGGCAACTGCCGAAAAAGTAGGGCATTTGATGCACATTTTTTTGCTTATTTCAATAAAAAATAAACGTACCTTTAAAACGATACCAAAAAAGTAATGATCTAAAGTCAAGGTTTCTAGCATTTCAATTTTAAAATGTTATTTTTTTTTCAAAATCACCTTTTTTGGGGCTTCTTAAAAAACTGCCAACTTTAAGCATCTCCACCAGCTATAATTTTCAACTAATTAAGAAAAACGTTTTTGAACTGGCATCAGTAAGAAGTTCTTTGTACGATGTAATCATTCATTTTACAAAATTTTGTCATCAAATTTTGTATTTTTGCCACGGTATTTGGGAAAAGGCGCCACAGTGCGCCGACCAAAAAAAAGTGGTTTTATAAATTGTAGTGTATCAGGTATGTGATAGAAATTGATTCGTTTTAAGTTAAATCGAAAGTTGAAAACGAATCAGATACTTTTAGCTGTGATGGAAATCGTATCGATTTCATATTCCATTTTTGTTTTCTTGGCGTAGATAGGGCTTTCTCTGAAACTTGATTTTGCCCCCCCCCCCCAAAAATTACAGAAGTATTTAATAAAAATTATTAAAAACTTCTCTATAATTGGAAAGATATACATATTAGTACTCAAATCGTAAAAGTATCCCGTTTACTTACAGAAATCATTACAATTTTTATAAAAGTTTAGTTTCCAATAATTGCCAAATTACGCACAAAAATTCTAACAGTGTTATTATTGCGTAGGTATATTTTATTGGGGTTTGATTTTGTTTATTACAAATTAAGCTATTGAGCATTTTTTACAAGAACAAAAGAATCAAAACTTTAATGTTTTATTGCTGTTTTGTGTATGTATGAATTTAACATTATTAGTCTTAGAAGTAAGTATTTTTTTTTTGATTTTCTTTTGGTACAATTTTTGTAAAAATAATTATTTTAAAATTCTAGGAAACTAATTCTTAGATTACAAAAATTAAATAAAACATGCACACTTGCTGCATGACTTTGGGCAAAAATGTGGAACAAGGTTCTTTTTTTTTGTCTTTTATCATTTAGTGGTGTCCGTATATGGTTATTTTTCTATGAATTAAAGAATTACACACAGTGTAATATATAATGATATTAATTTATTTACCATATTTTTTTCAAAATAGTATAATTTTTTTTATTAGTTAGTTTTCTTTAAAATATTCATTAACATTGGGAGCGATATCTAATAGACTTAACATATCAGAGCTATAATTACGTTCTTGTAAATCCTTTTGAGATCTTACATGTCTTCGTGATGAAATTAGTGGATCTGATGAGGCGGCCAACATATTGAAAAGGTCCTCATTTTGTCTTATCCGTGAAATTTTGCAAGTATTTGTGTATCTGAAGTGTTTGTAATCTTTGTTTTTGCATTCTTGGGCTTCTTCTGATAACTCTCCAATTGGTAGGCATTGATATTCAATTAAATCTTTACCATGAGCCAAAATCTTATGGATCGTAGGATTAAGTTTCTTTTCAGGGTACATTTGAACCAAAAGTTGAGCAGTTTTTAATGCATAGTCATGAAACTTTGGGCCATTTATCATTTCTCGAGAGTTTATAACGTTTAGGATAACTGCAAAACTTTTTATAATATGATTGTCGACCCGAGTAATTCTGGCTGTTACCTCATCATTTTCAAAAATGCTCTGGACATATTTCCATCGTTCGTATTGCCGTACCCCTGCTTTGGGCAGTCTATTGTCAGTCCAAGGTTCTTAAGAAATCCATTTTGTATAATTTTTTTTCGAGCAGATAGTTTTTCTTTTGGTGTTGAGTTCTTATCAAAACATTCTCCATCTCGCGGAATTGTATACGCTAGTTTTAAAATAAACTCCATGCACCTAATTCTAGCATGTAATGGAGAAATTCCATATTCATAGTTGTGCTCATCACTTGAATCATCAAGATTTTGAAAGTCTTTCTGTGGCTTTTTGCAAATCGTACACTTCAAAGTTAACGAAGCATCTGTTATTACATTTAAGACTTTGCCATCAATCATTGTAAGACAAAATTCATAATCAATGTAAACGGTTTTTCCATTCTCCATTTCAAGCATTAAAGGGTTTAGTTCAGAAATTTTCTTTTTTATATCGTTTACTGTTGATTTGATTATTTCTGACGACTCCTTCGTGTATTTAAAAAATATCGGACGGCAAAAATGAACTGATGTTGGGCGGGGATTTTTCCAATGCTCAGAGATTTCACTTCTTAGTCTTAAAGGAACTACAGAAGCCATAAACATTTTTGGATCTGTAATAGTTGTGTCATTTGTCGATATTGTTTGTTTGTAGGCACTTTGGCCAGATGATCCATCACATCCCCACTTATTTACCAATGTAAGCCCATCTGGCAGTAATACTGCTTCATTTTCAGGCAAACTTTGAATAAGGCGTTTGGCTGTATGATCCATTAAGTCTTGCAGTTTAACCTCTGCCGATATTTCAGTAACCTTTACATTAGATGGCACTGCTTCTTTTTTGGCAGATGTAACCTTTTTGTATCCAGGAAGAATATTGACATTATGATTCTTTAAAGAGCTTCGTAAAATAGAATACTTTTCCTTTGACAATCCCAAGTCCATAAATAACGCTAAGGCTTCTTCTATGCTATACTTTCTGGGTAAAGCATTTGGAGGAGTTGAAATACTCTCTTTAATTCTCTGCAGTCGATTTGGGCTTGCAAGCTCCACAGCTTTTGTAATGTCTGACCTTGATTTGTCTTTATCTTTAACATACTTAAGACATAATGCTTCTGAAAGATGCGATTTACATATATCTTTAGTGACATTTTGAAGTTTACGTTTTCTTGTGTACTCCGAACATTCGTTTATAGTTTTTGCAGGTCTTCCTCTTTTGCTGTCAGAAGATGTATGCGGTTCTTCTATGTTTTCAAAAGTTGTTACTCCATTCAGCCAATCTGAGTTCTTTTCCATAAAGGTTTTTGTCGTTCGTTTTGAGGCAAGCCATTTTTTATTAATTTTCAAGTAAATGAAGTGAATTGTGGTTTTCACATCCTTTTCGTGGTATCCTGATAAATTGTGTAATTTTTGCACAATAGCCATTCCAAACTAATTTTCATTATGTGAGTTTCTGAATAACTCGAACAATTCCGAATTTTGAAATGACATTATAGCACATTGACTCTATCAAATTGTATAACTTAATGATCACTGCTTTTACAAAGTAAAAACTTAACTGGCTTGATTACACAATTGCGGCTTAATTTATACCCAAAAATAAAAAAATGTTTAATCTACCTGCTTTGTAAAACAGAAATCCAGGCCTCAACTACCTGTAGTGTAAAACTGCATTTTCTATTTTACTCAGTATAAAAAAAGTTTAAAACTACCTGCCTATTTTTATAATGCGAACAACGTTGCCGTTTTGGTTAAGTTTAATCAAAATTGGTTACTTTTTTCCATCTGTAGAATAAAAGACAAAAATTAAACTACATACATTCATACATATGTAAGTACATGAAAATTTTGGTTATTTTTTTTCTTATTTGGTAGTTTTTCCAACATTCTTGGTTATAAAATATATTGGTCATAGAAACGTTGAATGCGAATTTAAATTTAAATAAACAAATTGTTATAGTTATGCATACCTGATTCATACGGGACTCGCCCGATGGTTTTTTACCATGAAGTTTCTAGAGTTTATTGTCGAACGGGACACAAAGCAACATAAAAGAAAATATAAGAAAAATGCAGGGAAAAAAGTCATCGTGTCAATCTCGTATGAACGAGAGAAATTAAAATATGTAACAAATACGTGCTGCAGTGAAAACAGAATTATTGCCGTTTTCACTATGAGATTGTAACAGTTTTCCTCTTATATCAAGCAAAACGGCAACTTTTGGTGACAAAGTTTAGTTAAATTATTTAAAGCATTGTGTAGCGAATATGCTCCGAAAATTTGGCTGAGACCATTTTTGGTTATTTTTAGATATGCTCCATTTTATTTGTAAAAATTACCTAAATAAAGGGTGCCTGAAAAGCGGCAACTGCCGAAAAAGTAGGGCATTTGATGCACATTTTTTTGCTTATTTCAATAAAAAATAAACGTACCTTTAAAACGATACCAAAAAAGTAATGATCTAAAGTCAAGGTTTCTAGCATTTCAATTTTAAAATGTTATTTTTTTTTCAAAATCACCTTTTTTGGGGCTTCTTAAAAAACTGCCAACTTTAAGCATCTCCACCAGCTATAATTTTCAACTAATTAAGAAAAACGTTTTTGAACTGGCATCAGTAAGAAGTTCTTTGTACGATGTAATCATTCATTTTACAAAATTTTGTCATCAAATTTTGTATTTTTGCCACGGTATTTGGGAAAAGGCGCCACAGTGCGCCGACCAAAAAAAAGTGGTTTTATAAATTGTAGTGTATCAGGTATGTGATAGAAATTGATTCGTTTTAAGTTAAATCGAAAGTTGAAAACGAATCAGATACTTTTAGCTGTGATGGAAATCGTATCGATTTCATATTCCATTTTTGTTTTCTTGGCGTAGATAGGGCTTTCTCTGAAACTTGATTTTGCCCCCCCCCCCCAAAAATTACAGAAGTATTTAATAAAAATTATTAAAAACTTCTCTATAATTGGAAAGATATACATATTAGTACTCAAATCGTAAAAGTATCCCGTTTACTTACAGAAATCATTACAATTTTTATAAAAGTTTAGTTTCCAATAATTGCCAAATTTATGTTTATTACGTAAAAACCCTACGGAAGACCCTGTGACTGAGTGGTAGCGATGCTAGCCTGTCAGTTCAGAGGTCGTGGGTTCGATTCCCGCCGTGGACCCTGGGTGTTTTCCTCAGATAAGCTAATCGCTTCGCGGGTTGTGTTTGTTAAAATAAAATATTTAAAAAAATAACGTACGAGTGTGTTTATTTTATTCTGGCGATATATTTTTGTATTTTCTCTAACAAAATATAAAAAGTAGTACATACAACATTTTAAAAACAATTTGATACTAGGTCCAGTTGTACATACAATTAGTCCAATAGTCCATCAGCAACATGATTTTTAAAAGTTTTAGACCTTCAAAAAACTTTCATATCGATGGTCATAGGTTGACAGCACGTAACTGGGTTTTACAACTTTTCAGTAGGAGAAATTACGTTATAAATATGCTGAAAGCGTTACTAGCATAGAAATAAATAGCTGAAATTTATTTAGTAGATACTCTCAACTAATTTCTCTCAACTAATTTCTGTTATTAAATTTTGCAATTCTCTACTTGAAACAGAATTTTATATTTTGGTGTAATTATTTCGAACTAATTTGCCTTTGAGTCTAAGCGATTTTATTGCGCAAAAGTCCGTAACGTGATATTCAGAAAGAATTAGACAGGATAATTATTCTAAGGAATCAGGGAAAAATTTCCAAAAAACAACGTTGTTCTGTTCTGCCGTGTATGTTGAGAATTTTCTTTTGAAGAATATGTACATAAAAAAATGTAAAAAATATATTTACTTCTCTTTAAAGCACCATCCAAAGTCGATTATAAGATTCTTCTAAAGACGCTAGAAAAGAACCGATGAAACATTGGGAACAAAAATGGAATAAATTGTTTTATTAAATAGCCTAAATTGTTATATTAAATAGCCTAAATAATAAAACACAGAATATAAGATTTTTTGTTTTCATCAGATTTAGGTCCATTATTGCTTAAAAGTTTTATAATCGAATGGACTATTCAATGATATTATAAATCTATGGATTTTTTTATTATTTGTGGTATAAAACAGCTTCCGAAAAGGCAACAATTGGTGATGAACTTTAAAAATTTCAAAGAATTTAAACTTTTATCCACTCTAACTTGGTCGCCTTTTATTCGACGCGTTATTTAGTAGCCTTTCAAATAATATATAAATCATTTTAAACGAACCAGCCTTTAATTCTGAATGACGCTTTAACAAGAAGTATACACCGAAAAACGGAAATGAACCGTTATATTATGCACAATGGACGAAATGAAATTTTTATTCCTTTTTGTGTTTAGCACATCATAATTATTCTAAAAAATGCTTTCGAAAATTAAAAACTTAAAAAAATTAAAGTTTGTAAAGCAGTGTTATTAAAAGCAATAGATTTTTAGTGGTATTGTTAGTTAGGAAAATCTATAACCGGATTAAAAATTAAAACAAATTTTCGGGCCAAATAAATCGCTACAAATAGTAGTGCAAGGTCGATATATAAGGTCTATGTATCAGCCCATATGTTGGGTAATTTTGCTGTCAAATTGTAGTGTATTTGACCAATGCACTCACATTTTAATATTCGCTTTGAGTTTTTCTCATAAATTTTTTGACACCACAATTCCCAAAAAAAGTTGCTTTGTTGTATCAATTCGCCGATAAGTATACCTTATAGATCTACCTTGTAGTAGTGCAACCTAACACCGCGTCTTCACGAGACATTAACTTTGATATAACATGAGAGAGAACGTCGGTAGAACAAGAAAACTAAAATGTCGAAATTTTTCTTCATGTCATACAACAGGACAACGTATTTTTAATTTTCTTAAGAGATTTCATTTGCTACAAATACTCATTGGTTAAAATTCAATATTTTTGCGTAATTAGTAGTTTTATTTATGATTTTTCACACTATCAAACGCCGGTACTTTGGCATGGGGAGCATACTATCTTGCAGGCTGCCGAGTTGGTGAAGTTGGATTTCTCGATTGGTGACGGTATTTATTTTTATGTAGTCTAGAAATCCTGGGAAACTTATCAAAGCCGTCCGTTTACTTACAAACTTTCCGCAATAAAATTCGAGTTTTCATAAGATCTCGATGCTTTGAGCTTCAAGAATGCTGTTCTTACAATTTTTACGATTATGAATGTATAAATATAAACCAGTAAAATTTAAGAATAGGTGATTGAATTGATTCGGTCGTTTTCCAATAGCGCCGAATGCCACAAAACTGGATCTAAATCGGTTGTAGTTCGAGACGATTTTTGTTGAATATTAAAAAAACCTTTTTATGCAAAACTCGGCTATACGAATAATCGCCCGAAAAACAAAAATGTAGAATCGCCCAAAAATTGTAAAAAATTGGGTGATTGTTCATCGACTTTGGGCGACTCAACATTTTTAAATATACCCAAATTGTTGTTGTTCAACAACCCAAAAAAAGTTTTTTCGGCGATTATTCATTCCGAATTCAGGTGATTTTACATTATGAACAAACACCCAAAAACTTCGGGCGATTCTTCATTTCACACTTTTAGGTAATTCTTCACTTTTTTGGGCGATCGGGCACTGTTTTTTGGGTGTTTCTTCACTATGATGAATCATCCAACTATTTTGGGCTTTTCTTCATTTTGCTGTTTCGGGCGATTTTACTTGGGTGATTATTCATATATCATTTACTGCCAGTATGAATATTAGCCCAACTAAAATCATTTAAAACAGCCAAATGAATGAACGTCAAAGAAATTGTTCATGACCGCAGTGTCGTAAGGTCCATGGACATTATGACACTCTTTTTTAGAGCGTCATAATGTCCACAACTTAATTGGGAAGTAAAAATTTAGAAATTTAACAATGGAATGAAGCAATGTTGAAAATCTTTAGTATGAATTTATATTCATCGATTGCTAGGTAATAGGATCAATGGAAATAAATTAAATTTAATTTATTTCCCACCATGGTGGTGCATAGCCGGCCTTCGGCAGGGGTTAAGCATTTTTCCTCTCGATATATCGAAAAGCGGCTTCGTGGAGTAAAGATGTTTGCATAGCCGGCCTGGGGCCGGGCTTAACCATTTTCGCCTCTTAGTATATCGAAAAGCGGCTTCGCTGACTTAAGATATCTGCATAGCCGGCATTCGGCCGGGCTTAAGGATTTTCTTCTCTCAGTATATCGAAAAGCGGCTTCGCTGAGTAAAGATTCCCGCGCTTAAGAATTGTTCGCTCTTGGTATATCGAATAGCGGCTTTGCTGAGCTAAGATTTTATGATTATCCAGGAGAAAACCCTTAAGCCCTGCCAAAGGGCGGGTATGCAAAAATTTTTACTCAGCGAAGCCGCTATTCGATATACCAAAAACTCTTAATACCGGCCAAAGGCCGGCTATATAAAAATCCTTACGCAGCGAAGCAGCTTTTCGATATACTGAGAGGAGATAATTCTTAAGACAGGCCGAAGGCCGGCTATGCAAAGATCTTTAGTCAGCGAAGCCGCTTTTCGAAATACTGAGAGGAGAAAATCTTTAAGCACGGCCGAAGGCCGGCTACGCAGAAAATTTTTAGTAATAAAATTAGTAAAATTTCTTTAAATTTGTAATTATTTTCCAATTACCCAAAAATATTTTTGGTGATTATTCATTTAAACTTATGCATTATTTTTATTTTGGTGATTCTTCTTGAAGATCAATTGGTCTAAATTGATAAACTGTTATATGAATAATAACCCAAATGATAAATTGCCCGAAAAACAAAAATGTAGAATCGCCCAAAAAGTGTTGTAAAAAAATTGGGTAATTGTTCATCGACTTTGGGCGACTAAAAATTTTCAAGTATTTGGGTATTTGTTCATAATGAATAAAAGCCAAAATTTTTGTAAAATATTAAAAAACCCATTTTTAAGCGATTATTCATTCCAAATTCGGGTGATTTTACATAATGAACAAACACCCAAAAACTTCGGGCGATTGTTCATTTCACACTTTTGGGTTATTCTTCACTTTTTTGTGCGATCGGGCACTGTTTTTTTGCGTATTTCTTCACTATGACGAATCACCCAACAATTTTGTGCGTTTCTTCATTTACCTGTTTTGGGCGATTTTCACTAGAGCGATTATTCGTACAGCCGCAAAAATCTATAAGTTATAGCTTGAAATTAGCAGGAAGTTCTAGTCCTCTCTTGAGCAATTAGATGTTTTTATATAAATTATATTCGCGTGTCTTCTTGATTACTACACTACTCTGCAGTTTGATTTATATCACAGATCTTCTGGGTTACTACACTACTCTACAGTTTGAAACATCTCGCAGGTATCTTTTGTTCTCCCTGGGTAGTTTTAAGCAACAACAAATTCTATGAAAAAAAACCAAAACTGCACAACAAGAATTTCATGCGATTTCAAAAGAAAATTTAAGAAAGTTGCAAAACTAAAGTCGACTCATATGGGCGGGGACTATGCAACTTTAAAATACTATAAAAAAATTTCATTTTTGGCTGGAAAAAAGTAGCCAAAATACACAAAGTACACATTGGAAAAAAGTAACCAATTTTGGTTAAAAGTAACCAAACCAAAAGCCCTGACAATAGTGTTTCTTCCTGCCGAAAAATTATTTTGGGGTGCGATTTAGTGCATTATTTACGAATAAGAAAGTTGTTATTTTTGTATGGTATATTACATAGTCAAATTCCGTCTTATTTGTATGCTAAACGAAATTTCGGAACTTCTACCAGCCAACCGTATGACAATTCTGATACCAAGATATTTTCATCTTAATATGTCCAGATTTGTTTTATTAATGCCATTAAATAATGGAATTCCCTACCAGTAAACATTAAAATTATACAGAGAAAAAACAGTTTTTTCAAATACCTAATTAGCTTTTCTTACGAAAATTTATTTATTAAAACTCAAACGTATTCTTATATTAATTTTTATAATTTAATTATATAATGTTAAAGTGATCCTTATTTTCTTAATTTTTTATTAACATTAATTTTAACTAATGATTGTTCTTTATAAGTAGATTTAATCAGATCCTGATCATGCGATTGCTCGGGTGGTGCATGAGTGCAGACCTGATGTGATTACTTATTAATGTTTTTAATTCTTAATAATGATAGCAGCTCATTATAATAGTGATAATTTCTTGTACCACTTGTGTGAACGATATGTTCACAACAGGGGTGCAAAAGTTGGTACGATTGTACTTTTTTTACCACTATTTGAAAATCAAAAGTACAATAGCACCCCAATGCCTAATTAAGCACTATTTAAAAATTTTTGAAAGAGACGGGGTTCGTTGGGGTTTTCGTCATCCCACGTCAAATTTGATTGATAAACAGATTAGTTTCGGATACGTGCCATCTTCAGTGTTCTCTTGAATATTCAAGAAGAAGGAAAATGGTTCCGAATTATTAAGTCTTTAGAAAAGGTGTATACATGAAAAATTAACTAAATAAACTGATATTTACTGATAATCCAAAAATTGCTGATATTTACTTATTCCAAGAATTACTGATATTCTGCAAATATGGAAAGGCTATTAAAATATAATGAAAACCACAGATATCAACAACTTATAGTCTTTTGTGTTCTTTTTGAAATTAAATGTTAATATTAATTGTGAAGTTTATCTATATATGTGATGATCTTGAAGACCAGAGGCCTAATCTTTCCATCAAGAATTTTCAGTAGAACCAAAATAGCCGTTCCTCCCACTTTACAAGTAGAATGTCCCTAAATTGACATTCGAAATAACTTAAAAAGAGATTTTTCCCAACCTCTACATTTAGAGAGAAACGAAAATTAACTTCCGTCATATGAAACGCATTGGGGAAGTTAGGATCTCTTTTCCAAAATGTTACTTTTATACCATCGATTTTATGCTTTACTTCAGTTTTCACTCGTAAAAAAACGTAAAACAGCATTCCTTTTAAAAATGTATCTAGTTTTAGGAAATTGGGCTAACTCAATTTCGGCCTAACGAATATAAAGTCCCATTTCACCATCATCATCATTACATATAAGTACGAAGTGCAAGTGCACTTCAATGCGCCTTTTTTGTTGATTTTGAGTAAAAAATATTTTGTAATAATGGAACAAGAATTTAGTACAAGCGGACTGTAAAAAGTACGATTTTTCTTGAAAATTAGTACAATTTGTAAATTATCAGTTTGCATCCGTGGTTCACAATTACAGCCGTATCTGGATTTGGGCGCTTGGCATTGGCATCGAGCACTAACTTCAAAATTTTTCGCGCCGAAAAGTTGAAAAAGCTCTAAAAACGGTGCTAAAAGCACTGAGTGGACAACGCTGACGAAAATAATTGATATAACGAAAAAGTTATTTAAAAACTATTTTTTACTGAGCAAATTGGAAAAAATTGGACAATACTTTTTTCTGTGTACATATCTACTGATGACTTGGCTTTAACACCAACGAAATGCAGACATATATCGATGGCTTAATAAAAAAAAGGCGTATCTCGATTTTTTCAAAAACAAGGTTTTAACGTTTTTTGATAGCCAAGGTATAATTATATCCTCCTTACAATGTATGATTAAAAGTTAATTTGGTTTTAACGGCAAGTTCGACATAAAAAACTTGCCGTTAAAGTCAACGTTAACTCTTAATAGTACATTGTGAAAAGGGCCGTTAAAGAACTAAGTAAGTTACAGTCAAAAATAACTGATTGATGGCCACTTAAAAAATTATGTTTGCATGTAAATGCTTTAGTTATTATTCAGTTTTTTCGTTCCCCTGTAAAATATCCAAAAATTCGATTTATGCCTTTCTTATATTAAGCCATCGATATGTACACTAACCCACAACAAATAAATATTTTTTAGAAATAAATTCCTGAGAACATTTTGAATAAATTTAATTTTGTTAATCTTGGATTTTTGTTTTGTTTTCATAATTTACCTGTACAGTGGCAGTTTGCAAGTTTTCCTTTTGATTAATATCTTCGATTTTTTGCGCCATTGTCTCGACCCGTTCCGTTGTATTTTTCACACGTTCTTCGGTCGATTGATTCAGAATGATTTCTTGTTCATGGAAAAAGCCTTCGACGCATTCCTCTTCAAAGTCGTACAAGCGCTCCAAATCATCTTTTTCTAAGAAAAGCTTCAAACCATTGTCTCGTTGTACTTCCAATCCTGTACATTCATTCAATTCAATGTGAATGAATATCATTTGATACAAGAAAAACGCAAAAAAGATCAATAATGTACGATGTTGGTACAAAATGTATGAATTAGTTCCACAAAACCGTCCACAACGATAAAATTAGAAAGTGATTACGTTTATTTTGATTATTAATTGCTCAATGATATAAATTGGCACATAAAATAACATTGTTATTTACATTAAAAATAATAATAGAAATATTGCGAAACATAATTATGTATTTGTAAAAATTTGGTTGGAAAGCATTACAGATATTTTTCAACGAATATTTTAGTAAAAACGCATTTATTAATTAAAATTTTTGTTATTGTGTAAGTAGAGATTTATCATATAAAAAAGCAAGTACATAAATTTTGATGCCGCGTCACGTAGGCAATTTATGCCAAATTTTTTATATAAAAATTCATAAAAATTTAATTATGTAACATTTAAAGACAACCAATAAGCCAGTATTTATGTGCATGTTGTGTGTAAATTTGTGTGTTTATAATACATTAAAAATGTAGTCGTAAAAGGTAAAAAATTTTAAATGAATAAAAGTAAATAGAACAACGTTATTGGTTAAATATATTTACGAGCTTATAAATGAAAACTCACAGGGAATAAAATTTAACTTTCTCATCCCTGTCTCACCTTTGGCTTTACGTATGCAATACTTTAGCAGCGAATAGAAATGACAAAGTGCTATAAACGGAGGTGGCAGTACAGGCTTTTGCTGATATTCCATAACCACGGTAAATCGTTGAAACATCCATACCTAAATTATAATCGATTGAGATTATTAGTGGTAATTTAAGGAGTATTAGGGACAACAACAAGTAGACAAGGAATATTGTGAAAATGTATTAATGTATAAATGGAAAACAAGGATACTGCAAAAATCGTGCCTACTTAGATCATTTACATACCTCCAGTAAACAAATTTTTCGGAGCACCAATACCAACTGCATTTACATTGTATAGATTTCGACACAATTTGATATGAAATCTTTATCGAGATCTATGTCGTTTACACTAAGCTTTTTTAAATTTTTTCAAGATTTTGTATCTAACACAAAATTCTTTAACTGAAATTTATCGTAAACTGGAACCCAACAAGTGGGCACTTAGCTAATTCACACACAGAAAAAAAAATTTGTAAATACAATTAATTTTTTTGTTATATCAATTAAATAATTAATTGATTTTGAACCTAGAACGATTTTTGTAAATACAATTACGAAGTTGTAAGTTAAAGGAAAATCGGAAAAAATTGTTAAAATTTTGTTTGTTGATTTCAAATTTATTTCAATTAAGATTATGTACTAGTTATGTCAGAGGCATCATTCGTACCAAATTTTATAAAAATCGGATTGGGAAAATAAACTGGTTTGTTGGTTTTATTTGTTTTAACCTATATATTAACCTGCATGTCGATTTACGCGGGATACACAGAAAAAAATATCATCAAACTGCAACAACAATTCGAATAGTAAATGTTTAATTTAAATTTAAAAATATATTGAGTTAATATAACCAATTATGTTGTTTATACGACTAACAAAGAATTTTTTTTTTCAATAAACTGAACGCCCAAATTTTTTTATGTATGGCGCAAAAACTCATAAATTTTTTAATATTTTTTTGATTAAAAATGTCAACTAAAGTTTTTGGGGAAACTTGTGAAAAAATTAACAATCATCATTGTTTACTTAACATATTAAAAGTTTTCTAGTCAATTAAATTACTCCAGAAAATTATTGTTTAAATTATATCATAACGGAATGCGAACATTTAGAAGAAACATAAGAAATCAAGTTGTATGTGTATTCATTATTTGCATATTTAATAATCAATTGCTCTGTAGCTGAGAGGTAAGTACGTTAGTCTATTAGTCCAGAGGTTGCGGTTCGATTCCGCTCAAAGACATTTAGTGTTGTTCGCAGACAAGCAGAAAGTCGTTTCAAGCGTTGTGATTGCGTATAAAAAAATAGTTAATATAACAATTATGACAATCAAAATTGTCCGGAAATTAAAAAATTCACATTGTTAACATAACAATAACTTTAATTGAAATAGCTTTGTAATCAAAGAAAAAATAATATGACAAAAAAATTTGTCCGTTTGGAAATCGCAACAAATGTTAACAAACAAGTTTGTTGAAAATAATTATTGAAATTGGCAATAAAATTGCCAGAAAACCGGTAAATTTAATTGAAAATAAATGAGTTGAAAATTTTTTCTGAAAGTACAAGCCCCTGTTTGCATTTACAAAAATCGTTATAGGCTCATTTCCAATGAAAGTTTTAATAGTGTTTACTAAAAAATTAATTCTTTTTACAAAACTTTTTTTCTGTGTAGGAATTAATTTCCGAGCACAGGTTTCTTCGCGAAAATTGCTTAGAGTTGTCTGTAGATTACGTTTCTACTATACGATTGTTTTCGTTTTTTCCCCATACAAATGGACCCGTTCTAATGTAGGTACTTTTAAAAAGACGCTATATTTCCCACTAATAGCTACAATGTTTTTTTTACAGTTCGCAAAAAATTTATTTGACGTGGAAATAACAGAATTCTTTAATTTATATTAGGTATCCAGCAAGAAATCTTGTCTACTTGTTTTTATAATAAGTTTTTAATTAACTTCCTCATTAGTTTTACCTGATGCGAAACCGAATTGACTTCATTAAAAATATTGTTAAATACCGCAATAAGTAAATTAATTAATAAAATATTTGCTATCAACAAATACATAGACATTGTTATAGGTGTAACCCAGTGTCCTGTTAATAAAGTAAAAAAAAAAGTTATTCCAATATATAATAAAAATATCGCAAGAAACTAAATTTATTTCTTTACGGACCATTATATCAACTTGGCAATATAAATAATCTGCAGGGTAGTTAAAGGCAAGATTTCGTCGGACGGATAAACAGTTTGTCATTATTATAAATTTAATCTAACTTACTATCTAACTTACTATGTACGATGAACTTGCCTTTAACTTATCATTCAAGTTCAGTTAAAGTAAATTTATAATTTTTAACTATTGCCAACTATTGCCAAGTTATAATAATGGCTCTAAGTATAATTTCGGGCAAATTCAGTAAGAATTCGGAAATTAGTTTTTCACGCTTTGCAAACCCGAAATAAGAACAAACCTGTAACACATTCCGGCTGACTTGGATTTTCGCCACATGGTGGATCAATATCATCCGCAAATACCTCACCATACAACATGAAGTAGGGCTGATAAGTTACCTGAAAATAAAGACAATCGAATTATTATAATAAATAATTATTTTAATCTGATTGAATTATCGACATTAATAAGTTAAACATAAACACAAGTATTAAACATAAAATACACAGACGTTGAGTTGAAAAGCAGAATAATTACTTATTTTGTATGCTTAGGAAAGGAAGTGATAATGTGTTTTTAAGTTTTATTTTAAATTTTTTATGAAAAGGTTAAAAACTTAGAATGTGGCCAACATGGCACAGTGTAAGATTTAGCCAATCTAGGAAGACGAAATTAATATCTCGGTAAAAAATGCAGCTAGGCATGTCTGGACCAACGTTCAACTTCCCTTAATATTTGGGAGAAAGAAATAACAAAATTATTAATAAATAAAATATATACAATTTTATGAAAATATCTTTAAGAAAATTATGTAATTTTTTATGGTCGGTATAAAACGAAGTACTAAATTAATTTTTCTACGTAAGCAATCCGCAGAACAGTCAAGTATTTTGGTGTCTTGTTAGCCATATTTAGACAAATTTTGATTTTTATGGTGTTGTGGCTCGTTGCAGAATTTCAGAAGATTTGCAAATATTAGCAGATAAATTAATAATTATATTAAAGTAGAAATTTCAGCAACGAACTTTTTATATTTTTCTTCTCAATGGAAACTTCTCTTTAATATGTAATTAATATATACTATAAAAATTATACTAAAAAAGCGGCTTTTGTCTAGCTATATTGCCGAAACCATACACTGTTTACACATAGTTTACACATAAAAATTTTAAATTAAAAGTGAATTCCAGGAACTTTTTCGATTTTATTAAAAAGTTTTCTTACATTTACATTAAATATGAATTGATAGACTACGAAAGATTTTAAGTTCATAGATATTTTTTTTATAAATAAAAAAACAGTATGTCTTTATTGTATATTTAAATGAATAATATACCGTACTTTTAAGTTATCATCAAAATCTGTAAAAAAATTTTATAACTAATTGTACAATTTACGATTAAAAATCTTCGGATTGACCATAAATTTTATAATCATGTAAAACAATTTAAATTACACAGCTAAATTTTCCGGCCATAACACAGCAGAACAGTGGTTTTATTGTTTAAATAAAAATAGTCGGTCCTTATGTATATTCATCTGCTGACTACGATGGGATAATTAGTTTTTCACGAGCAGTTTTCTCAGCAGTTTTAAAGGTATAGTGACATTTAGCATTTGCATAATTTACACCACTTTTTGTATTATTCGCTTAATATTTCACGAATGGTCCTCCAAACTTTAAAAACTTTCTGGATCTATTTACATAAAAGTCTCTTTCATTTGAGTAGAGCCACATTGATGAGTATATCAGGATATCTTACTGTTATTAAAAGTCATTAATGCTTACGTATAAAAAATGTTGTATGAACGAACTAGTCCAGAAAATGTTTGTGTTATTTGTAGTTATTATATCGTATATTTGACATTTGCAGCTTTTACAAAATAAAAAAAACTGTTTTTAAGAAAAATTTTAATTTTTAATACAAAATTATTAGAATATAGGCACAACGTATCAAAAATAGATGCTAGATTTAAAATCAGAGACCTCATATTATAAAAAATAATTTTTTTGCTGACGTAAGAAAAGAAAAATCTAAAGTATTTTTTTTTAATATAACGCACAATATCACTGAAGCTAAAGGTGCTAGAAAAATAATAAATAATATTTTCGTTATCAGCCGACAAAAATACATAAGGATCAGTTATTTTAGGTTAAAAAATTATAATAAAAAAAAGTTTTAATGACAATACTAAAAACTCACGATTTTTATCATCCTTGCAATAACAGTAAAATATTCTGATATGCTCATCTATGTGACTCTATCCAAATGAAAGAGATTTTTAAGTTTGGACGACCATTCGAGAAATATCAAGCGAATAATACCAAAACTGGTGTTAATTATGCAAATGCTAAATGTTACTATATCTTTAAAACTAGATAGGGAAAAACTGATGACACCATCGTAATCAGGAGATAAAAATACATACGCACATAAAACCTCCATTTTGTTGTGCTGTGTAATTAATAAATGTTTTTTTTTAACTATCGCGCAGTCTCAGGAAATTTATGTTGTACCGTTTCCTATAATTCCAGTGATTTCTTTATAAACTCCTGTTTATAGAAAATAACCGAAAACAGTATTCAAATTATATCCAAATAGCAAAAATGTCGTTAATTTGAGTACCCACTCTTGTATCTAAGTGTGTCCCAATTTTTTATACATTTATGGTTTTGTTTAGTCTAACGCAGAAAAATCCAACAGCATTATTTATCTACTAGATGTGCCGGCCCGCTTCGCGCGCTTAAAGATCGCTTTATGACTATAAGGTGTCTGTAAAATATAATAATATAACGTTTTTTACATATACAAAATAAACAATGCTACCACAGTTAAAAAACAAATTCTAATTTCCACATTTATATTAGTAAAATTAGGTATATTTTCGTTTTATCTATTTTAACTTAGAAATAAGATATTTTATCGCGGTAAAAAGTACCCTATGTTTGAATCAGGACTCTAAGGTACCTCTGTACCGAATTTCATGAAAATCGCTTCAGTGGTTTTTGCGTGAAGCGTGTTCGGACAGACAGACGGACAGACAGACAAAAATTCCAAAATTTGGTTTTTTGTTCTCTACATCGATTACTGTTTACGCCACAATAAAAATTTTCAAAAAATATTTCATGTACAGACACGCCCTTTTTGCACAACATGGTTGTCAGCCATTTTCCAGTTGCGATGCTGTTAGTAGGCGAAGGCTCAACGTAACGTTCAATAATATTGCTAGATATGTATTTGGTATAAAAAGGAACAAGAGCATCTCACAATATGCAAAGCAAATATATAACGTTACGTTTGATAATTTCTTAATTTGCCGAACGCTATTGCTTTTGCATAAGATTATATATAGTCAACAGCCTTCCTACTTATATAATAGAATAATTTTTCTAGGTCGAATAGAGGTAACAAGATTAACAGCATCAGATATAACAAAGCAATCTCTGAGCAACACTTTTTCATTAATTCGATTCGACTCTGGAGCCAACTACCCACTCAAATTCAAGTAATGAGCAATGCAAGTCATTTCAAATCTACCATATTTGAGTACTTTAGTTAAAACTATATACTATTTTCATATTCATATCTGTGCACAAAAATGTACCTGTAATTTTATTTTATTTCTTTTTCCTTGTTTTTACACTATTGATTATATTTAAACTTAGTTGCCAAATTACTACCCAATACTGTAATATAAGACTTGTTCTTGTTGTATTGTATTGATCAAATAAATAAAAAATAAATAAATAATCTGACAATGGTAACGCAATGTGTTCACACGATTGTGAGATGTCTGACAATTTTTTGTCAGCAGGTAGTATTAAAATCGACTGACAATGCTTTTTCTGCCAACGTTGTCAGCCAAAAATTTTCAGTTCAGACGATTGTATTAATTTTTTAGCACATTTTACTTACAATATTATAAGAACTGACATAGCTGTACATAGCTTAAGTTGTCTGTAAAATATAATAACATAAAGATTTTTACTTATTTTTTAAAGTTCCCGTTATAAAAAATAAACAATGCTACCACCTTTAAAAAAACAAAAACATCTTTTCAATTTCCAACAACATTTATATTAGTAAAATTGGGTATATTTTCGCTTTTTTTCTATTTTAACTTAGAAATAAGATATTTTATCGCGGTAAAAAGTGCCCTATGTTTGAATCAAGACTCTAAAGTAACTTTATACCAAATTTTATGAAAATCGCTTTAGTAGTTTTTACGTGAAGCGTGTTCGGACAGACAGACAGACAGACAAAAATTCCAAAATTTGGTTTTTTGTTCTCTACATCGATTACTGTTTACGTCAGTTTGTACAGTTTTTACAGTTTTATTATATGTATATATAATGAAAAATTGGATGGAAGTTAGTATAAAAGAAGAAATTAACCATTGTTTTAACGAGTTTCGCCATGCAATTTGCGTTTAAAAATCACGCAGGATGTAGTCGTGGGTGAAAACTACACTATGAAGCGATTTTTAATATCAAATTGTATTAAAGCGCTCGTTAAGACCAATTTTAATTTCGTGACATGCCAATTTTTCATTATATACACAATGCTATAAATATTTAGTAATGGAGTAATGCAACTTATTTTCTTACTTTTAATTAAAATCGCTCAATTGATCTCTAGGAGAATTCATGACAATTATAGAAAAATAAAAAAATTTAATATTTAATATATTTTTTTATCAATTTGGAACACTTTTAAACGATCATATACAAAACACTTCGCTCTACTTCTCTACCTGATTAATATTTATTTCAGATTTTCTTCTTAAAATACTAGATATGTTATACTTATTATGTATGTATTTTCATCTGCTGAATAGACTTGTGTAGTTTACGAACGAGCTATGTAGTTCAATTAAACTATTTTATCAATTGAACTAAGGAAAGTAGTTCAAGTTTTCACTATTCACTAGTACAATTGAACTATGATACAAAAGGAGATATACACCCAGCAGCTAAATTTACAACTAGATACGCTTTGCGACAGTCATATTACTAGTTGTAATGTTACTGGTCAAAAAAGGACAGTCATATTCCTAGTTGTAGAAAGACTAGTAACGATACTAGTAAAAAAAGAACAATCATGTTACTAGTTGTATCGAGACAATAACGATACTAGTCAAAAATGGACAAAATTTTCAGGTATACGACTTGTATATAAAACATATTTTTAGCTCTTAAAAAAATAAGTTGAAAGTGGCTCAGTGGGTAGAGTACTTGCCTTAAAATATGACGAATGTGTGTTCGTACCCCGGTTGAGCCAAAGATTTTTTTAAGAGTTACAAAATCTAAATAAACAAACTAGTAGGAGCAGTAGTTTATAATAACTAGGATTCCAACTGGGATACAACTGTATACAAATAAACTAGTTGGGCTCCTATGACAACCTAATGTTAAAATCGATAGTTCGGTATATGAAAAAAGGACAGATGGGCAACTAGTCTGAAGTAAAAAGCAACTAGTATAGTTCTAACTGCATACTAGTTACTTTGTCTGCAGGGCATTTCCCTTTGAGCAAATGTACATATGAAATCAGTCATGTATGTATGTATTGGATTAAATGTTATATCGTCACGTAAAACGCAAACGGCGCTATCTAACAGTTTGAAAATTTTTCAGGAGAAGCAAAAAACATTTTAAAATTAAACAAAACTCATAACTTAATTACTAAAAGTATTCGCATTGAGATTTTCAATGCGAATTTCTCCAATATAAGAAAAAGCCCCAATAATTTCTGCATGAACTTTGTATATATTTGTAATATATTAAGAGTTATGTTAGTTAGGGCTTTTTGCTTTATGTTTTTCTGAAACCTAAAGCCCTATCTTCACTGAAAGTGTATGAAATGTAATATTTTAATAGTAACAATAAATTTTTCACATCGCTCTATCTTGCGAACAGTGAGAGGTGGACACTTGAAATTTTCACACGGTTTGCATTACTATGGCCGCTTTAACAGCAAATACCAGAAATAAAAGAAAGTTGAAAATCAAAGGGAGTCATAAAGCATGTAGTGTAATTTTGACAATGGGCTCTATCTTGCAAACCGTATAGGCAGGCACTTGAAATTTTCACATGGTATGTTTTACTATGGCCGCTATAATAATAAATACCAAAAATTAAATAAAACCTAATATTTACAGGATTACCCGAAGGAAGTTGTGTAATTTTAACATTGGGACGTATTTTTTGAACCATAATAGCTATACACTTGAAATTGTCAGAGAATGTGTACAGCTGTGGCTACTATAGGAAAATAAGAAAATTAAAAATCAAATGGGGAATAAACAAATTATGAAATTAATCAGATCTTTTTGGTGTTCTATTTTCTCAATAAAATCGCCATTTTAGATCCGGAAACTCAGATTTTTTTGTTGTGATGTATTTTGATGAAATGCATCTGAATTTATAAAAAAGTAGATTTAAAATTTTTTGTTAGGGCCGTTTGTGTTTTAGGTGATATATACATATATATATATATATATATATATATATATATATATATATATATATATATATATATATATATATATATATATATATATATATATATATATATATATATATATATATATATATATATATATATATATATATATATATATATATATATATATATATATATATATATATATATATATATATATATATATATATATATATATATATATATATATATATATATATATATATATATATATATATATATATATATATATATATATATATATATATATATATATATATATATATATATATATATATATATATATATATATATATATATATATATATATGTATATATATATAAGGTGATTTTAGTTTTTATATTCGTATGATACATACATACATACATAATTTATCAATATATTATATTTAAAAGATTTGCTAGATATATTAAAGCAAACATCTGAAGAACAATACTGTCTGAATATATATAACGAGTCCAAATATGTTACAGATCGAGGAAGTTTTCTGCAATAAGATATCCATAAGACCAAATGACTTCTTTGGCATTGTAATTGTTATTTGTGAATTTTTCCCAGTGAAGCAGTTGCGAAGGGAAAGTTCTAATTTACAAATATGTATGATTAATCTTTATTTAAATTAATTAATATCACAGAAGTATTACTACTCCGCGCAAATGTAAATAGAATCCCAGCGGCAAGTTATGTTAATGCTCGATGCAAACGTATAAAAAACCTCTCTAGCTCTAACTACCAAGTAGTCTGCGAAAAATGGAGAATATGTATATATTAATTAAGTTATGAGTTTAGTCGAACTGTATGGGTTCATATCCAAAGAAATTTAACTATTTTTGGTCTGAGTTCGGTTTTAATTTAATTTTGCAATTAAATTATATTTTTATTTAGAGATAAATGTGAAGCATGTAGACAAAGAAAACTTGCAACTTTGATTTGAAAATTTGTCTTCTTTGAAACAAATTAGAACTTTTTTGATGTAATGTTGATCGTTTTTGATTTAAAGATGTCATATTTTTTATTTAATGTCGAGCAAATTTAAATTAGCGTTGAATCCACCTTAATTTCGAGCTAACATTGCATTTATGTTGAACATTATCGAATATACAATTTCCAACCTTAGCTGCATTTCATAGCTGATTTTTGTTGAATTAAGGTTGAAATGGTTGATTTCCTGCTGTGTTTTCTATGAGTGTTGAGAATCGCAACGCTACAGAGTCTTAGCTGATGAAGATTCTATGTCATTTTTCTATCACTGTATAACTGTGGAGATTTTTTTACAAATAAGTCGAGCAAGCTTTGAGCACGTGCTAGATTCGGTTGCACGAGAATTTTGTTTTGGAGTAAGTCGTATATTGCTATAAATAATAGTGTCAAATGCTGAAAGTATTTGCCTGGTAAAAAGTTAATTAAAGTTCGTAAACAATAAATTAAAATCCAATTGTAGAATTCGGAAGATTTGTAATACTTAAAATCAGTTATCGCTCTTGGCAATCGGTTGAATAATTGAGGATGTTTGATGCTTTTCAAGAAATCATTTATTTCCTTACTATGTTTTTTTATATCCCAAGCACCTGGTTTATTCAATAACAAATTGGTATTATATGTAATTATATTGAATTATGTATAATTATATAAAACTATATGTAATTATATAGGGTCATTTTTCATATATAATTATATAGAACTATATTTAATTATATAGATCTATATATAATTATATAGAACTATATATAATTATATATAACTATATAGGGCAATATTTCATATTTATATATATATATATATATATATATATATATATATATATATATATATATATATATATATATATATATATATATATATATATATATATATATATATATATATATATATATATATATATATATATTTTTTTTACCCGTATTGTTAAAAGATTTTTCTATACGTATGTACTGTGTAAAAATGGGAGCAGGTAAATTTTTCTTAACCTCATGGATATTGTTGGTAACATGGCTGTTACATGATAAGAAAGCCGATAAAGGATTTTATGAAATATTGTAAATGCTCCCTTTATGACTCACTAGATAATGGGAAATCAAATAAACATGTACATAAATACTGAATTATGTACTGGAAATTTTTGTCATTTTGTACAAAATTTCTATAAGAATCATTTGCGACTCCAAAATAAAGTATGGATCCTTATAGTTAAGTGGGTCGATTTGATGATAAACAAATATCAGCATCTTACTTATTATGTAGTACTAACCGAATATGTAACTATCGGCTTTGTTCTGTAAACCGAATCCGAGTAAGTTTCTGGTTTTCCAAAAATAAATAATGCCCTCATTAATGTATAATAAATCGTATATAGTAAATTAATTTTAGATATAACATTTAAAGCTCTAAAATATATGAAACTGCGAAAAAGTCTGAAAAAATTTGCTATTATAGGATTTAATTTCTCTACATCGAGCGTTTTAAATAAATCATCTCTGTTTAGAGAACCGGCAGGTATAATTCCATTAAATAGATTTAGTTCCTATTTGTGTAAATCACCTCACCAACGTGAAATTTATATAGAGAACAAAAACAAGCTTTCAAATATTTTATAAATTTCTTTTATTTTTCATACAAATTTAAAACTTTTTGGAAGGCAAAGCAACGTTTGTTTGACTTTCTATGCGTTTGTTTGGTGAAAAATTTTATGAAAAACAAAAACAAACTTAAAAAATTTTCAAATTTATTTTTGCTTCAATATAACCCTCCGTCTCGACTAGCAATAAATATGTTAACATATATTGCAGCTGTTGTCAAAATTATGGTATTGCTAGTGGGGAGAGCTCATTGCCGGTGTCTGCAATATATGTTACAATAATTGTCAACGAATTTTCGTTAACAATTATTGCAAACGAGTTAAAACACGTCAAACCATCACGAAAAAATGGCATTTTCGACATCATCACCTCCGATTTCAATGAAATTCAACACAAATGTCATCTATACATATAATAAAACTGTAAAATAGGTGTGTCTGTACATGAAATATTTTTGAAAATTTTTATGGTAGCGTAAACAGTAATCGATGTAGAGAACAAAACACCAAATTTTTGAATTTTTGTCTGTCTGTCTGTCCGAACACGCGTGACGCAAAAACCACTGAATGGATTTTCCTAAAATTTGGTATGGAAGTACTCTAGAGTCCTGATTCAAACATAGAGTACTTTTTACCGCGATGAAATATCTAATTTTTAAGTTAAAATAGAAAAAAAAACG